>JAQFVV010006205.1:11609735-12088613 GCA_028023455.1 Epiperipatus broadwayi | reverse complement strand
CAACATCAGCATTTTTTCCAACTTTAAAAAAAAAAAAAAAAAATGCAAGCATAAACTGAACTAGATAGAAGACCAAATTTAAAAACAAGAAGAAAAAAAGGATGCAGAAAAGATAAAGACTTATATACTGAAAGTTGTAATTTGTTTTTCATTTGTAAAAAATCAATATATGACTCTGTAACTTTTTAGACTCAATAAAGTTTTGCTTTGAAACATAATAATAATAATAATAATAATAATAATAATAATAATAATAATAATAATAATAATAATAATAATAATAATAATAATAATAATAATAATAATAATAATAATAATAATAATAATAATAATAATAATAATAATAATAATAATAATAATAATAATAATAATAATAATAATAATAATAATAATAATAATAATAATAATAATAATAATAATAATAATAATAATAATAATAATAATAATAATAATAATAATAATAATAATAATAATAATAATAATAATAATAATAATAATAATAATAATAATAATAATAATAATAATAATAATAATAATAATAATAATAATAATAATAATAATAATAATAATAATAATAATAATAATAATAATAATAATAATAATAATAATAATAATAATAATAATAATAATAATAATAATAATAATAATAATAATAATAATAATAATAATAATAATAATAATAATAATAATAATAATAATAATAATAATAATAATAATAATAATAATAATAATAATAATAATAATAATAATAATAATAATAATAATAATAATAATAATAATAATAATAATAATAATAATAATAATAATAATAATAATAATAATAATAATAATAATAATAATAATAATAATAATAATAATAATAATAATAATAATAATAATTTATTAAACATATAATCTCCTTGTGATAAATAAATCACGCATGGAGCTTAACAAAAATACATGTGCAATAAAATAAAAAACATTAATATACAATAAAATAATTAAATAGAAATAAAAAGTTTTTGATTATCATCAATTACAATCCAGTTCATAATTAATTTTCTCAAAGTTTTCCTTGATAAGTCATTAACATTAAATCCAATGTTTCTTATAAAAATATTATAAAATCTTGGACCAAGATAACATTTCTGATATCTGCAATGAGTTTTAAAGTACACTGGTTCAAATAATAAATCAAAATCACTTGATCTAGTCACCATTATTGATGAAGAATTATATTTATTCATTTTTTTGTATTTAATATAATAACACAAAATATTCACTAAAAATAATTGATGAATAGTTAAAACTCCAGCACACTTAAATAATTCAAGTCTTGGCAAATCCAAAGGTTTAAACAAAATAATTCTTAACGTAAAATTTTGTAGTGTTTGCAATGACTTCAAAAAATATGCTGCAGTGCCACCCCATAATGTTATACCATAAGAAAGTCTGCTTAAGAAAATTTGTTTATATATACTTAATAGGACAGATTTATTCAAACAATCTCTTAATCTATAAAAAAGAAAATTAAGTTTTCTTAATTTTACTTGAAGCCAAAGAATATGTTTATCCCAATGTAAATACTCATCCAAAACCAAGCCAAGGTAAGAAATTGTTGAAGTCCTGGTAATTTTCTGACAAGACGTTTTATTAACATAAGGCAATTGAATTAACAAGTCTTTTGCTGGAATATTTTTAAGAGAATACATTATGTAATTACATTTATTAATATTTAGCAGTAATCTATTACTGTTCATCCATTGTGTAATTTTAAATAAATCTTCATTCACAAGTTTCTCAAGTAAACTATATGAAACTGCTGAAGTAACCAAAGCAGTATCATCTGCAAAACAAAAAATGTTAGAATGAAGAGAAAGATCAAGCAGATCATTAATATAAACAGTAAATAACAATGGTCCCAGGACTGAACCTTGAGGAACTCCATATCTAATTATTTCAGAATCACTCAAAAAATTATTAATTTTCACAAATTGGCTTCTATTACTTAAATAAGATTTAAACCATTCAAGCATAGCACTCCTTATGCCACAATGGTGTAACTTAATTATTAATATATCATGTGGAACACAGTCAAATGCTTTCCACAAATCTAAATAAATGCCTATAGTTTTGTAACCTTTTTCTAAAGATTCAGTGATGGCAGAAACATGTTCAGATAAAGCCAGTTCTGTAGATCTTCCTGGCAAAAACCCAAATTGATTGTTTGAAAATAAATTAAATTTTTGAAAAAAACAAAACAATTCTGTTTTTTACACACATTTCCAAAATTTGAGACAATGTTGATAAAATAGAAATTGGCCTGTAGTTTTCCAAACATTCCCTATCTCCACTCTTAAAAATAGGTGTAACAACAGCAGATTTTAAACAATCTGGAAATATACCTGAATCAATAGAAGAATTAAATAAAAAAGATAAAATTGGTAAAAGAATGGAAACATTTTCAATTAATATTTTTACAGAAATACAATCCAAACCAATACATTTTTTATGTCTCATTTTATAAAGAGAATCTAAAATTTCACAATCTTCAATCTCTTTAAAAACAAAAGAATTCAGGATAGATTTCTTATATTGAAAAACATGAGAACTGCAATTATTGTCAAAACTATTCATTAACAATTCCACACTGTGTACAAAATATTGATTGAAATGATCAGCTATTAGTTTTGAATTATTTAAAACATCAATAGATATTTCATTAATCTTTAGTCTAGAAATTTGTGAAAATCCTTCTTTAAAAATAAATTTTTTAACAACAGTCCAAAAGTTGCTTAATTTAGTTGATTTTAAAGAATCAATTTGAGTAGAATAGAAAATCAATTTAGCTTTGACTATATCTTTCTTTATTTCTTTATCAAGAACCTTTAGCTGAATTTTTAAATCTTCATTAGCAGGAAACCTTTTGAAAAGCTTGTACAATTTATTCTTACTGTTAACTTTTGATATTAACTCATTTGTAATCCAATCATGTCTCTTCAGATCTTTCTTCTTTATATATTTTATAAAAGAACAATAATCTATAAACTCCTTCATCTTGTCAACAAAGAATGAAAATGCACAATTTACATCATTCAACTCAAAGATTAAATTCCAATCATATTTAGTAATTAAGGATTTCAAACGATCATGAGATAAAAGTTTAAAACACTTTTTACTATGAGAAAAATTCTTTTTAAAAGTAACAACAATTCCTCTGTGATCTGTAAGACACCAATCCAAAAAAGATGTTTTCAAAAGAATATTTTCAGGACATCTAGCAAAGACGTGATCAATAAGTGAAGATGATGAAGATGTAACACGTGTAGGATGAAATAAACATTGAATAAATCCAAAAAGTGACAGCATATTTAAATAATGTTGAGCAGCAACAGAAATTTCACCAGAAATATCAATGTTCAAGTCACCAACAAGAATAATGAATTTATCATTTAATTTAGTAAGCAAATCACCAAGTTCGTCACTAAAGCTTTCAACTGTATGACTGCAAGACCTATACAGAGCAATAAGTGTTAATTTGTCTGAACCTAAAATGAAATTTAAAACAAGACATTCAGAAGAATCAAACACTGCATCAATAGAAGTCACACAAAGCACTGATTTATAATAAACTAAAACTCCACCTGACCTATTATTAATTCTACAATTAATAATTGATGTATATCCCTCTAACTCATACAGTCCTTTTTCACATTCCTTAATCCAGATCTCAGACAAAATTATAATATCAAATGAATAATCAAGTGAATGTAAAAGAATTAACAACTCATCAAAGTGTTTCCTCACACTACGAATATTTATATGAAAAATCTTAAAATTTTCAATAGCCAAATTATCTTTTTCTGTAACAGTATTTTTAAAAGATAATCCATGTCATAAATTAGACAAATCCGATTCAGAAACAATCCTAATAGCCCTATCCCCAGTATCTTTCCTCAACCAAATTTTCCCATCTTTAATCCAAACAAATCTATACTTATTTTCTTTAGCCATTGAACGAACTTTCCAAAATAATTTCCTATTTTCAGGCAACAAATCTTCATTCAAATATATACGCTTATCAGCTGTAGCAATGGGCAAAACATCAGATAGATATAATTTAATTCTTTTACCTCCTGACAAGAATAAATCTCTTACCATTTTACTAACAAAATTAACTTTTATTACAGGCCTAAAACTACCTCCATATTTTAATCTATAAATAGAATTAATATAATTTTTATTAAAGTCTGACAATTCTAATTTTTTAGCTATATTTTCAACAATATTAAATAAATTTTCATCATTAGCATAATCAACACCAACAATTTCAATATTGTTTTTTAATCTTTGCAGCTTTAAATAAAAAACTTCTTTTTGCAAATTGCATAACAAAGAATCTTGTGCTTTTACTTTTTCTTTCATTTCATTAAATTCTCTAATCAATATTTTTATATTATTTTGAACTAATTCAAGTTCTAAAGTAAGTTTAGCAAAAGATTGAGATAAGGAATCAATATTATTCTGTAAAACAGGCAGCATATCAAGTTTTCTATTCATCTGCTGAAGTAATTCAAGACTAGAATTATTATCTAAAGAATTAGATAAGGAATCAGAACTAGATCCATCATTTAAAGTCAAATTTAAATTAGTTCCTGCTCTACAATTTTTACACCTCCATAATGCTTTATTTGTAGATGACATATTTTTAAATGTCTTTTCACTTACTGTACTACATTTAAAATGAACATTCCCATTACAACCCAGACAAGTTATAAAATTTCCACCAAAAGGAAGAGCTAAATGACAAGAATTACATTTATCCATAATATTAAAAACCTTAAGTTTTAAAACCAAACAAACAAAAAATAAAATTAAAACTAATTAAAATTCCAACAGAGATTAAAAAGTAAGATAATTAAGAATCTAAAGTAAAGATAAAAAAAAAATCAAAAAGAATAAAATAAATCAATTAATTAAAAAAAAAAAATTACAACAAAGATAAAAAACTAAGATAAAAAAAAAAATTCTAAAACAAGATTAAAAAATCAAAAAAAAAAATGGCTACTTAAAAATAAGTTAAAAGAAATCAATAAAAAAAATTGAAATATAAAACCATTAGAAAATAAAATACATACAAAACAATATCAATAAAATCTCCAAACTCTACTTAATAATACCATCACAAATAGGAAAAAAAACTTAGCCAAATAAGAATTATAGAATTCAAAAATCAGAGAGACAAATAACACATGTTAACTCTACAAAGTCAGCAGCAATAATAATAATAATAATAATAATAATAATAATAATAATAATAATAATAATAATAATAATAATAATAATAATAATAATAATAATAATAATAATAATAAAAAAGTAATTAAGTTGGGAAGTGTTTAATGGGAGATGCTCAGCTGATGTAAAAAATTGGGGAGAATAGTTTTTTTTTGTGTGTGTAATTACTAAAAAAAAAAATCTTTAAAATAATGTTTTCTACTAATGCCAAGTAAGTTCTTTTTTTTTAAATTGTTTTGTTTTTGAGGAAGTTCAGTGATATGTAATGGAACAAGTATATATCATTACATTTCTTTCAAATAAAAGTGGAAAAAATATTTAATCACCATCAAGTAGAAATATATATATAAAAAGAGAATTTAATAATTTTATTTAAATTGATATATATTATGCACAGATAGCAAAGTAATTACATAATTCTTTAAAGTTTAAAATCTAAAAACAAGTTTGTTTTAATGTAAAAGAATTTTTTTAAAAATGTTGTTAATTAGTTATTTTTAATTTCAAAATGTAAATGATTTTTTATATTAACATAATAGCAAACAGCCCCTTAGGCATAAAGTCAGATAAGAGATAAATTAAAAAAATACTAGTGATAAAATTTTTAGTTCCCACTCTAAAGAAACCTGACCAATAATAATGAAAATAAGCACAGGGTCTACAGAGAAAAGTCAAGCCAGGTAAGATCGATCCTGGAAATTGCTGATAAGAATTCACAGGGATATAAAAAGAAAACTTGAAGTTGAGATTCAGATTGGGATTGCTCTTGCTGATTGCGTGTTATTAAAATATAAGTGTGTAGCAGATCTCCAAAATGTAGGGGTCAACAATAATTTACGTTTCCCGTGTTTGCAGCAGTTGAGGCAGGCTCCAGAGAATGATGGTTTCCAGAAACTGGCCAGCAATGGATTTGTCTCCACCTAGGACAAGATGAAATGGAAACAATTTTGAATTATATTTAAGGACTGCAAAGACGGACTTTACCTACAGCTTTGGAAAGTATAAACTTTTGTTTTAAATGAAAGTTGAACATTATATAATACAAACTTTGTCAAGTAGTAATTTTAAATGTCATTTAATTTTAAAACAAATCTTATCTGACTAAAATTTTAAATTATTTATTATATTTTATATTGTACCCGTCAAAACATGTTTATCCATCTACCACAAGCTGGAACTCACAAAATCTACTTCAAACCCAGCCAACCCCAAGATTTAAGTCAGGGACCAAGCCCCAGATCAAACACCTAATGGATAACAATGATGGCACATGAGAATTAATTCTTAAGTCTGGCCCACTAGCAGAGTGGAGAAGACAATGAGACTCATAGACTTAAACATTTATATTAACAATTTAATACTCAAGACGTTCCCATGAAAAAATCTAATATATTTAATTAAAAAGGGCTTTACTAATGAATAGTTATAATCAATTAATGAATTGGATTGATTTAATAATGAGACAGGAACTGATATATGATGAATTAGTAATATATTGACAATTACATATATATTTTGATATAACCCATAATTTAGCATTGGATAATGCACACAAGCATTTCATTTAGTAAGCAACATTACTCTAGGCAGTTGTACAAACAATAATTGATGCTTGGGTTAAATAAATTTGTGGCTATTATTTAATGAAACTAAATATTATGCTATACACCTTGTCTCTTTTTTATGCAGATTTATTTAACGTGATTCACGTTTCTCCGGAAGTCGAACTCCGATAATGCGCTATTACTTTAAATAATAAATTTCGCGCACTTACGTCATATTGAAAGTAATAGCACATTATTGGAATTCGACTTTCATCTTAGTAATTTCAATATTTTCAGTGCTTTATAATAGTAAGATTTTATGGAATAATGAAATTAAAATCATGATTTCCACATTTTATGTATACACACATTAAATTTTACAAAATTATAATGTAAATTTGTTCAAACATTGTGTGTGTTAATTTTGCATTTTAAATCACATTCTATTTTTGCTTTTTAAAAAAGAATGTAATCAATTATTAATCATTTAGTATCCGCAAGTTTATTTTTAAAAGGTGAGTAATAGCAGTGGGCACAATTAAAATTGAAAATTAAAGACAAAAATAAGAATTTAATTTTTAGTTGTTAGATTAATTACTAATTACGTTGTCACCAGAAAACCATTAACACAACATGAGAGTGACGTTGGCGCTAGTTGTATTTTCTCTTGTGATGAATCTGATTTTTTACCAGTTTGCAAACGAATCTATTTAACGGCAAATAGCGATAATTAAAACATGTATAAAAAAATGTAAATTACTGTAAATTATGCATAAAAATATATTGTTTTGAATAAAATTAAATATTATAGTTAAAAAAAGTTTGTCTTGTATCAATTTTTTTCAAATTTGAAATTTTTTATTAGTCATATTTTATTTTCTTATTTTTTTTTTTGCGCGAATTTTAAAGTAATTTTACGTTGGTGCTTTGCTTTTACACGATCTTTGAAAAATCACAGTTCGGATCCGGATCCCCCCTTTTTCAAGGTAAGTTACGTCTATTTTTGCGCGATTTCGTTTGCGCGTGTTTTCTGAGGAAGCTATCTATCGTGTAAAACGAGACCCAGGCGTATAATAAATCACTACATTCCACTTATTAGTTATACCATTTCATAATCAATTCAAGTGGCTATTGTACATGTAATCAAACCAAGTCTGGAGTGAAGCTTAATAATACATCTGATTATGACAAATTTATATATTAAATATGGGCGTATAACGCATCCCAGATAGCTTTAGATCGAACAAGTTTTCAAGAATGCTTCGGTTCAATGCTGAAGACTGCATATTAGGGAGGTAGAGTTGGCTATAAAGATTTTATTAATATGCTATGCACAAGTAAATATAATAGTAAAGTGGCTCTGTGGATGGATGAATAGATTTTAGGGTTTTCTTGACCAACACCAGTTTACCCAATGACCGATCGTTCTGCTGCTAAAAGAGAACCTTGATTTGGTTCATAAGAGGTTGGGGGCTTATGTGCTAATATGTCCCTTAGCTCAGTATTAGGTACTGCACTACCCTAAGAGAGGAAGATGGGCTGGACTCACCGTGGCTCCATCTTATATATATCAAAACAGCAAAACGATAAAATATTAATAAATTTCACATCCGCCAAGCCGAAGTATATTATAAATTAAATACCATACATTACATGAATACTAATTTATCAGCTTGATCAAAAGAGCCAATTCTTCTGTAGCATGAGAAATATGTATATGCTACTGACGGGAATATATATATATAAAACTTTACTTTATCCCGTTCAATCTTTCCAGTTATCTATAATTAATAAACTCTTAAGGGGAAAAGTATATTTAAGAGACTTACAAATACTTTAATAAGGAAAATATACTTGTGGGTACACTCCAGGCTAATTTAATTTTTAGTAACATAATAAAGGTTGCAAATTTGGGTTTGTAAGCCACATTTTATATTTACATTAATTAATTTACAAATGACAAAATAACAACGAGCACAAAAGGGTCGGCATTATTTATAAAATAGGGTTTCGAAACAGTGCGCTAAATGATGCTATAATAAATAATAATCGAAGATTTTAAATAATATCGTCAAAAACAACATATTTTGTAACTAAATGCACGCCGTTTTGAAACAGGCATAATTAATAATAATTAAAATAAGCAAAACAAAAGTAAATATACTTGCAGTGATTAAGTTATATAGCAAAACATTAAATTAATAAAGAAATTTAGCAAAAGTAGGTCATTTATAGTATTCAAATATTATACGACAATTTAGACAAGAGTTTACATTAATATGATTAGCTAACCTGATTTTGAAGAAATAATGATCATTTCCGATTTTACACAGAGCTCTGCGATTTTTAATTGATATTAAAACGGTCCTCGTATAGTTGGTCTGGAGATACTCAAGATGGAACGAAGGTGAGTTCTTTTAGCAGATTATGGCATCTTCTATTTAGTTGAGAGATGATTTAAGATGGTATTCCTATAGATGGACTGAGGTGCTTGAATTGGAACGAAGGTGAGTTTTTTTTAGCGGCTTATGGCATCTTATATTTGTCCTAAACTTGTTAGGGCAACGTTGGTTGTTGCTTCGGCCTTGGGTGGATCAAACTTCGATGTTTCATCATGGGAAAGGCAGCAAATTCTAGCCTGTGTAGCAGGACATAGCGAAATTAATCAATTTTCAGCTTGGATAGTAACAGCTCTTCAAAGAAAAATGGAGTTCCCTTCTTGTTTAAAATATAGCCTATTTATACATTTCCACCTACCAAGCCTTAACACCTTTTGGAATTTTGTTTGTCTCAGGACCAATTGACTTTTAATTAAACAAAATCATATAATCTGATTTCCTTCTACTGATAATGTCTCTGAGGTGTTATATTTCATTTACTTTAAAAAAATTTAATTAAATATATAAATTATATAATTTTGATTCTGATTTCATTAATTAAATTCCTTTTTTAGGTATTATAAATTTTTAAGGCCTAGCAGATAGTAACGGTATTCTGATTTAAAGTCTTTTGTTGCAAACAAATTCAATCAGTAAACTAGATTTTACTTTTACCGCACAGGTGCGGTCACTAATTGATTTTTTTATTTACAACAAAATTCTCCTTTTTAATTATAAATCGATGACTTTTATTTTAACTTGATATAAATAACATATTTGTTTTTACAAAAAAAAAAAAAAAAAATGGACAGATTTTAAAAAATACTTTAGTTTCAGTTATATCTATAAAACATTAAATCAGAAAACCGTAAATATATTTTAAAGAATCTGTGCAATGTCAGATACTTTAAATATCAAGGAATGGAGATAAAATAAAAATTTGGATTAATATTTGTGATTTACCTGAAGATGAAAACTAGATTATTTGGTACTTATGTTTTATTCTGTCACTTGAAGCTTGCCAGGAATTCTTTTTTTAAAAAAAATTCAGTTTTCAGAAGTATTAAAGTATTTGTTTATGGTTTTTTTTTTCTAAATTATATTATCAAACACATGTTACTTGTTAAGGTAAAAAATATTAATAAATGACTTATAAATTCCATTCATAAGATTTAATTAATTATTTATATATATTATAACATACAATGTTAACAAATTATTAAGAAATGGATTATAAATTCCTATTAAGTTGAAAAAATATTAATAAATCTTATAAATTCCATTTACAAGATTTAATTAATATTTTTTTTTGAAAATATATTGTAACACTCATATATATTGTAACGGGCACATACATACGTTACATTGTTTTTATTATTAAACATGAAAAAAATAAAAGTTCGCAAATAAAACTTTTTTTTTTAAGAATTGAAAATTGAAAATTAAAATTCTATACTAAACTCATATATATATAAAATCGCACAGATGAAAAAAATTATTAAAATAAAACTTTATTAAAAATAGAAAAGGTATTTTAAAAACAAAAACTCAAAAAGATTTAGAGATAAAAATATATCTTTAAGTTTGGAAAACACATTAATTAATCAGAAAATGGAAATGATTGTTTTAATTAGTTAAATGTAAACTAGCCCTCAGGCATTTAAAATGTATAAGCAACGGTCAGATAGGAGAGGAAAAACAATAGGAACAGAATGGCCAATGAAAGAAATCCATCGGGGAAATCGGACCTCAATGGAAGGATCATCATCATCGATGACATAATGTCAATTGAATCCTTAAAATTAATATAAAAGGAAAAGTTTGGAAATTATTAGTTAGTTATTATGAGTGGACAGATATGTGTTAGTGGAGAGTCGGAGGTGAAGGGATTGAAAGACGCACTTTCAATTCCTTCAGTTGTTAAAGAAAAAAAAATGAAACATCGTTTTCTACATTGAGGACCAGCTAAAGTAAAAAACCTCCGGATGAATAAATAAAATGGCCAACAGAATACCAATCTTTTTAGGATGGCGTGGGAATTCACATTCAAATGGCAAGCAACAGATAAAGATGAACTGTTTAAAACCGTAAGAACTTTATAATTAATGAACATTAAATTAAAAACTTTCCGTATTTAAAATAATTGCAATAGAATCCTATCTGACCAACTTTATTTACTAATAAGTAATTTTAATTTGATGTATTTCTTTTGTAAAATCATTTCCATTTATTTTTTTGTTCTTTTAAGTTTTATTATGACTGTTTTGTTTTTCGTTAAATTAAATTATATAAATGTTAAACTTAAGTCGGGCGTGAATGGCTATATAGATTTGTAAAGTTATATTAGGGGAGGGTAATCTTAGGTTATTTGTTTCGTAGTTAAATTAGGTCAATGGATTGGATATATTGGTGTAATTAGTAGATGTAGTACGAGATTCGCTATGGGCAGAATCGCTTTATATGCCGCACACAACAGTTTGCCTATGGAAGGGATAATAAGTCGGAGTCCACTGTCCTTTCCTATGGAGTTTTTTTTATATTGCTCTTCTTGTCAGATAGATGTAGTATTCCTATCTGACGAGAGGCAATTTCTTCTCTTAACCTTTTGTGCTGCCGTATTTCATATTAAATTGAATGCATCGATATATCAGATGAATTGACGTTGGTTTGACTGCAAACTTTTGGCCTAAGGTTAAATAAGGATAGAATATTTTCTTTCAAATGCAAATCTATGTAGTCTATTCATACTCGACACTCTAAATAAAAATGCATTAAATTTAAGTTGGGTATGGACGTTGCATGGATTCGTTATCGGTCAATTATGTTTTTGGTTTTCATATTTGATCAAAATATATAGACATTCGGTAAATAACGATACCTTACGGTGAGTATCTAAAATGTATTTATTCGGATGTCTTTTAAATTATTGGTGCCAATGCGGCATCTTACGATGAATGCTATTGGGTTTCTTATAAATTTCCCTCTGCAATTCCACCAATGATTTTATATTTTGATCGTTTATGTTTATTTTGAAATGTTTTTGACTGTGTAATCTATGTAACCGATCTTTGCTCAACATTATAAAACAATCTTTTATAAACCCATCTGTGCAAACTTATAAAAATTAAAATGTAAATTTATAAAAATTAAAATGTAAATTAAAATCAAAGTTACAAATGTAAGTTAAATTTTAAAATGTAAACTGATACTAAAACAATTTTAAATATTATATGTGCGTAAATAAATGTTTGTGTGTATAATTACTGGCAGTGGCTTATTTTATTCTTTTTTATATTATCTTAGATAAGAATTATTTATAAATCTAAATCTCTGCTATTCCACTGAGCTAGTGACAATGGGCTAATGACCGGAAACAAAATATATAAAATAAAAAAAAATTTTTTTTTGACTTACGTATCTGCCTACTTTATAAATTTTCTAGGTTCAAAATGCCTAGATGGCGCCCTGTAGTGTAGATTACATTAAGTCTCTTTCTCCGGATCGTTATAATATATATATGATGTATATTGAAACAGTAAGGTCTGCTTTGCAGATCTTCGTTTCACCTTTTCTCACCTACTTCCTACCCTCATACCTTAGTTTGAACCCCAATCTATCATAGTGTGTTTGCAATACACTTATATACCGAAAATCCCACCTAATTTTAAACCACGAGCACAATGCTCGTATTATATATATAACTTATTCCCAAATAAAATAAAATATTATGAATTATGTATTTGTTCACATAATTTACATTTTTTAAAAAGTAAGTTATATAAGTGGTAATTGCGCACACACTATGATATCCATTTTAAAACATATCAAAATTATAAATTGTTAAAGTTATTTTCTTTGAATCTATTTACTAATATATTACCATCGTAATATATTTTGATTTAAAATAAAATTCATTTAGTAAATATTCGTTTGGTAAATGGATTCAAATATTGCAATTTAAAAAGTAAAATCATTTTCTTTAATTTAATAAAAGTTATTCCAAATATTTCTGTTAAAATAAATGAGGGACAATAGTTTAATTAGTAAATGTTGTATAAGTTTATCTAAAAACAGCAGATGTCCACTTAAGGTTTTCTTTAATTAATAAAAGTAATTTTTAACTAAATCTAGTTTGTAATTCGAATGTCGACAGGGAAATTAACAAAAGAAATTAATTAATGTTGAATTCCTTTAGACATTCCGATGATTTAATTACAGCTGATAAGTCCGATATTTTTGTAATGCTCCAGGGCAGTTCTATTGTTAAATTCTACTATAAAAAGGAGGTTTTTCTTTTGTTCTCCAGTTAGTTGTTTTTATTCTAATGTGTCTAAGAGAAATCATTCTGTGTTCTATTCTAATAATTTGCTAACCTTGACATGTCAGAGTAGAGGAGTTAAGATGGCTATGTCCCCTCGGAATAGCCAGCCGCTGCTCCATACCATCGAAAGCTATCACATAAGAAACCCCGGAACTGCTGCTGCTGCAAAAATATGAACATTCCAGATTTTGCTGCTGAATTATAAAACCTGCCGAACATCTACCTGCAAATGCTTCTCCAGAGGTAACCTAAATTAACCCAAGAGCTCTTGTGATAACTAACATGCTATAGCTATTTAAAATTGTTTTCCTTATATTTCACATAACTTCATTATGCATTTCTTTAACGTGTTAATATAATATAATCAACAGTTTTGCTCTATCCTTGGGTTAATATTTTCTATTTATAAAGCTTTCTTTTATTTTATTATGATAATGTGTCAGAATCGTCTTTGACCGAGTGAACTATTCCCTTTATTGAAAGTAAGTCGCCGCTATTAAGGCATATTTTAAATTTGTAATTTTCCAATTTTATTATCTTGCAAATCACTCGTTCAAGGGCGATTCTTTTCTTTCATATAATATAATCACATAGTTTAAAATCTACATGTTATTGATTTTAATCTAATATGAGAGTGTGTGCGAGGTTAATGATTAAATGTGTCCCCTAATGCATGATTGGTTATATATATCTATACTTACTTTTCAAACCCGCAAGCATGCATTTTCCTATTTTAATTACCGTGTTCTACTTTAATTATAAAGTTCATCATTGACGTCGAGAATGTGCGAACCCTTTTAAATGAATTTTGGGGAATTTGATTGAGCATTTCTCTTAATCCGAGTAAAACCCATTCAGTATGTTTTTATATACACTAGTCTCGTATTGCTGGTAAATGAATTGGTTGTTGAGACCGCTTTGTTTTATTTTTCCAAGGATTCTTTACACGGCAAAGTCCATTCTTTTCGCTTATTGCAAGTTTCCAGGCAGAGGGTGTTCACAAATGACACCCCTGGGAATTAAACGCAATCGTCACCCAGTCGCTAAGTTTCGGCTGTTCATCAAAATATTTTCCTACGGGTTAGCGGCGAGATGCCCTCCGTAATTATTCCGGATCTTCAATATTGTTTTATTTTATATTTATTTTACAAAGCATCCGTGACTTAAACGTGTCACACCCTCCAACTTTAATAAATTCATTATCAGCAATACCGACCTCCCAATGCAACTCTATTAATATTATTATCAAATAAATGCTTTGATCAGATTCCCATTTTTTTTGCTTAGTAAGCTTTAGTCCGTACTATTCTCGAAATCAATAAATATTTTAGAACATTTAATTTCAAATATTGTCTTAAACTTGTATAATTACTCAAAGCACCTCGCACATGTTCCTATCTCGTCAAGCACATTATCGTAATGCTATTAGCCCGAGGAATAGAATATATCTCTTTGTTTTAAAGTCTTTGTCATATAATGCCAAATTTATTTAATACGCGTCCCTGTCTCATATAAGCAGACAGTGGCGTTATATATATATTTATATAAATAAATTGTGTGAAATTATTTAAAACTAAATTTGATCTCTTATTTTATTTGATTCCTATCACTGTCTCGGTCTATATATATATATATTTTCTGCATTTCTTTTGTAAATCCATAAACGTTAATTAGCCACCCAAACTTATTTTAGTATAGAGTCTTTTGTTTCTCCCTGACCACCAGGCACCGGTCAAAGGTTATACTAGTAGTGGCACCAGATGCGTTATCACGTAGATGGCGCTGTGAAATTTGGACTTTAGATTCGAACTTAGTATATCTAGACGGCAACCCCTCTAGAATGTTCAGTTTCATGTCTGGGGTTTGAATTCTGCAGTGTGTTAGCGAGATAGATGATTCTGACTGTTACAATATGTGTGTTACATATGTAAGTCATAATTTGCAAAAAGAAAAATAGATAAATAAATAAATTTTAAGAAATAATTACAAAAATAGCTATCAGGTCCATTAGTAGATTATTATTATTATTATTATTATTATTATTATTATTATTATTATTTTTGAATGATAAGGGAGGGGAAAAAGAATCTGTTTAAATTAAGATGCAAAACCTACTTTCTTCTTTTTTTAATTAAAGAATAAATGTTATAAAAGGAATAAATGTTAAAATATAATGAAAATAGAAACAATTCAAATAGAAATAAACAATAAATTGATTAATAAAAATAATCTTTGTAAATTATCTCATCGGCAGAAATACAATTAAATTTTAGAAAATTTCTGATCGATAAGATAGTAGATTAATCCAAGAAAAAATTAGATTTATCATTTTAATTAAAACAAACCAAAAAATTGATTAAAGTGAACAATGGGAGAGGAAGGTATAAAAAAAGCAGCTTGATAGTTGGTATGAATTATATCAGTTATTTCAAAATTTTGTAAAAGTTAAGAGTCAGAAAAGCATTAACATGCATTCTAAGAGAATTACAGGAATGCCCATCTGGGTTTTGTGTCCTGGTTCCCGGCATGATCAATCTCTTTTGCTATCAACACTGAAGCTGTGCATATATATAGATATAGATATGCTGGCTTTTCACTGTGAACTAGCTAAGACCCCAAGTCCAACCACAGTGATGAATGTATGTTTCTTTCTTAAAATAAATTATCATCTGCACAAATAGTTACACAAATTAAAGAAGGAAATTGTTTAAAGAAAAAAAAAGATTTAATGAAATAAAATATAGAAAGTATAAATTTTTATTTGTAACTATTTTTAAAATATATGTTGGCAGAATTAGATAAGATAAATTTTCTTAATTAAATAGAATCCATTAAAGAATGCAATTAATGTATGAAACATTTTAATTGAAAGAAAAAATTGATAATGGAAAATTTGAAACAATAGGCTACTAATAAGTAATCTAATTAAAAATAGAATATAGAATTGAAAAGGGTATAAATAAATAATTTTTCTTTTGTTCTCGGTCTGATACTTGCTGTAACCTTTGCTGAAGGTTTGATATTAAAAAAATTTTTACTGAAAGAAGTTTGCTGAAAAAGTTGACATTGTGAAATCTTGCTTGCTGTACTTACTCCAAGCCATAGTCTATTTGTTCAGCATATATATCTATAAATTCAAAATGTGTTATTTTGCAAAAATAAGGGAATAATCTTCTTTGCCTTCGCTCTCCCATCCGTTACTGAGACTGAAGTTGTAACCATGTGAGCCAGCCAGAGAACTAAAGTGTCTGCCCTGTATGCCTGCCCTGTATCAGTAAATATCTGCCTTCAAAACATGAAAATAATTTGAAGAACTAAGAAGACTTGCTAAAAACATCAAATGAACTCATCTTGATCCACCCCTTTTAGTTACCGGTAACTGATATATAATTTGAAATATGTTTGTCTTTCCTTAATGTCAATCTTTAATATGTTTTTGTTATTTGAAGTCAATAGGTTTGCATCTTGTAACAATTATATTTTGTCAATTGCTTCTTTTCTTTTTCTAAAAATAATATAATGGGTGGTGATTTATTTTGTATAATGGCGACGGTAATTTGTATTATTTTATTTGTAAATGCATGATTAAACCTCTCTGTCATTATGCACTCAAAATTAAGTATTTATTTTATGTATATTTATTTTGGAAGGACAGAAAGCAAATCACAGAAAGTGCAAATCCCCCCTTTTTAAAAAAAAATCATTTTTAACTATTAAAGATTCTGTTTAGTTTTTTTTTTATATATAAAAAGAAAAGGAAGATCCATACCAATGTTATTTTATCATGCGTTTTTTTCTTGTTTTTTATTCAATGGTAGAGTTACGAATGTATAATCCTATTTTAGAAGAACGCAAAATAAGCGTTCGTATTTAGTCTATTTGTAAAAAAAAAAAAGAAAAAGAGAGTGTACATTAGACTATATATATATTAAAGTTTTGAATTACATATTGGCTCTGTGAATATATAGCTAATCGTTAAAATATCCGCCCTTTCGTATAAGTAATCCCAAGTTTATGAAGGGAAAGTAAGAATTATTATGGTATAATGGATTTTCTGATTGGTTAGATTTTCATAATGTTTTTATATATATATATTTGCAAAAGGGTTTTTCTTTTTAATTTAAAGGTCGTTTGACCATATTTATATTTTATTGCTTTCTGGGTTGATCTGTGAGCATCTCAGCATGTGTTTAGCGCACTCGTCTACCAAGTCTATATAGGCTAATACTTGCTTTGGGATCACAATTAAGATTAATGAGATTGGATCTCATCTCTTTCAGAATATTTATATGTATAAGAATACATAACTGGACATAAGCAATAAAACCCTGGCCTGAATTCGGATCACGTGGTCAGCGAACGAATTCCATTTTTTCTAACCCAGAGAGCTATTCAGACTTCATGTTAGCCTCTTGGTTTTGCCATCATGTCTCGAGACCCATCCTAGCTCACAATATTCGATCGCCTTAGGGTGTAATATTATACATTTATATTCATTAAAAAGGGGAGAACCTTTAAAATATTATTAAAATGTTTATAACAAAAGCTGAAAATATTCGTTCGGGTCATTGTTTAATTTTTAGAAGAGGGCTGTACTTTAAGTGCATCCAAAATATGTTTTAGTTTAACCACTTATTTCTTACCTTGTGCTCCTACCATAGAGTCAACTGAAATTTTGTCCTCTCTTTAAATTGTGTAACTTGATCGCTGGCTAGAAATATTCCCACAATTATAATATAAATTTGTCATTTTTGTGTTCTCATGACAGAAAGGTGGTTTTCCTACATATCTGTATACGGTTGCAAGGAAAATAGCCTGCAACACCGTTAATAAAGCGTTGTGTAGTTCTACTAATGCATAATTAATAAAAGTTTTTTTGTCTGTCATTCATTATCATTAAAACATTGTAGTATTGTTTGTTTTCTGTGTGTGACACACATTTATCATTCTGGTCATTATATATATCTACTTGTTAAAATTCATTTTGTGGGCTTATCTCTCCCTGACCACCGGGCATACATTAGGAATAAATTCTAGTGAGGTTTGGGGAGTAAATCACTTAGTAGCAATCTGGAGGAGTAAGTGAGGTTCGAACCCCCTCTACCTGCATCTCTAGGTTAGGTTAAAGCATCTCTACTTTTCATACCATTACAATATCTCGCCCATAATATAAGACTGCTGCATACTCCTATTGTCACTTAGAAGTGCGGAAGAAGGAAAAGAAATTGTTGCTGATGACTGAATGGCTAGCTATGAGGAATGTCAGGAGCATCGAAACTGAATGGACCATGAACCATTGAAAGAGAATTGTTCAAATTGTAAAGTAGATGACATCATCTCCAGTTAAAAAAACATAGTTAAACATAAAATATTCTAAAGTTGATAAATGTGTGAACTGTCATGAGAAAAGACTAGCAATAATTATAAGGGAAATATGTGCTGAACTAATTCTCTTTAAATCATACTTAATTTGTTTAATAATTATTGTATATTTATCTTACTGTGTTAAGTGTATATGGTGTCATCGAAGGATTTGTGTGTAGAAATAAGTGTTTACTAAATATTACTTGGTCTGTTCTTTTTCCTTTACCTGTGTTAACATGATTATAAGATTGTTGAGATGTACTCTTTATTAATGCGCTGGGTCTCCTGTTCGAAATGTTGGAGCTAGTCTAGGTAAGGTTTGTCCAGGCATGCCAGTTATATAAAGTTTATATGTCTGAATGGCACCTGAGATTTATCTCAAAACAAAGAAATTGCCTTGCAGGATTGGCACTGCCCCAGCAGTTATGGAGGGTACTATGATCAGGAAAATAGTTGGACTGTGTGTTCATGCAGCCTCAATCTGCTTATAAGTATCATTGATAGTTAATCTCTCAATAATCTACTCCTCTGTTTGAGTTCCTGATTACTGGGTTAAAGCTGTCATAAACTTACAAATGATTATACAGTTATGTTTGATAACATTAAAAGAAAAGAAAGGTAAAAATAAATAAATTGCAAAATGTAATGAGTGTAATCCATAATATTGTTAAGCAATAATTAAAACATTTTTAAACAAGTACTGCAAAATGTAATGAGCATAACCTGTAATACTGTTAAGCAATGATTAAACCATTTTTAAACAAGTATAAAATGACTTTCATTTTATAACCCCTTCCCTCCATGATTATTATAAAATGCCATCCAACATGGTTGTTCATTTCCACTAAGTGGCCCAGTGTAGTTAAATAATATTGTTTGAGACCAAGTTACTATAAATGCCTAAGATGCATAATAATAAAAAATTGAAGTTGGTGAGCAGTGTAAAGGGAGACATGATCAACGTAAGTATAAAAAAAAGATATAATAGGAATGAAATGTAAATAAAAAAGAGAACAGAGAAATGTGGGCAAAGAAGTAAAATTTTGTTTATTAGTGTGGTCGGGTTTTTTAGATGTCAGGTAGGGAAGTAGAGAGGAGTGAAGAGTTTTGAAGTTAGATGTAGATTTTGTTTGAATTCAGATAAATGTAGAAGTAAATGCAGACATGATCTAAAACAAAAATGGAGGTAGAAAATAGCAATATAATGAATGCATTAAATAAAATAATGAAGCAAGATAAGAAAGAATTAAATGACAGACTAGATAAAGAAATAGAAGTATGGCAAAAGGAGATAATGGAAAGCCAAGCAAGAGAAATCGAAAGATCAGAGAAAAAGTTGCAGTCGATATAAAATGAGGTTAGTCTAGAAATCAAAGAAAACATGGAGTGATTAGAGGGACAACAGTTAGAGAGAATAAATAAAGAAATAGAAGACATAAAAATAGTACAGGAAAGGAATATAGAACTACTATGAGAAGAGATAATAGAAAGTAAAGTAGGAAAAAAACTAGAAATTCTGAAAGATATAGTTGAGAGGATAGAGCAAATAGATTTTGAATTTGGGGAAAAAAGAATACAGAGGGATTGGTTTGTTCAGCCATGATGGTGGTGGTGTGAGTATAAGCACATCAGGCAAAATAACCTGGCCATTGTAAACCAATTTTTCAAGATTTGCATGTTTGCTGGTCATGTGAAAAAATGACAGAAGAGACAAAGGAAAGTTAGTAGTAAGTTTAAAATGGGTGAGAGCATCAGGATAGGGGTTACGTCTTATATTATTAGTCTGTATATTACAGTGTGCCAATATGATAATCATGCCTTTGTTATGGCAAAAGATCATATGGAAAAAGGATCTTATAATGCCCAGTTTCTAAAATTAGTTAAAAGAAAAAAAGAACCATCTGACAAAATTTAAGTGAGGTAGAACAATTGGACAGACCCTCAGGCAATGAAAAAAAGTCTCATCCTCGGACTTTGAGATCAGAAAACAATTAAAGAGTAATGGAAAGTAAAATTTAAACAGAAAAAGAGGAGATAATAAAATTCCCCAGTTTTTGAAACTGCTAAAATAAGCAGCACCGTATGTTGAACTGACAAACAGATAAAGATATAAGAAGGAAAAGAATAATTAAAATAACCCAGCTTGAAATTGCTACTAAAGTAACATATCATGACCATAAGAATAAATGAATAGTAGTCATACATAAATGATGGTTGTGTGGAAATAGGTAGTTATTTGAGGTATGTGTGTGTGTGCACATGAAAGGATAATGAAAGATTCATGGACTCAATGTATGTATGTTTAAGCAGTTTCGTTGTGAAAAAAAGACCCATAAAGTGGATCGGGGGCATCCAGTCCTTTTTCAAGGATGAGGACCCAGTAGAGAAAGGTCTGAGTCCATCCAATGCACTGATAGAGAAATTCCCAGTCCATTATCATAAATTGGCGCATTGGAAGAAAAGTTCTCAGCTTATGGTCGCAAATTAAATGCGCTGGAAGAAAATGCCCAGCATATCAGTATTATAAAACTTAGCATAAGTCGAATGATCAATAGAAGTGTCCTGCCATTTGCAGCATCCCATGTTCCATAACCATAGTGATGAAATTCATCCCTGTGTGATCCCCACAATAGAAATTAAAGTAGATTTAATCAGTATAGAGTTTGACATTAGCAAGGAAGATAGTCTAAGAAAATGGGCACCCTCTGTAACTTTATCATATTTGGGCACTAGTGAGATTGATTTAAGAAAAAAATGTGATCCATCAGTTAAAATTGATCAATATCTAATTGATGCCATTTTACCTCTCAAATCAAGTGTAACAGGAACTGGGTTCAAACCCTGTTACAAAAGGAACGAGAATGTAGTTGTATATAATTTTTATTTATTTATTAGTATTAGATAATTATTTATAAAAGTCGCACATACCAAGCGCATGTGTATTTGCTGGAACGAGGGGTATGGGTATATATTATGAGTGGCATACGTATATGTAGATAGATATTATTGTTGAGAACAGGAAAGTAGAAATTTAGAAGACTTTAAAGCAGGTAAAAGAAAAGTTTCTTTTGTGAGTATAAACTTCCTGAATGAATTGGCAGAATGGATCGCATTGTTCAATAAAAAGAAAGAAAAATAAAGAAAGCAAAATCCAACTGCTTGAATGGATATATATATTTTTTGTGTGTGTTTGTTTTAATTAAATGGATTTTTCAGAAATAATTTTGATTAAGAAAAATGAACATGGAATGCCATTAGTTATTGAACTATTTTTCGATCTCTTTTGTGTGGTTAAAGTTGACAAAAGGATTTGTAATTAAAAGTTCAGGAATTTAAAAAGAAAAAGAGAGATAAGTAAAAGTCAAGATCGCTAAGTGGTTTTCCTTTTGTTTGACATTTTTGTAAGAAAATCTATTTTTGAAACAAAGGAATACCAGCGATCAGGTGGGAGGCAACTGGGATTGATTAATTAATTTGAAAAAATGGAGTTGAGCTCTGCTAGTCAGATGGGTAAGATATTCTAAATTTAATTTGAAGAAAATTTGTTAGCTGAAAAGAAGAAATTTGGAGAAGCAAATTGTGCGAACTAAACTACATATATGAGTGACCTCATGGATCGCATGGGGTAGAATCACCATCGTGCTTGGTCGGTGTTCGGACCCCAGCCATTTTAATATGCCACGTTAATATATTCTACAATCAACATCTCCAACTGCCCTACATAACTAAAGCTATTTGAATCCAGTGTAGATCGTATGCCATTCCGGAATTAAGCTGAAAGAATAAAGAACAGAAGATTGAATACGCCACTTTAGAGGGACTAAAGGAATGAAATGTTAAGTGGAAGCGATGGACGCCATATTTGCCTAGGTAGGATTCCCGGAATCTTTTTGTGAGTGCACTCGGAAACACATACGCCAGTTATTCAAATTATACTATACCGGTAAATATACACTTATTATGCCATTTTCAATTTTTAAAGTTAATCCAACCTAATTGCAAGAATATTTCATACTATACCTGTATTATTAAATGTTTTTTTTTTATTGTTGTCTTCTGAATAATATTTCATTAAAATATTTATTATATGTATATGTGTGCCATTTATTGATTGTGTTTTTTAAATAAGTAATAGTAGATCTGTAGCTAAATTATTGATTTAGTGCGATACACGTTATAGAATTTATGAGTTCCAAAATCTTATACTCGTGCGTACTGGTGTGAATTTAATGATAATTTATAGCGAGACAGAGTAGATAGCAAAATATATGAGGATTGTAAAAGATTTAGTTTAACATTTAATGGGATAACAGAAATAGAAAGATATAGAATGAATTGATTTGAAATTGCATTCCCTTTCGTTTCTACTCCGGCGCATGGCGCTACCACACCCTGAGCATTAAGACGGGCAACTAATTAAAAGGCTGAATCAAATAAATATTTAATGGACCCTATGATTCTTGTTGAATAATGAGTTTGGCGCTTGGCAACGAACAAAAAAAATACATTCATTGTCCATAAATGTAGAGGTCTAGTTAAAGTTAAGTTAAAGCTGGGAGGGTTCGATTTCATTACCTGATGTGTATGTGTTTTGTTGTCGGTTGCTTCACTTACCCCTTTGAATGACCCAAAGTTCGGGAAAACTTCGTGTAAGGGGTGAATGACTCGATTTGTTTTCGGGAAAACTTCGTATGGGAAGGGCCGTTAGTAATATATATGCATCACTGTAAAAATTCACCCTCGGAAAGAATAACTGTAGAAAATTTGGTTTGATAAAAGTAAAGGTTTGAATTCAGCTAAATTATAATTTTAAAAACGTAAACAGTACTCAGAAGAGGGGTAAATTGTTACACAAGAGGGTGTGTGATATATGATGTAAAGCCCACATATGTGCATTACATGGGTGAGTCATAATTTGAAAAAAAGAAAAGTAGATAAAGAAATAAATTTTAAATAATTAAAAAACAGCGATCAGATCCATTATTAGATTTGTTTTTTTCTGTGAATGATAAGGGAGGGAAAATAAAATCTAGTTTAAATTAAGATGCAGAACCCGCTTTCTTTTTATAATTAAAGAATAAATATTATGAAAGGAATAAATGTTAAAATATAATGAAAATAAAAACTGAATTCAAATAGAAATAAACAATAAATTGATTAATAAAAGTAATCTTTGTAAACTATCTCATCAGTAGGAATGCAATTAAATTTTGGAAAATTTCTGGCTGATAAGACAGTAGATTAATTTAAGAAAAGATTAGATTAATGATTTTAATTAAAACTAGTTTTTTAAACCAAAAAATTGATTAAAGTGAACAATGGTAGAGGAAGGTATAAAAATGCCAGCTTAATAATTGGGAGGGGTAATAGAAGATAATATAGCAGTTATATAAGTTATATCAGTTATTTCAAAATCTTGAAAAGTTAAGAGTCAGAAAAGGAACAACATGCATTGATAAGAGAACTACAGGAGTGTCTGGATTTCGTGCTCTGGCACCATCAGTCTGTCCTGCTATCAATGCCTCACCCACAATATAGGATTGCTGCATATTCTCCTATTGTCACTTAGAAGCTCAAAAGAAAGCAAAGAAATAGTTGCTGATGACCAAATAGCCAGCTACGAGGAATGTCAGGAACATCTAAAACTGAAAGGACCATGAATCATGGAAAGTGAACTGTTCAAATTGTCAAAGTAGATTATGTTTTTTCCCAGTTAAAGATAGGTAAATGTAAACTATTCTAAAGTTGTTGATAAATGTCTGAATTGTCATGAGAAAGGATCATTAATATTACAAATGAAAAAAAATTATAAGGGAAATATGTGCTGAACTAATTATCTTTAAATTATACTTAGTTTGTTTAATAATTATTGTTATATTTATCTCACTGTGTTAGATGTATATGTGGCATTGAAGGATTAACCTATTGGTGTGCGTGTGTAGGAATAAAGTGTTTACTAAATATTACTTCGTTTGTTCTCTTTCCTTTACCTGTGTCACCATGATTATATGATTGTTGAGATGTACTCTTTATTAATGCTCTGGATCTCCTGTTCGAAATGTTGGAGCTAGTCTGTGTAAGTTTTCAAGTGCTGGGTTCATTTGCCTTTCATCTGGGCATGCCAGTTATATAAAGTTTATATGGCCATATGGTGCCGGAGATTCATCTCAAAACATATAAATTGCTTGGAAGATTGGGACTGTCTCGGCAGTAATGGAAAAGTGCTATGATCAGGAAAAATGGTCAAGACCGCCTTTGTGCAGCCTCAATCTGGTCATAGGTATTATTGATAATTAATCTATCAATAATATTCTCGCTCCTCTGCTTGAATGTGAGATTGCTGGGATAAACCTTGCATACCTGGCAGATATTTTTTGACTGTTAAATGAACTATACATATTCTTGCAAGGACAACTTAAGAATTTGTTTACACAACAATGTCAAATGGATGCTTTTCAAAAGAAAATATTACTGTGTCAAATGTGGTTGGCTGAAAAAGATCAGCAAATGTTTTTAAATTTTGACGTATGAGAGAGAAGAGGTGGTAACCATTGTTCAACAGCACTTACCATCTCACACAGAATCTTTTGGTCATTATTACTCAAAGAAAGAATATTCTCAATGTAGCAATATGTGGATAATAGATTAATTTCCAGCAAACATTAAAGATAGCAATTTAAGCATGAATGAAAGAGAAAGCCTCATCGATCTATCATCTGATGGTAGTATCAAAGCTAAATTCCCATCACCTTTATCAAGATCTTATTTTTGGCTCTGCAAAAAGTGAGTATTTATTGCTGAGTGAAAAAGCAATGAAAATTTTGATTCAATTTTCAACAACATATCTTACAGCAATTAAAATTCAGTACTGATCTCGGCTTGAAATAAACATGGCTCTCTATCTTGCAATAAAGTCATTGGAGCCAAAAATCCACAAACTTATTTCACACCAAAAATGTGTAATACTTAAATAAGCTTCAATTATTTTGTAATAATTAAACTAACTTTAATAATTTTGTACAATTAAACAACCTTTAAAGATTTTGTTATGATTAAATAAACATTTATAATTTTATCATAATTAAATAAGCATTTATAATTCTGTTATATTAAATAGGTGCATTTCATATTAATAAAATGGAAGTTATCTGATCATTATTTTACAAATGTATTTATCTTTTTTAAAAAATTTCATGTTAGTGGTTCGCGGCTTTAAAATTATGAATTTATTGGTCCATGAGATCCGAAAGATTGGCAACTGCTGATATAGAATGTGTTTAAAGGGCAAAATGTTTTGGAAGAGTGAACGGGATAGACTGCAGATAATTTTTGAATAATATTAAGGCAGGAAGAATCTATTAGACAATAAAGAATCTTGTATTTTAAAAAATTTATTAGCCTCCAGATTTTGCTTTTAAGAAATAAGAAAAAAGATCCTCAATGTTAGATTTTTGTTATGTATAGTTGATTGGAATTTAATTATATTTAGAAAAAAAAAATTTTGAAACAAGTTTTTTTTTCATTAGGATGTATTTTCTTTTTTTCAGTCCATTCAGAATTTTTTTAAAATAAATTATATATCAAAAATGGTATAATAAATATTGATTACTGAGAAATATTTTATTTTCTAATAGTAAAGTCTGAAAATAATTGAAAGAAATTATTCAATTTTTATATATGTAAACATAAAAAAAATTATATGGTTAATTGTTTAGGTAAAGTGATACTAGACTACCAAGATATGTTATTCAGTTGACCAAAAGGAGAATTTTTTTTTTACTTAGTTGAAAATTGATGCAAAAAAAACTTATGAATTTTGAATATGTTATACTCACTACTGCACTAAACAGCCCAGAATTACACATAAACTACCATGATATTCTATTTTTATTTAATTTCACACCAGTCAATAGTTAGCTACTTATTACAAACAAATTTCTTTGTTTTATTAATATATTTATAATTATTAAATTAATATTTAAATAGAAACATGGGTTGCTAATATTTTACACAAAACATTTTTTGCAATTTATATATCTGTAATGACATGTCTAGATAAATATCTAAGATAAAAATTAGTTGTAAGGTCTTTCTAACAGCTGCTTATTTTGTGGATCATTAGGTAGTTAATTTTAAATTTATATAAATAATAAATGTAAAATACCAAACTATTTTCTTTTGTATATAAATTATATTTATTTGTTTTTTTCTTTTTTTTAAGATAAGTCAGATTTTACGAAAAAATGGACGTTTTATCTCAGTTTCATTTGCTCAACCTCATTTTAGAAAGCTGTTATATGCCAAACCGGAATACAACTGGTCACTGCATTATGAAACATTTGGAGATACATTCCACTTTTTCTTTTATATCATGGTTAAAGGTGAGAAGTTGTCTGAGGAAGACCAAATTCAGTATTTTAGTAATGTAGAAGATCTTGAAAGCTCAGATGTTCCTTCCAGTCATGCTTTAGATAATTACCTTGAAACTCTTCATATTGATGATTAGGGTTTATCTTTATATAGTAGTTTCCCTGTATTCATGATTTCCCTATCTGTAGTTTCAATTATTTGAGATTTGGAAAAAGTTGGAAATTAATAAAAAAAGAGATTTTATTTTTCTAAATTTTATTTTTTTAATTCTCACAACAACTGTTGGGCATTGTAAAGGTGTCACATGCAAATTTATTATTTAATAAAATTATAATTATTCATTTATTCCATTTCATCGTAAGAAAAAATTTAAAAATCACTTTTTGATTGTTAAAAGAAAAGGGGGAGAGAATAAAATTACTTTCAGCAAGCTATTTCTACTTGCTTTTTTAGAGTGTTGTTGAAGTATTTTTTAAATACAATTATAGGTATTGTCTATAAATAAAGCTGGAAGCAATGTCATGGATATAGGGATTACTGTATATAAACTACATATGCAATTGGATATTATTTATAATTTTTTTCTCCCTAACAATATCTTTATTGTTAAAGATAGCTCAGTTTTTTAAGAGAAAATTTTTACTAACAGAACCAAAAACATTTTTTTTAAAAATATGTACATATATAAGTAAAAACATTTTGGTATTTATTTTAGATGTAAAATTTGTTTAAATTTTATCTTTTATTGTACAATGTCTTCAGTGATATTTTTTTCTTAATGATATTTTTTACATGCAATTTGTCAATTATTTTTTTTTAAAAATATGATTGTAATTTTTCAAACCTTTAATACATTTACTTAATTAAATGAAATTTTAATTATTGATATTTTTATGTTAACTATCATAAATTTCATGTTTGATATTAATACAAAAATATTCAAATTTTTGTTGTGTGTGACTGTATTTTTGTGTGTGTGTGTACATACATGTAGCAGTGAAGAGTTATATAGTATGGCTTACATACGGTTGATTACTTTTTTACTTTAATAATTTTTAACATTTTTTTCAACATACAATATTTTAAATAAATTATAATGTTTTAATAGAATAAAAAAAATCGTTTATATATTGTTTCTTCACTCAATTTTTTGATTCTATAAGCAGTTTGACCAGCATTAATCAGGAAGCATAATATTTCCAAGGTTTTCTGATTAATGATTTTTTTTTAATTAATTGATCATTTAGCAGAAGTCTCAAAAATGAACTGTAGCAGCTTAAAAAAATTTTTTTTTTTTAGTATTGTATTAATTATTAAACTTTTTTTTTTTAAGATAAAGATAATTCGTTTAAGAAAATTTAATTTAAATGCATTGTTTTTGACATTATCTTTTTAAGTATTTCCATTCAACAAACTTTTTTTTACTTCCAGTGTAATTTTTTTTGCATCATGTAAAAATTTATTAATTTTTGTTTAGTCCTAAAGGAATATTTTTCTAATTTATTTAATCAAATCACCAAACAGTTTAACTTGATATGGACTTATTTTTATGTTTGATGATACTAGTACTGAAAATCTTATTTCAGTTACATTTTATAGCCAAGAATAATATATAATAATCACAAAATCTTGAAACATTACTATTTTCCTAACAAGCAATAATGTAAATACAAATAGTGTGTTTTCTTCTCAACACAAATTCTACAAAAAATTATATGTTTTTTTTCTAATGACTTTCATGTTGTTATATAGATTAAAAAGAAAGTTATGAATTAATCAATTCTAGATTAAGAATGGACAATCTCTTTAGCAGAACTGCCTGTCCATATCATTTGGTCTAAGACTTCACAAAACTGTGGATAGTATTAATACATTTTAACATATGTAAATATATACATTAGACAATAAAAATAATTAACAGAAACTGAATAAATAAAACATATTAATAATATCAATAATTATGCACTCTTGCAAATTTTAGAAAAGACATTGCAATAATAGAATTAGAGCAATTTCAGACATATTATACAGGACTGTACTCAAATTTATTTGATTTGGGAATGAATTAGTCTTGCTTTCTGTCACAATATAATTTATCAGAATCTTCACAAACACCAAGCCTGAGTTAGTGTGTCAAATTATTGTACCAGTAAGTGGTTTGAATCACCAGTTCGATATGTTGGTTGTCAAATTATTGTAATGGTGCACAATTAGGTAGCCAAATTATTGTAATACTATGGAATCCCAGCATCTATCAAGCAGTTGGTGTTGTACTGTAATCTTAGCATCTATATGCAAGTACCTGGCCCAATGCTATAACTAACTGTTTGTGTTTTATTATTTGGGATGGGATGATTAATATCCATACCTTGGAACATTACCTAGTTCCACCTTTATAAGATCAGCTTCTGGCTCTTAGAGTCACTTTGCCCATGATGAGAGAATAATCATTAAGCTAGCTCATAGAGAAAAAAAGAAGTCATATGCACTATTATGCTATATAAAAAATTTCTGGTGATAATATCACTCCCATCCTCCTTCAAAGACATGAAAGAGAACTAGACTCTAAATTCTTATTCAGCCACTGGAGATTGTTATATGAACCATATACATATCTTTATGACCAAGACTTTATATCATATCATAACTAAAATTATCTTTGTGGTTCATAATGTATTTTTATCTGATGATGACTTATGAGCAATATTTATAAGGGTTTTGCAATTGATAAATAAACACATAAAAGCAGTTTAATTTCAACATCTGATCCATGTTTATTCCAACATTACAAAATAATATGTACATCCCCAAAACAATTAATAGAGATGAAATTAATTGTAAAGTCATTAAACATTTAATGATTAATAATAATAAGAGAGAAAAAAAGGAAAGCATCACCTATCTCTTAATTATGGTATTTAAATGTCATTTTACTTAGCTTAAATAATTCGATCCCTTGTGACATTCATATAAATAATAAGCAAAATCAAAAAAATGCATATACATACCCATCTTGTTAATAATATTGTAATGTAACTATTCTAGAATTAATCTATATCCATTCATAAATCTGCCTAATTTCTGCCTTTACTAAATCAATACTAAAAAAAATAAATCATCTAGTTACTATTATTATTTCATACCCCCTTTATCATTTTATTTTATGCCTATCCACTACTGCCATACATTTATGTATATACACACATCGTCTAGGGTTTAAACATTCCCCATCATAATGTGTTTATATAAATATTTCCATCAAAAAAAAAAAATGAACATCTATTTTAAAATGAACTATATCAAAATACATCAACATGTGTATAAGTAAATATATATAAATACCATTGATAAACAATTGAAATAAAAATAGTAAAAAAAACAAAAACATGATAATAACGTAATATTTAGCAATAACAAAACCCTTAATTGCTAAGACCTATTTTAATATTTGAGGAGAGAGAGAGAATTGAGATAAAAAAATGAAATGTCAATAGTTAATAAAATTTGGTTGTATATTACCAATTTCTTGAGTTTTCGCATTTGTGAAGTACTGTTAATTAGCTCTTAAACACACACTATGGACAAGTATATGTATAGATGACACACGTGAACTTCCTTGATAATTATCACAGAAAAAAAGAACAAAAATGGCTTTTAAAGCATTTTCTTCAAATTAGCCTGGTTACTATTTTTATCACGATTGTTAAGACGATAGAAAATGTATGGTATAGATATAAACTAGTTGATGTTTAGACTTATTCATAGGCAATTCTGAATTTAAATTAGAGTAGGTTTTTTTTATGATTTTCCTTTCCTCTGATATATACTTTCCCAAAGTGGATGGAGGCATGAGGCATTGTAGACACTGAATTCATCATTTCTTATGTGGTCAGCCCTGGATGTGTTTCTCTAGTCTCCCTTCCATTTAGATGCGCCTGGACTCCGATGACTTCAGAAGCCCTTCGAACAAAGCAATCTAGAATTCAGCACTGCATATCTTTTTAAATTTTTCACAATAAAATATTTGAGATGAGTTGGTGACAACAGTCCAAAAAAGAACAATAATAATATCCTTATTTCAGCTTCTCTCTGGTATTTATTCATTTTGTTTTTCTGACATCACTAATCCCTTAATTTACATTAGCCTCTTGATAGTAATATGTGATCTACTATTTACTTGGGTGGTTTGAAATATTTTTGTCTTGGAACTGTCAACTTATGATTAATTAGTAGCTGAGTTCAAATTAGCTTTGTGATCAAATATAATCATTAGCGGTTTTTTGGATTTTACACATTTGCTAATGAGTTTCTCTCTCTCTTTTTTCCTCTCTCATTTTTCTTTCTTTAATGTTAACATACAAAAAAAATAATAGAAATAACATATAAATTAAAAAAACAACAACTGTGGTTACATGGAATTAAAACTTGAAATGTTAATTAAAAGACATTTAAGATAGATTATTCACACATGCACATTGGCCCACTCACATACCAAAAATTGATTCCTAATATATAGCTAAAATTAGCAGAAATCTTTTACTTCATCCCCAGTTCATTTTCTTTTCTGTATTCTATCAGTGATTTTCAATCAAATATATATATATACAGCTGATGAAAACAAACACACGCATGAAAAAAATTATCTCTACTATTTTTTTTTTCTGGAATAATTGAGTCTTACTCTACAATATATATATATCAAAATTACCCCAAAATCACAACTCAACCAGACTAGCCAAAAAATATAAACTCTAAAACATAACCAATAATTTCACTACTACAAGCAGATTTCTCAAATGAAAAGAACTACAAAATAACATATTAAACTAAACATTACCCACAGATTTAATTGCTTCATCTTTATTTTTAAAAAATTATGATTTTGAAGCAATTAACTTATTTAAAAGTTCGTTTAATATAGAGAGTATATATAGGACGTAAGTAGAATTGTGGGTAATGTTTAGTTTAAATACGTTATTTTGCAGATTTTTACACCTGAGAAGTCTGTTTATAGCAGTAAAACCATTGGTTGTGTTTTAGTGTTTATATTTGTTGTGTCTAGTTGAGTGAATTTGGGATAATTTTGATTATTTTATTGATAAAGTTAGCTTTAGGCTTTTAATGTTTATATATATATGAAATTTTCTTTCCATTTTTTTTCTTTAAATGGAAATTGATGATGAAATGCATATTTGCAATGCATGTGCAAAGATAAAATAAAATGAATGACATAATCATCAGACATTGAGTCAGAAGTCTAATCTTGTTTTTGGATAATCATAGATCACAGAATGATGCAAATGAAATAAACTTTTTCCTTTCTCTGAAGAACATGGAATAATGTTTGAAGCAGATAAAATTGATGGGAATTTTTTTTGTTGTTAATAAGGATTTTTGAAAAACGTTATAATAGATTTCTTATCCCATTTTAATTCTTATAAATTTTTTTTTTAAAGAGATTGTTGATTATATTTGTTTCATTCATCTAGCATATCTTTTAATTTAGATTCTATACAATTTAAAACCACTAAATTTCAGTAATCTCTACATTGATAATTTTTCTTTTTCTGCTCATGACTTAATAGGACTTGTAACTCTTCATCTGTTATAACTTTTTACGTTTTTCAATATATTTTGTAAATTCTTTATCAATACTTATATTTCAAGCCCATCTTTCTCAAGTTTTTACACTGCCTGAATAATTAATTTCTTCATCAAACTTCATAAAGCCTTCACTTTTATGCCCACATAATGCAGGCATGAATTTTCAAATTATAAACATCCAGTTTCTGCTTAATATTACCAAATCTATGTAGTCTATGCATGTGCTTTTTACACCTTCGTTTCCATCTTTCTTTCTAGTTTCAGAAAAGGTAAGTTTTATTTTTCTAGGACGAAAATTAAAAATTTTATGATAATTTTTGTGATCAAGTAAATTTAATTTTTTTGTCTTTCAGTTTTTTCATTGTTAACAGAACAATGTTCACTCTAAAAACTATATTGGGGAAAATACAACTTTTTACTGATGTACTTAGAAGAATGGACGTTACTGGGAGCTGATGGTAAGCACTTATTTTTATATATTTTTTAATTATTATTTGAAAATTTAATTATTATTTGAATTTATATTTGATAAAAAATATACAAAAAAATTATTGAAACTAACTTATACGCTGATCGAAAAAATAGCTTGTGATTGTGTAAATTTGTATCATGAATTATCTGCATTTTTTGGTATGATGTGGGCTTGAGTCCATTATATGAATTAGGTAATATGAGACAAAGATAAACATATTTTGCAAATATTATGATCCGATTTAGATTTTTCCATAATGTCTTGTCTGCATTTTAATAATAATAAAAATATGCAAATGCTAAAAGTAAAGATTTTGGCAGTATATAAACTTAGGCCGATTATAAACTTCTGCATTGTAAATTCCAAAGCTGCATATCAAATGCAAAGAGAGGTGGCAGATGATGAAACTATTACTAAATTTATGGTCATAGTAGCATGAAGCAATATGAGTCCTCAAAACTTATAAAGATAGGGTAAATAATACTACATTGTATTGACTCTAAACTACTAACTTATGTACCTCAAGTTTAACTCTATAATGAATTTAGTATTTCATTCACTTTTTATTCTATTTTATTATTTTATTTTGTATATAGTGACTATTTTAGTAGATTAGACAACTTCCATATTTTTCCATTCTTTTTTATTTCATAAATAATTTCATATAAATAAAGATACAATAAAAGACAACCCCCAAGATACATTTCATGCTGAACCAGCTCTCATCAGTTGGGCCAGGTCATCATCTTACATATATATCTTTATTACATGAAGAGTATTTATGTAGAGCAAATTGTCTCATTTTTATTTTCAAGATTCAATTTACTCCACTCCCAACTTTTACGTTATCAACTTTTTGATAAACACGTAATGATTATTACTAATCATTTATTAAACTAGAGATTTTCTCTAGCAGATATAAACTTTAATCCAAGTTAAAGATTAATATATCTGATGTTCAGCATACACACATGGCTATTTATATTTCTCTTTCTATTTTAGTAGTAAGTTCGTTATTATAATATTCAAATTATACTAATTATTGATCAATATTAACTACTTAATATAAGGCAGGGGTCCCCAACCTTTTTGCACTTAAGAGCACATTCTATAATACCGGTCAGGTGGTGGGCACTATTTATTTTTTCAATGTAAATTTATAGTTGGATATTGTTAATAATACACATAATGTACAAAAAAATATTTATTTCAAAAATAAAATTTTAACATATAATTACGTTTATATTTTTACGCTGTAAAAGTATAATATGCCCTTCAATTTGATTACAATATAATACAATAATTTATAACAAATTTTAAAAATTAAATTTATTTGTATCAAATAATTTTTTATCGTGTTCAGATAGTGGCAGACACAGGTAAAATGGTCTGCGGGTGCCATGGTGCCCATGGGCATAGAGTTGGGGACCCCTGCTATAAGGGATGTTATTGGGGATAACATATTCATTGCAAACCTCTGTATGGAAATACATTTTGAAGGGCTACTAGGAAAAATGAGAGGTACTAATGTCTTTATTCTACGAAGTTTTCATAGTGATGGATTACCTTAGGTAAAATTTTATGATGAATCCAACTAACCTACTAACAAAATTATACCTTTAACATATATGCATGATAATTTTGAATTTATGAAATAATATGATAACAATTATTAGAAATATTTTTTATTCTTTTTTTTTATTACTTATTTGTAGCTTAATTACATTCTTTTGTGTTTTATGTTTCAAACAATATATATTATGTCATTTTTGAATAATACAAACTTAAGTTATGATAAAATTTGTGGTTTAGCATAATTTTTTAAATATTCAATATGGCTGCTTCACCAGCGAAAAGGTTAAAGTTATTCACAACTTATTTATATTCTTCCAGTATGTATTTACAATATCTGAATTAATTCATCCATTGCTGCTTTTATAAATGTTATTGCATCTGCAATAGTGATGACTTCCATTATTCTATTAATTGAATATTAAAGTTGACAATAAAAGCTCTTAAAATCTAATCAAATATTAGTTGCAACAATGAGGTAATATTTGGAGTTAAAAATATAACCATGACATTTTCATCTTCGTAGCAAATGGATTTAGGGTGGTAAGATGCATTGATTAGCATTAATAGGGCTCCGAATTCCAACTTTCTGCCACAAATATTTTTTAGTTTTGAGAAATAAATAGTTGATGAATCATTCCATTAATGAATATTAATGACCCCAGCTTTTTTATTTTGTTATCAGAATTTGAATAGATATTCTTGATCTTGAAAACATAGGGATTATCAGATTGATAAATGATTCCTTAGTTATATGATTTTCAGCTACATACCATATAGTATAAAATTTTATCTATCCTTCCACGACTTAGACAAAAGGACTTAGACTTTTATCTGCTTTATTTTATTTTTTTCTGATCATACAGTATAAACACAATTTAACATCCTCTTCCAGAGCATTCCAGTTTTCCACATTAAACACTTATTCTGATACTTTTTTTCTTTAGTCATTTCTGGTAGTATCTTCATTATTGACATGATGTTTTAAGTTCATGCTAACCCTAATTCTATTTAAGCATCCTTTATTTACAGTATATAGTTTGATATCACTTTTTTCAATGGATGGTTCATTAATTTCTTCATATAAATTTGACACTTTCTAATACATTATATTTATCTGTTTACTAGAACTTTTTTTTTTGATGATTTCTTTCATTTACTAAGTAATGCTTTTTCAGTTTTTATTAAACACTTATCATATAATTGTATTTTTATATTGGATTATTTCCATCATCTAATGTATGTATTGAATGTCTTTAGAAAAATTTAACTTTATTTAAATATTCCAAATACATTCAACTGTTAGTAATAGCACATCAAACAGGTTAGTATATGCACAACATTTCTAGACATCTTCCCTCTTCTTCAGGTGTTGCTGGCCTGACCAGTGACAGTACTAGCATGGGATTCAAACCTGGGTCCTTAGATTCTTGAGTTTTGAATTTTAAGATAATGCTCTAACCAATTGAGCCATCCTGCCAAAGATAACAATTTGTAGAAATTTCATATACTTATATATGAGGTTCCTCCTGATTTCTCCACTTTTTCCTAAGAGCAAAGTTGATTAGTGATTTCCATACATTATGTATAGTCACATTATGTTGGCTTATGGGATTTTTTGCCATTATCATGTCAGCAGCTTCTTTAAATTTTCTTCTTTTTAAAAAAGCTGCTCATATGACAATGGCAAAAAATCCTATAAACCAACCAGTGTGACTATACATAATGTATGGAAACCACTAATCAACTTTGCTCTTAGGAAAAAGTAGAGAAATCAAGAGGAACCTCACAGATAAGTGTATGAAATTACTACAGACTGTCGCCTTTGGCAGGATGGCTCAGTTGGTTAGAACATTATCTTAAAATTCAAAACTCAAGAATCTAATGTCCCAGATTCGAATCCCATGCTAGTACTGTCACTAGTCAAGCCAGCAACACCTGAAGAAGATGGGAGACTAATATCTCTCAAAATGTTGTGCATATACTAACCTGTTTGATGTGCTATTACTAACAGTTGAATGTATTTGGAATATTTAAATAAAGTTAAATTTTTCTAAAGACATCCAATACATATATTAGATGATGCAAATAGTCCAATATAAAAATACAACTAGAACACCATCATCACAAACCTTCAGGACAACACTTATCATATAAGTTTAACAATTTCAGGAACAAACTAATAATTAGCACCCTTTTTATTTTTATTATTTCATGAATGAAAATTCATTTGTATAGAATATTCTTCCAGCACTGCACAATTTCTTTTAGCCTTGACTAAATTGCTACCATCATTAACTCTGCATTTTAAGAGTATTTTAAATGAAATTTTAATTTTGTAATATGAACAGAGTGAATGCAGTATTTGTTGCTAAGGGAATGCATGAGATAAGAAAATGGTTGTACTATATGGATTTCTAAATTTTTTTTTTAACCATAGGTTTTGAAAGTGTGGATATATAGTACTTTAAATAATTAATAAAACAAGTCACAAATTGCATAACTTGCTTTAAGCTTGTATTACAGATATTCACTAGAGGGAGCTTAGCAATAGCTCAAACCAAGCTTTAAATTATAAGTGCCGAAAGAGAAAGAATTTAAAATCTTTATCAGAAAGTCCCCATTCTTAGACCGATTGGTTTTGAGCTTATGGTTCACCTCAGTGAGGAGTTAGGACTTCTGACACAATTTAAAATACCAACTCAAAAGTCAGCATTTATCTAATACATTACTATTAATTTGAAAACCTGAATTATTCAGACACATAAATGTCTTCAAATCCAGCCATCCCAACCAAATAGCTATATGGGTCTGAACTCACATATATTAATAGTCTCGGCAATATAACATCATCAAAGCCTTCAAAGGTACACTTATAATAATTAATAAAAACAAATCACAAATATAAGCTTGTATTACAAATGTTCACTAGAGGGAGCTTACCAATAGCTCTAAACAAGCTTTAATTTATAAGTGCCGAAAGCCAAAGAATTTAAAATCTCTATCAAAAAGTCCCCATCTCCAGACTGATCGGTTTCAAGCTTATGGCTAACCTCAGTGAGGAGCTAGGACTTCAGACATTAGATCTAAAATACTAACTCAAAAATCAGCACTTATGTAATACGTTACTATTAATTTGAAAACCTAATTTTTTTTTTTTTCTAGTGAATATCTGTAATACAAGCTTAAATCAAGTTACGCAATTTGTGATTTGTTTTATTAATTATTATAAGTATAACCTTGAAGGTTTTGGCAATGTTATATTGTTGAGGCTATTAATACATGGTGAAACAACCAAGTTCAGACCCATATAGCTATTTGGTTTGGATGACTGGATTTGAAGACATTTACGTGTCTGAAAAATTCAGGTTTTCAGATTAATAGTAACATATTAGATAAGTGCTGATTTTTGAGTTGGTATTTTAGATCTAATGTCTGAAGTCCTAGATCCTCACTGAGATGAACCATAATCTCAAAAACAATCGGACTGGGGATGGAGACTTTCCGATAGAGATTTTAAATTCTTTCTCTTTCGGCAATTATAAATTAAAGCTTGGTTGGAGCTATTGGTAAGCTCCCTATAGTGAATATGATACTTTACTGTATAGATTTTTTCTATCAAAAGACTGTCATTTAATAAATAATATTTTCCATTAAACATTTTTTGACTTCATTAAGTTAGATATTTTAATAGAATAATAATAGAGATCTCCACTATATATTTATTTGAAATTTAATAAATTTTAAAATATTAATACACATTTAATTTTACAGACCATTACAACCGATTTGTCGCATGTATATATATTAATATCTACATACGCTACTACTGTACATGTAAATGTTTAAATATAATCATGCTTTTTGTTGTATACTCTAAATATTATTTATAATATTTTCTACATAATATTATAGTGTGTGAATATATATTTTTATAAATTTAAAAATGTTTCAATAAATTAATTTATAAGAAAAGGAATGCCTTAATAATTTTTATAATAAAAAGTCATTTTTGCTAGTCTACTCTAGATAAAATATTTAATTGTATATGAATGAAAATAAGTTGCAAAAAAAAGAGAGGGAGGAATCGGTTTTATGGCTACTTGCAGAAATTATACCCCCCCCCCCCCAATCATTGATATATTTGCCAGCCCAAGTAATACATTTTATCCCAATTACCCCAAATTCAATTTGTCTCATTAGAAAGCCATGAAAAATTGTCAATATTATCAGAACATTTTTTCTTTTAATTTGGAACATTGAGGAAGCCCAATTATTATGGCTTAAGCTATGCTAAGAAACTTTTAATAGAAAATTCTCATTTTATTTGTATTTCTGTGAATTAAACATACTTAGAAAAATAATTGCTTAAAATTTGTAAATTTGATCATTGCTTTTCAGACTAGTCTTGCATTTAAACTTAAATGTTTAGATATAATGGGTTTGTGTCTATATCTGTTTGAACATATATAAATTTATTTTACTAAACTATATTTTTATTCAGTGCTTAACAAAATGAATACTTTTATAAATACAAATGATCTATTAATCATTTTTTATTATGTTAGAAGTTATTATATCTTTTTTATATATAACTTAGATGTAGAATTATATTAAAGATCAGTTATGTTTTTATTTATTTATGTGAATTGCAAGAACTTATTTTATAAGCATATGAATATCAGGTTAATGGGGCTATTCTCCCAATATTTACAAATATTGTGTTTTGAAATGTAAATTGTAATTCGTTTTCTAGAAATATAGGATTATTTACATGAATAGAAAGAATTGAAAAGGTAGAAAGAAATCTTACACCTGCCATAAAAAGTAATGTGTATATTTAAATCTTAAAAATAAAATTTAAAATCTATATCTACAGCTTATAAGAAAATTTAATTTCTAAATTAATAAAATGTAATGGTTTCTTGTAATAAATAAATAAAAATTAAAAGTAATATTTAAAATTAAATATTTGGCAGTGATATATGATTAGTTGAGAAAATTGATATTTTGGCATCATTAAGAAGATTTGGTTTTTCAAAATGCATATTAAGAGCCATTAATAATATTTTCCAGCATCTGGAAGTGTATTTCGAAGTATAAGAATTTAATTTGTATTTGTAGTCATATATACAAACAGACATCCATTACCATTAATGGAGGTTTAATTTTGAAATTATGATTTTAAAATGTAGTGACATGTATTAATAATATCAATACCAGTGGTAGTAATAGTTATATCATGATAATAGATATTGTATATAAATTAACTGTCAATTTGTCCAATAATTGCAGAATATAATCAAGCAGTATACATTATTTCTAAATACTTCATACTAAACCTATCTTGATTAAAGAGAGCATTCAATTAAGAAAATGTCTGATTATTTGAAGTAATGTTTAACTGCCCAAATAATTTTTTTTTAAAAAAAATACTAATTAGTAATCTATAGATTTCCAGTTATCATTTTTCAGCAAAGAAAAGTCCTGCATTAGATCAGTGATAGAGTAGTGTATTTAAGGTCCCTGAATTGCAGCTCAAATCAATCATTTCTTAGAAAGTGCTCAAAACATTACATGACTTTTTATATGATCTTCTAAACAACAATCCACTGAATTATTATTACTTAATTAAGAAAACAAAATTCTCATTTGGATTTGTGCAATAAAATTATCTGCTATTTTAAGCTAATCTCAACTTTAGCTTTAATTAAAATAGATTAACTTGAATTTTCAAAGAAAAACATATTTTTTTTTCTCTGTCTCTCTTTTGTTTATTAAATTCCTAATGTTTATCAAATTATTCATCAAAACAAAGAGGGGCCAAAAAATACTTCTCTCCACATCTAAATATTAGAATTATTCAAGAATTCTTAAAATTTTTAAAAGATATTATTATTTTTATGAATTGCTTCTTAAATTAGATGTGTGATGCAAAATTTAGGAAGATTAAAGGAATTATACATTGCTCCTTCTTGAAATTGAATGACATAATAACTAAAATCTGATTGATATAAAAAGTTATGATTGCATAACTTTACTCATCAAGTTTGTGCAATAGTGATGAGTATTGACAATTTATTGTATGATTTAGAATGACATAAGTTAGAAGAATATTTCACTTATATATTTTTTTTATTGACAAATCTTTTAAAACTTACAATTATATAAACTTCATTTCATAACTATGATATCATAGTTGATATTTTTAATTTCACTGAATTCATAGTGCTGCACTGTCACTAACTTTTAGTACTCATGTGAACCTGTTGAAATGTTATTGGAAATTACTCCTACTTGAAGTTTCTATTGATTTTACATTGCAAAACTTTCCTAAACGCAAACACAAAATCAGCTTGATGAATGACCCAGTTGTTGATTTATGCACATATAATGGGAAATTTAAAATACAATAAAAATAATTGTCATTAAAGTCAAATGATTAAATGTAGTTATAAAGACAAAAGCATAAATGAAAATGCAATGAATAACACTTATCAGTGATAATTTGTTATTGCTGATCACTATCTTAATAATTTATTCTAACATCATAAAATTTACAAATCCCATATCTTTAAGATGCATTGTGACATGAATTTTTCTATGTATTCATTGAGTTTAAAAAACAAATTGTAGTAAAAACATTTATTTTAATATCAAAGATATTTATTTTACAATAATGGATATTAGACTAATTTCTTCATCTATTTACTTAATTAAACAAAATTAATTAAAAAGCCTTTCTTCTGAAATAATTTTTTTAATTAAAACTTTAATTGTAGTCTACTTTTTTTAATTTTAAATTTAGCATTTGAATCAAATTTTAAATCTTTGGGTTTTTTTATTTTATTCAAAAAAAAAAAAAGAAGAAATGCTAAAGTGCAATATGCTATTTTAAGTTTAGTTACGTTATAATAAAAACAAATCCAAGTTTAATATATATATTGCAAGAAGAATAAAATGGTTTGCATTTTATTGATTAAATTTTTTTTATTCTTATCTGTTATAGATAATATATGGAATGTCTAGATAATTTTTCTTAAGAAGGCTGCAGTTAACAGGAAGAAAAATTATTAAATCATATACTTTGTCTAAATTTATAAAATGTAAATCCTATGTTTTTCAAGAAGAGAAAAAGTGATGTGTTTTTGAAAAACAAAATAAAAAATAAATAAATAAAAATTCTCACAGACAAAAAGTATAAATAAAACTAGAAAAGTGAGTAAAACTATAAAGATGGATAAGAGATATTATCACTATTAGTTATTTAAAAAGTATAATATAATGGCAATACAGGAAAAACAAATTGATAAAGTCAATGAAAAAATAAAACTATCAATTTTTCTTTTTATCATGTTTAATTAATTTTTTGAGATTCATTCTTATATATTTTTAGCAAACTAGGCAGGATGATAAAAAGATCTTGACCAAGTATATTAATAGAATTCTTCAACAAAAACAGAAGGGTTTAAAAAAAGAAAGAAGTAAAACTACAATTGTCATCTGAATTCAGTTAATACACAATTACTCATTTAACTTTTTCCAAAATCTAAAATAAATTAAAAAAAAACAAACAATATTTTTTGATATAGTCTTAATGTCTTCTACAGTTTAATTACACTTTTTGACATACAGTTTTTATACACTTATGCTTGTGTTAATGTATTATATGTATAAAAATAAATTCTTCAGTATGGGCTTGTAACAGCTAAATAAAAAGAAATGTATTTACAATTTTCAAATTTTTATAATATTAGATAGATGGATGGCTAGATAATTGTCTTTATTAACTGCAAAAGTAATTTATTTTCTCATCTTCTACCAAACTAAATTACTATGATATATTTTACTTAGGAAAATATCAGCTTATCACTGCATCTTTTGTTTTATTTTTGGATTTTTTTTTAAAAAAAAAAAAGATCTAAAAATGGGATAGAAATAGATTGAAAATATGTTTTTTAATATATATATATTAGTTGAAAATTTTAAAAATTATATGTAACAAAATTTTAAAAAAATATTTACATTTTAAAAAAAACAATAACAAATTATTAGCTACTAATTGTATTAAAAAATTAAATATATTTAAAAAGAGAATCGTATATATTGTATTATTAATAATACAGACTTTTGTGTAATATGTAAACAGAAATCCTGCAAGATATAAATCTTAAAAAGGTGGGGGGTTTAACAAATCATTTTATTAAGAATCAAATTTAAAACAAAGCTTCATTTTAATACAGCCAGTAGTAGAATCATTTCTTCTCTTTTTATACACTCTTATGAGTAAATAAATAATAAGTCAGATTGAAAGTTGCAATTATAAATGATTGTTTTATATTTGTAGGCCTTTCTCTCAAAGAGTAATAGTATAATATTTATAGCTCTTGGAAAAAAAGTGATTTTCTATTATCTTACTTATAATTTGAAAATGCTATATTTAATATTATATGTTGGATTTATTGTTTATATATAATGGTATTACAAAAAAAGAAATGGCTACTTTATGTTGTATATTTATTGGCTGTATTAAGATAAAGTTATGTTTTCCTCTGATATGGATTTATGTTTGACTTTTAATAATATGTCAGAACGCCCAGCTCTAAGAACTGAGATTTCAAGTGTATATGATTATTTTATACTTCCAGGCTTTCTAGCAAAAGGGGGATTGTACGATGAAATTGACAGCATGTGGAAAAGAAACCATTTGCATTATCTTGTAGGTATTGTATTTTAAACTCTCAGATTTGGAGTTGTTGTATACATTACTTTACAAAGAGTTATATATATTGCTTTTTAATTAGTTATTGAAAAAATTGCATTAATAGCAATAACTTCATCTATTATATAGCCATCATTGTCAGTATGAATAATCAGTGAATACTAGATTGCATTGCCACCTAGATCTCACATTAATTATTGACTATTAGCTTTATATCTTGGGGTGGGTGGGGGGTGGAAGCACAAGAGTTTAGTCAAATAAAGTAAAATTATAATAGTTAATACAGGTTTTAAATATAAGCTAGGAGAATTATGCATTGCTTTTTTTTTTTTGGTTCAAGTTGAAATGTTTGTTATTCTATGTTTTATATTGTTTGAAAATTGGTAGATTGCCAATTTATTACATAAGGTAAAATTATAGTTTTGATGCTTATTATAATGGTTTATTATTATACAGATAGGTAATAAGCTAGAAAAATAGAAAGTTTTGTATAAAGATTAGAAGAGATTATTTATAGATATTACATACTATATAAAATCTATATATTTTATATTTTTAAAAATATATTTTCATTAATTTATACTTTTTATAATTAATACTATTCAACATATTAATTTATCTATCTTTGAATAAGCAGATTTGTTAACTCAAATGAGTCTACATTTGCAGGAATCAAATACTGGTAATCCTTACTTAGTAATGATAATTATTTGTGACAGAATGTCATTGAATACTACTTAGTGGCATAATGTTGCATGTTAATTAAGACAAATAATCATTATACAAAACAAAAATGTAAATAAAAAAAATATGTAGCTATTATGAACAAATTTTTGAATCACTATTGAGATAAAAGTTTTAGTGTATGAAATTTATGTGAATTTATTCTAACTTCTAAGATTATTAACAATCAAATAAAAAAATATTTAAGAGGCAAGCTATTAATACCTGTAAATTGCATTAAAGGCTAATTGTCAATCAGATGAACTTAATTGCAATTAGTTAGTGCAAATATAAAAATTGGGAAAGTATCATATTTACTATGTATATTTATAAGAAAAATAATAATTTGAAAAAGCAATGAGTTAAATGTCTGTAGTCTCTGCTGATATGAAAACAGTGCTAAAATATGACTAAGTTATATTTTATCTGCATGAATACTGTGAGTGATGGTGACCTTTTAAGCTGAATTATTATTTTTCATTGTCAAAATTTTACAGTATATGAGTTACCAAAATGTAGTAGTAAATAAATTTAAATATACATTTGCCTTTTCCAATATCTGTACTTTATAAATAATTCTGCATATTTCCAGAAGGTACTTAGACTCTGTTGGCATGTGGTACGTGACTCATTGATCTTTCTTATGATACCTTAAATAGAAATGAATTATTTTGAACAACAAATATAGGAATTGACATTATTTCAAATGCCAAATATTTAACATTTTCTAAAATTTTAACAGATTTTTATGGATGCTTCTTATTTGCCTACACAAGAAATAACAATACTAGCTATATGATTGCTTTATAAGCTTTATTAACACAAAGCTCTTTTCTACAAGATATTTGAGAAAACAAATCTAAAAGCTATCTGTTGAGAAACAAATAGCTCTTAAAACATTTGGTATTCTTTGAATTAATTATCTTGACTAATGAATTCTCATTGGTTTAAGATATAATATATATATATATTGTAGCTACCTACAAAAAGAAATATTGATGCTAGGCAGATGTATCAGTAATAGACTTATTAACTGATGAAGCCTTTAGTATGTTCATCATCAAATTTTGATTGTAATTCATTGGCAAATCTCGTTACCATATAATGTTCATTTTTACTTATGCCATTTATAGAAATTTTATTGGTTTTCAAGTAGCTAATGACTACTTGAAAGATCATAATGTGATATATAATTAGTTATTTATATATATATATAAATGTGCATTTGTATTATATATGTACCAGACTGCGCCTGGGTTATGTAAAGCCCAGTGGTTTTTTTTTTAAGTGAATGCTTTACAATTTTTTTTTGAGATTTGATGTAAATTAAAAGATTTTAAATATTATATGTTAAATGTGAGAAGTGTAGCCAGCCAGAACACAGTCGTTTTGACTTCAATTATACACTAGCCAAAACTTTTTAAGATTTAATGTAAATTAAACAAAAGATTTTAATATATATTAAACATGAGAAATATAGCCATGCTGAAAGGCCAGTGTTTCAATTTAAATTATTAGCTAACGAAAACTAAATATAAGTATGGTACTAAAGCATTTTGTCTCTCCCTCTTACTATATATCATATTTCAAATATGAATTTATGTATTGCATTCACATTTTCTTTGCAATTTAAATACTATACATCTGTAGTTCAAAGCACTTGTACTATTTTTCGAGCATTTTTTATTAATTCTTTGCATAAACTTAATATGCTAACCAAAATTAAATGTAAATATGTTATTATACCATCTATTCCCCCTCACCCCACTAAATTTCACATTTTAAATATGAATTTATGTACTGTAATCACATATTCTTATCAATTTAAATACTATACCTCTGTAATTAAAAGCATGTATTTTTTTCTCAAGCATTTTTTTAATGGCAGAGACCATTGTTTTTGCGGAATTGGCTGTTTTATCTTTTTTTTTTTTAAGATTTAATGTGAATTAAATGAAGTATTTTAATATTATAGAAATAGAATTTTCGAATTTTAATAAAGCTAAATTAAAATTTACATTTTAAAATATATCTTATATTTACTAAAATATATGACTTCAATATATATTACTGGAGCACCCTCTGAATAAAAAAATAATTTATTATTTTTTCAATAGTTGGTCGTAAGGAATTTTTTTAGCTTTATTAATAGTTATACCATTTATTAATGTCAGAACCCAACTTTGTAAAGGCCTGTCATATTTTTAATTGGTTGCTCTAATAATTTTTTTAAAAAGATTTAATATAAATTAAACAAAATATTTTAATATTATATAAATAAATTTCCAAATTTTAATAAAGTTAAATTGAAATTTACATTTTTAAATATATCTGGTATATTTGATAGCTTTACAGCTTCAAATTTATATTTACTGGAGTGCCCTCTGAATTAATAGTCACCATTTATTAATTGGTAAGTATGTCATTCATCTCAATTACATTAGATCGATAGACCATGAAAGCATGGAGTGCCTTAATGTCAAATTATGACTTGGTGTATGTGGTTCTTTTTGCAGCTGGCTGGGATGTAATACAAAAATGCCGGTTGTTTTTGTAATTTTTTTAAAAAATTGATTGCTTTAACAATTTTTTTTATTAAACATTGCTAATTTATAAAAGTTTATTAAGTATGTCATCATCTGAACTAGATTATAGGATTGAGAGACCATAAAAGCATAGAGCGACTTAGTATTGAGTTATGAATTGGTGTTTGTGGCTGTTTCTATAGCTAGATTGGGAACCGTTACCCCAAAATATATACTATATCTCTGTATATTTTATTTAATGGCGGAATTATTTCCTTTGCATAATTGTAGTAGTTGTGACATCATCAGACAAACATTTATTCACCAATTAGAGAATAGAAAACAGATTTTATATATAAGATACAGGGAGGGAGAGATAAAAAAAATTGAGTGAATGAGCTTTTTATGAATTTTATTCTAAATTTTAATGATTGTAAATGCTTTTTTTTTTAAATTGCAAATTTGATGTGTATATATATAAAATTTTGTAATTAAATTGTACTATTTTTTTTTAATGAAAATGAGATTTGAAATTTGTACAGAATAATTATTTCCAGAACTTCATGATCGAATATTTTTCTTACCAGATGTAAATATCATAAATCTCTATTTTATATGTTGCAATGTACGATTTTTAAAAAAACATTTGTGTGATTTTATATATTTACTCTTTTTATGTTTTTTTTCCTAGAAATGTGTAAATATGATAATTTTGTGATTTTTTATGCTATTAATTTTTGTAATTGATTAATAGGAAAAGTGATTTTATTTACTGCAATTTTATTATGTAGGATGTTTCTAAAATTATATTCATCTTAAAATGATAAACTATAGCATGACAAAATTTGGTAATCATCTGAAATCCGGGCACGACCGCCTGATGGCATTGTTTATGTGTCAAAACATATAAAAATGCTGTTTCTGTGGCCAGCCTTACGGCTAATACAATATTTATATTGTATTAACCCATTGCAGACTGCTTTACATGACATTGCACAAAAATATTACGGCCTGTCTTGTGCTTCAATACTATTTACGCATATTTGTTCTATTCATAGCTGATTACCGTATCGCTTGAGGGTGTGTTAATTGCAAGTCGGTACAACTTTTCAAATCTTCATAATAGAGTAATGTCATTTATATTTAAATAATGTTAATTACTAATAATTATCATATGATCCCCACCCTTCCTTAAAAAATGTTAATATGTAAAAAATTGGCAAAGGGTATGTTCGAACATGTTTCGACAAAACTCACACGCTAAGTCACGTTTCAGCATGGTAAATATACAAGATCAATAAAATGTCTGAGAAGAACGTGCAATTTTTAAACTTTTCAGAATTGCCAAGTACAGAAAGTGAGGGAGACTTTGTCCTTTTTTCAGGCACATAAAAATAGTAGACTTTTTATTATAGCAATAAAATAATAAATAAGTTCAAAAAGTCCAAAATTTGTGTACTTTTTTTTTTTTTTTATTTCATTAGAAATTGACAAGTATTTGGTTTATCTTTTTTCAGTGGGGTTAAAATAAATGACTATTTTTGTTAATAATAACAAAGTATGAAAGCCCCCAAAAAAGCAGTTTATTGTAGAAGACCAAAAAAAAAAAAGGTAATTCAAACAAAATATAAATAAAAGTAAAAAGTGAGAAAAAGTTGTTGAAAAAAAAAAGAAATTATTGACTTTTTGTTACCATTATTTTTTCGAGTGTGGGGGTGAGAGTTTGAAAACAATTTTGTACCCCCAAAAAACACAAAAGTTATTTTTGATTTAATAAAAAGAAAAACAATTTGGTCAAGCAAACAAAAAAGGTAGAAAAAATTCAAAACAATTCCTAAATAATTGCATTATATTTTTTCAGCAGGGTTAAAACAAGTGGGGTTAAAATAAATGATTATTTTTGTTGACTTTTTGTTAATAATAACAATATGAAAGCCCCCCAAAAAGCTGTTTATTGTAGAATCAAAAAAAAAAAAAAAGGCTAATTCAAACGAAATATAAATAAAATTAAAAAGTGAAAAAAAGTTATTAAAAAAAAAAAAGTTATTGACTTTTTGTTACAATTATTGATCCGAGGGTGGGAGTGGGGATTTCAAAACAATTTTTTAACCCTCAACAACACAAAAGTTACTTTTGATTTAGTAATAAAAACAATTTAGTCAACCAAAAAAAAAAAAAGGTAGAACAAAGTCAAAACAAGTCCCAAATAATTGTATTATATTTTTTTGGTGGTTTAAAACAAGTTTTTTCGTCATGAAACAGTCCAAAGTTGTTAAAATCAGAAAAATAAACACAAAATTAAATTACCAAAATTTTTTGAATAAAGAAAAATGTCAGGTTAAAAAAAAAACAATGAAAATGAATATAAAAATTTGTTTAATAAAAAAAGAAATCATGTTATAAATGAAATAAAAATTTGTTTAATCAAAAAAAAAGTCATGTTATATAAAAAAAAAAGTTGCGGTAGCCTGGTAACGTTACATTTGATTGATTTTGTATAGCATCAACGCTCCAAGTGGCCGTGCCCGGATTTCAGATGATTATCAAAATTTAATTGAAAAACAACATAAATGTTGCAAACTATTGTACTTCACCACTAACAGTATTTTTGGCAAAATTTGTATCTTTTTGGAAACATTCTTGATTATTATTTTTTGAAATGATATACTGTGAAATAGTGTAATATAAAAAAAAAGTTAAGGACTCTACATAAAATTTAATTTTAAATATTATGAATTGAAGTTAATTTATAGTTAAAAACCCACAAAGTGCATGTGCATTAACTTTATGGCTGATTATTAATATCATGTATTTTTGTGGGATATAAATCATAGTTCTTACAGTGTTGTCACTTGTAAAGAAAATTGTATCCTTTCTAAAAAAAACTGAAACGTGTTAGATATGATATGAAACACTGTGGAGAAATCAATTATTAATGCTCAGGTACAATATCGAGTAATCATTATATTTCATTATTTTAGATATAGCAATAAAGAAAATAAAGTTATATTAATTGATAGTGGGGGGGAAATAAAGATGTTCTTAATTAATAAGACATGCTTTAAGTCATAATATGCTATTATGAATGTAAATTTATGTGTTCTTAGATTTTATGGGTATAACATTATTTATTTGTATGAGAAAATTATTCTTGGATTATGTTTTCTGAAATATATTTCTTAATCTTCCCATTCTTTATATTTCATATTGCATTCACAATAACTTGAAAATCAATGTAAAGACTCTTTCAGATCTTTTTAAATATATTAACTAGTTTGCATAGAATAATATTATATTGCAAATAGATCTTGTCTTGTTTCATTGAATTCACATTGATTTTATGGTGATTCACCAATAAAATAGATATTATATGGGAATAGAGGTTTTAGAGGATAGATTGTTAACAAATATAACTTGTCTTATGATGTGATTCAATTAATTTTTTTTTTATATCCAAGAGAAAAATTTATATAAAATTGGGAACATTTTGTAATCTAAACATTTTTTAAAATATTACATCTATTACCTTTATGTTTTTAAATAGTGTATTCTCAATAAAATAGAATATACACAGTGCATATATACTGTGTATATGTATATATATTTATATTTAAATCAATTTTGCATTTTGAAATGCAATAATGATTTTTTTAAAAAATGAAATTACTAAGTATCATCACTGAAGTTCTGTCTCTTTAATAAAATTTTCAACAATAGTATATGGTAGTAGTTTATTTTGCTTTTTCCACTATAATTTGAAAAGATATGATCAGTTACATTAGAATTATATATTACTGCTCCTCGATGTAGGTTTTAGAAATAAGACATTAAGAAAAAATGAATCAAATGGAAGACACAGATTAAATAAAAGAACAACAAACTTAAAAAATATTATTAGAGAATGTAGTAGAAACTCTGCTTAGATTTCATTATAAGATTTAACAAAAAAGTTATGGCACCTTTAGTTTTCCAAATTCTTAATCACTAGTTATGAATCTACTAGAAATTTAAGGGATTGTTAATATAAAATTTATTTATAAATCCTCTTATTTGAAAATGTACTATTTAAAATGTAGACAGATAGATACAACTTCATTAATATAAAATTCTATGGACATTGAAATCTTTCTAATATTTACAAGATTCATATTATTGAAAAGAGAAGATAAGCATATTGAAAAAATAAGAGTGCCCTTATTGAAAGACATTCACATTATCTATATCACTTAATCAGAAAGAAAAAATAATTTAATTGTATTAATAATTTTTAAAAAGAAATGCCCCCCACATACTGTACCGGTCAAAACAGTCTGCTCACTCAACAAGACTAAAAATCCAAGCAAAAGTACTTTGAATCTGATCATGCTCGATATACACAGGTCTGGAGCAATTCTGAATTCTAACCTATTTGCCTGTTCTTCAAGTCTCTGACCCTATGAACAACAATCCCGATGATACAGCATAATTATTTTAATTCCAGGCCGGGAAACACAGCAGTAGAGCATAAGATCGAAGAGATGATGATGATCATGCCAAAGAGTAGCCCAGGAATTACATTCATTAAAACAATATTTATTAATGCTAAACTATTAGCTAAGGAAAATGATTCGAACACAAGATTTACATTTGAGATATAAATTTAATATAATATAAAGAAAATGCACACATAGATATTACAAAAGTATTTTACATTAAACATTTACAAAACTTGGAATTTCTTATTATGAAGTCCCATTATACAAATTAATTTAACAGATACAATTTGAGTGGGGGATTTATAGCTTGTGTAGAGTTAATATGTCAATTTAAAGATATTTATAGATATAATGCTGTGGATGCATAAAACATAAAAGATCATGGCATTTGGATGGTTAATGATATAAAGGGTATTTTGCAGTTTAGTAGTAAATGATTTGATAAACAGGCAGGAATATACTATCTTAATCATTTATCTAGAATATGACAATCATATGTTTTACTGGCATTGTTTGGACATGACATCTTTGGAACATATACATATGGAACAAACAATGTGCTACATTTATGAGGATAAGTAAGGTATACAATCATTAAGATTTTGCAGAAAATATATATTGATTTACATCTATGGGAATCGATAACGATTTTAAAAGAAAGTTTAAATCAACATACTGAATATTTAACATGTTTTCTTATTTTACGAAAGAGTCATTATGTTCAACACATCATTGTGAGTAACAAAGATAAAACAGGTGGTAATCATTAATAAGAATAGCAATACTAGCATATAATAAAAAATCTGGCTCTTGTGGTAGTTTGGATACTTTATCATTTTAAAATATTTGAAAGTGAATCAGGGTTGGTATGTCCGCACATTTTGGCGGAACAATACTGAATGGAGAGTATGGGTTTCTAGGTCCAATGCCAGCTGTATGGTCAACTGCAGTACTATCAAGTCCATAAACTTCTTGTTCCACAGGGAGTAGCATATACCCCTGATTACGAACGATTTTGAGAAAGGTAAGTGGGCAGCTTTGGACTTCCGAAGTCCCCACATGACAAAGTAAAAGAATATATGAACACCATAATAAAGCAAAAGATATGCCAGTAACATTATACATAAGTAATAAAATCAGTATAAAGAAATATAACTTAAAGTCTGAAAATAGTTTAACCTCTGTGCAATGATCTGTTTTAATCGTGAGTCATTTAGCAAATTATAATGAATAATAACTCTTTTACTTATAACATTAAACTAACAAAATTATATTTAATTTTGATTCCCATTTATTTATAATTTAAAAAATTTATCCCCCCAAACAACAAGAAGGAGGGGGGGTCCTAATTAAAATTTTACAATTTTTTAAAAATGAAATTTTAAAGACAAATTCAAATCAATAAATTTAGCAGCATTCATCCACAGTAAAAGATTTTAACTAAAATTCAAGAATAACTGATTTAAAATAAAACCAAACTAGTGAGCGATTTCTATTTAAAATGAACAAAACTTTATTGATAGATTTTAGATGAAGCCCCACTTCTTTCCAAATTAAACAATTAAAAACCCCCCCCCTTGTCAGACTCACGAGGTTGGGTGGTATTGGCATATTAATGAAAATATAATATATATACATAAAAACAAAATATGCTAATATTTAATAGAGCTGCACAAAGCTATATAATTCTAATCAAGCGTAAAGAAGGATAGTTAGGAATATATAATAGAGAATTACAGGGAGAGAATTTAAGAGCATAATTAACAGAAACTTATAAACTATTATACGAATGAAACTAGATTTTCATTATATCATATATACAAATTACATAAGGAATTTATATTGAAGGCAGCTCTATATGGATGGAATGAGGTTATCTCCTGATCTGTTGTGAACGCATGCAGATATATCTACTTCTAGTGCTTTCAGATTTGCAGGCAAGTACAACAGTCAGGGTCAGCACTCAGGTGGTCATCTAGTGCATTTGGTCCGATGACTAAAACAGCAGCAGGCGGCAATTTCCGAGAGTTCCAGAGAAAAGTGCTTGCTTTCCTCTACTTGCATGCAGTTCATGTCGCGAAACTTGGGCTGACTTCTTAAAGTTGAATTATGACTCAATTTCTCTGAAAATTACTGACTGAATAAAAAATTTGTGAATCCTTTTGTTCTTTGGGTTATTTTATACCCTTTTAATTCCCCAAGAATGGGTTTCATTTACCCGTAGCTATCCCTGTAATCTCTTAAGTTTTTAATTAGTAAAATTTTAAACAGATAAGGTTTGAAACATTTAAAATATTTTAGATTTTTTTTACAGATTTGCGAAAAGAAATGACTAAGACATTCTTTCTTATTTTAATTAAAATTTCACACTTTTGATTAGCAAAAATAATCTAAAATAAAACAATAGATTACTTCCACTTAGCAACAATTCTAAAAGTATCTCGAACTTTTTTAACTCCAAAATATAATTAATAATATATAAAAGAAAAAAAAACATAATTTTTAGCAATAATTACTACCAAGATTATTGCTTCGTTTATATATGTCTATCACACACATTATTGTTTTACTTTACTAAATACTTTTATAGATTTCTTTAATTATTATAATACAGTGTGTGGGTGAAATGACATATCTAGGGCGAGGTCTGAATTGCGGGCTCCGCAGGAGGTTAGTATGGAAGGTGAAGCATGAAACTCGATGTGATTATTTATCGACTGCTTCAATACTGCTATAGTAATTGATTTATTTATACAAAGAAGGCACATAATTTTTCAAAATGTTCCATAATTTATCATTTTTTATTTATTTTATGTTAATATAGGGAATTCACACTCAGCATTGTCACACATAAATAAGTTGAATGCTTAAATGCATCCTAGCCAAAATTCAGATGGGTTCACTGTACCTTTTCAGTTATGCTCACTGGAGGTTTCTGTTTTAATTAAGGAAAAAAAAAAAAAAGATTTATGGAGAATTGGTCAACAACAATTTTTGATCTAATTAATAAAAAATTCATCAAATGCATTTCTTAAATAAAAACCACAGGGTATGGCAGAGTTTTTAAATAGAATATAGTATTTTATTTAAAACATTATTTATTAATGCTAAAGAAATGTAAAAAACTCGTATGCAAATATGAATTAGTATGACTTGCTGTGGAACTTTACAAATCGGTCTCTCAGCATCACTTAAGTATAATAATAATTTCCATCTTGAAATTCGTTAAAGGCATATGTAATTCAGATGACTTCTTGCTCTATTTTATATAATTCTTTTGAAATATTTGAATTGACATTTTAAAAACAATTTTAATTTTCTTTTATTTCACATGATTAATTGATTAATAATACTATTTAAAAATTCAAGTGCTTTATACTATGAATTCATGTACCTATCATAAACATTGCATTTGTTCCTTATTTGTCTATTATATACATGTCATTGCAACAGCAATTAATTCAATTCTAACTTTTTTTTAATCTCTGCATTTAACAATATCTTTTCATGATATTGCTAAACCTATTCAATTTGGACTATTTTCACATTTCTTGTTTTTGCTATTAATTCTTTTATAATATTCAGTATTTATACTTTTAGTTATTGCTAATTATATCAACATAAAATTATGATCACGACTACATTTCTTCTCCATCAAATAATTTAATTTTTTCTCTTCCTTAATTCCCTTTTATCTACCAACATATAATCAGTAGTTCATCTCAAATTCTCCAACTTGTAAATTGTCCATTAATATATGTTAATCAGACTTTAAATTTTCATTCCTCTAACATCATATTCTCTATTCATGAATTTTATTAATATGATCATTCATATTATTTATTATTATTTTTTAGTTATCTTTCAAAATTCATTAATATCTTTATGCAAAATTCTCATTTTTTTCTTTTACATTTCCTCCACTTCTATTCACAAAGTACACTATTAAACACATTATTAGTCTCTATTCAATTTCACTCTAACACATATTCCTTACAAATATGTTCTAAAATATGCTCCTTAATAATAACTTATGTGTGTATATATATTAAACATTACATGTATTTATTCATTTCTATTCACAGTTTTGTAAATATGGCATTTCATTTGTCAAATGTGTCTACTACTGCTAAGCCTTAATTTTTCTCCTATAAAACCCTCCATTTATTTATATCTACCTTCTTATACATTTATGAAATTTTTTAATTTATATTTTTTATTTAAATTTTTTTTTCATTTCCAGATTTTTTGTTGCTATCTTTACATTTCCTTTATCATATCACATAACATTCTAATACATTACTCCGAATTATTTTTAGGCAGATTCATGATGAATCGTATTCAAACTATAGTAAAAATTATTTATGTGTTATGGAAATTAATAATATTCTTGTATCATCCACATTTTCCGCTATTGTATTACCTTACTTGCATATAAACATATACTGGTTTCTATTTTTAACTCCAGTATTATATCTTTATCTTCAGATATAAATATCTCATTTCCCTTTCTTAGTTTAATGGATAATAATATTTGTCAATTAAGTATCATAGTATTTTTCTTCTCTTTAATAAATGAAACTCATTTCTTTTAAATAAATCAATTTCTGATAAAAATATCACCCAAAAAAGTTACACTATTATTCTCTTATAGAAATTTTCATCTTACATTAATTCTGAAAAATCTTTCACTTTATCTTGCTGTCAATCTTGGCAATAATTATCATCCTTATCTGCCAATTCATTTTTTTTTTTCAAATACATAATCATTTTTTCAAACTAATGTTTTCCATATTTCTTTGTTTAACATTATTTGTTTCCACCAATACTAAAATGTTATTAACTGCTTCTAATATCTAAAACTCAGTATCTAGTAAAAGTGCTATATTTTATCTTTTCTTGCTATTGTATTTATATACCATCTAATCATTTCATCATCAATTACTAAATTTTCATTGTTTTTATTTCATTCACATTTTCTTCTTTATCATCTACAATTGCCTCATTAATGAAAAAATCTTTTTTATTTTCAGAATTATCTTTCTCACCATGATTAACATTACTACCAATATCATTCAGTTAGATATAGAAATCAGACTGCCTATTCGCCTTAAAACTAATTAAGTATTACTGTTTTTTTTTTTAATCCTAAGCTTTATTTACTATGTGAAACATTTTCTTAAGATATGTAACTATGCATTTTTATTATATTTTTATAATAGATCTTATTTTGCTTTTAATGTAATTAAAATTATGTCAATTTGTGTATTTTAAAGTATTTTTTTAACTGCACGTAATAGATGTTGCCACTGAGCAGTGAATGAAAGTATTTTTAGAATATGCAGTACTATAACTTCTTTTGTTCAGATTCCTTCTGAAAACAGGAAGAGTTTATTAAAATCAACATTATTAATAACAATATATCTTTAAACATAGTAATGTCATAAAGTTTGGGAATATGTGAATAATGTATGTTATAACTGAAATCCATCATCATGAGTTTACTGTTGTAGAGAATGCTGCGAATTGAAGTAAGCAATGCTGATAGGATAGTTTATTATGTTGAATAGTGATTTTTAAGTCAGTATTCTCTTTCTCTTCACTCTAGAAAAATCAATGCATATTAGATTGTAATAGTTGACAAACAATTTTTAGTTTATTGATTTTTTAATGGGAAACTTTTTTGTATGACATTAATCTAATAGCTACTTTATTCATTATGCTGTCGGACTAATAACTCAAAACCTTGAATCCTAATCATATTGTTTCTCATATGCATCAATAAATTATTATTATTTCATTTATAAACTATAATGTTTTGTCTGATGTACTTAATCCATGATTATTGTTTTAAATACACCTGGGTCTCGTTTTATGCGGATTTATTTAACACGATTTTAAAGTTACGCGATTCATGTTTCTTCGGAAGTCGAACTCCGATAATGCGCTATTACTTTAAATAATAACCCTTACGTCATATTGAAAGTAATAGCACATTATTGGAATTCGACTTTCATCTTAGTAATTTCAATATTTTCAGTGCTTTATAATAGTAAGATTTTATGCAATAATGAAATTAAAATCATGATTTCCTCATTTTATGTATACACACATTAAATTTTATAAGATTATAATGTGAATTTGTTCAAACATTGTGTGTGTTAATTTTGCATTTTAAATCATATTCTGTTTTTGCTTTTTAAAAAAGAACGTAATCAATTATTAATCATTTAGTGTCTGCAAGTTTATTTTTAAAAGGTGAGTAATAGCAGTGGGCACAATTAAATTTGACAATTAAAAATTAAAATCTGATTTTTAATTGTAATTAACAATTTAAAAATTACTTAAGGCGACCTGAAATTAATGTGATGTGAAGTTGGTGCTAGTTGTATTTCCTCTTGTGAAGAATCTGATTTTTTACCAGTTTGCAAATGAACCTGTTTATCAGCAAGTAGCGATAATAATTAAAACGTATATAAAAAAATGTCAATTACTGTTCTGTAAATTATACATAAAAATATATTATTTTGAATAAAATTAAATATTATAGTTAAAAAAAGTTTGTATTGTATCAATTTTTTTCAAATTTGAAATTTTTTATTAGTCATATTTTATTTCCTTATTTTTTTTTTTGCGCGAATTTTAAAGTAATTTTACGTTGGTGCTTTGCTTTTGCACGATTTTTGAAAAATCACTGTCCTTATCACCCCTTTTCAAGGTAAGTTACGGCTATTTTTGTGCGATTTCGTTAGCGCGTGTTTTCTGAGGAACCTATCAATCGCGTGAAACGAGACCCAGGTATATATATGAAATCATTCCAATAAAAATATAGGAGTATATATGCATTTACATTTTTTTCCTCTAAATTTTAAAATTTGTAATGATTGATAAATATTTTCTGCATTTTAATTTTTAAATCTTGAATTAAATTGGCTATCATCTCTCACTTACATGGCTCTACACCAGGGATGAAGTGACCATGTATTGAACAGAATGAGTGCTTCCATAAAAAAATTCACTTTCAAGTTTTTTACCAACAGTTAAATTGTTTTTATGTACGGCAAAGAATGAATTTGACTAACACATTCTTGGTTGATTATAAGACGTTCAAACAATGCTAAGATCTAATTTACAGTTAAGAATGTTAAAAGCATTTGGAAGATAAAAATATATTGATAATATATTCTCTGATTTATAGATAAGAGTTTCAGATTTCTCTAGACGTGTGCAATATATATATATATATATTAGGCACTGTTATGTAAAAATTGTGGCAAGTGAAATAAAAACAAAAAAAGATTATGTACTGCGCTTCCATTCCTAAAAAAGTCATGCTTCGTTACTGCTCTAAACTTTAAGCACAATAGTACATAAAGTTAAAACTGCTCTGAATAATTGCCTATATGCCTAGTTTGTTTTAAAAAGAATCTATTTTCATATTAATAAATTCTTAATAAAGAGCTTATAATAGATATCATTTAACAATACTAGTGCTGTTGTTATTTCATACAAGAGAAATTGTAATAATGCTTTATTTGAAATAATGATACTCAGAAAATTGCAAGAAACTCTTAACTTTTCTTCTTTTAGTTCATCAATCATTTTATTATTTTTTTTTCATCTTTCTCCAAAATATTCAGTTTTCTTCAAGTAAACACAATTTCCCTTCCATTTCATTATTTGTGTTATAAACAATTATTTTTCATTTATTTTCTTCACTGTTGTCACCCAATGTGTCCAATTTCTTTATCTACAAATCCATATTTTAAAAAAAACATCCTCCAGTCTTGTTGTTTTCTAATTGTCCAAATCTCCTATGTAATGTCAAACTAAAACATATAACAAGGGAACTTCTTCAATCTAATATATCGTTATTATTAAACTTTTATCCTTATTAGAAGCCATTTGTTCTATTTTCATTAGTAAATAAAAATTATTTGAATATTTAAAAACAATAAATACTCTATTACTTCTTATCCATTTAGCATTTTATTTTGATTTTAAACTTTTTATAAATGTTATTAATCCCTTTTTTAACATTTTGTTAAGCTAATTTAGCAGTGTCAAATACTATCATGACATCAAATATTAACTTTACTACTTTCTTCTTCTTCTTCTTCTTCTTCTTCTTCTTCTTCTTCTTCTTCTTCTTCTTCTTCTTCTTCTTCTTCTTCTTCTTCTTCTTCTTCTTCTTCTTCTTCTTCTTCTTCTTCTTCTTCTTCTTCTTCTTCTTCTTCTTCTTCTTCTTCTTCTTCTTCTTCTTCTTCTTCTTCTTCTTCTTCTTCTTCTTCTTCTTCTTCTTCTTCTTCTTCTTCTTCTTCTTCTTCTTCTTCTTCTTCTTCTTCTTCTTCTTCTTCTTCTTCTTCTTCTTCTTCTTCTTCTTCTTCTTCTTCTTCTTCTTCTTCTTCTTCTTCTTCTTCTTCTTCTTCTTCTTCTTCTTCTTCTTCTTCTTCTTCTTCTTCTTCTTCTTCTTCTTCTTCTTCTTCTTCTTCTTCTTCTTCTTCTTCTTCTTCTTCTTCTTCTTCTTCTTCTTCTTCTTCTTCTTCTTCTTCTTCTTCTTCTTCTTCTTCTTCTTCTTCTTCTTCTTCTTCTTCTTCTTCTTCTTATTATTATTATTATTATTATTATTATTATTATTATTATATTATTTTTTATTATTATTATTATTATTATATTATTATTATTATTATTATATATATATATATATATATAATATATATATATATATATATTATAATAATTTATATTATATTATATTATTATTAATATATATTTTATATATATAAATATATATATATTATATATTATATTTTATAAATTTATTTTTATTTATTATTATTATTATTATTATTATTATTATTATTATTATTATTATTATTATTATTATTATTATTATTATTATTATTATTATTATTATTATTATTATTATTATTATTATTATTATTATTATTATTATTATTATTATTATTATTATTATTATTATTATTATTATTATTATTATTATTATTATTATTATTAAGTGACTGGTTTAGCAATATCACTAACATAGTAAATAAATCAAGTAGTTGGAAGAAATTAATGATCATGCACCTAAATGGAAGGTCAAGTCTAACATCTCCATTTTTTCTTTTTTACTTTACTAAGACGAGAATTGATCAAGGAACCTTCAGCTCTGAGTTCATCACTTTATTAATGCACAGGGCTAATTTGAATAAATATTAAGAGATATATAATGTCTATGAGAGGGGATAGAAATAAAAGCTCTGCTATATTCCCCAATCATTTCCTTTTTTTTTTAAAAAAAAAAAGATCTAAAATAATTTATGTTATGAAAAGCTTTTCAAGATCAATCAAATAAATATTAATTTTCTATTTTCATTCTATGTATCTCTTAACTATAATTCACATCACCGATGAATCTTAATCCTATCTAAATACTATTTGTTTTTCAAACAAACATATAATGTTATAAATATTTCTATCCAAACACTCTTGCAACACTTTTGTACAGATTAAACTTGTTCTAAAATCTTCACATTTTATTATTTTGGTTATGGAATAGAAAGTTCTAAAGAGAAACAATTCTTTTTTCTCTCTCTCTTCCTATAGCTTTGCATAATTCAACTTTAATTCCATATTCTTCAAGTCATCAGCTCGACTACATCTTTTACAATCTCATAACTGCACAACTCACTTCATTCTTAGCAAACTTTTTTTTCTATTCATACACATGAGATTTATTATTTTCATCATACAAATTGTTTATATATCCTTTCCATCTTTTTAATTTATCTATTTTGTTTGTTTCTTTATTACAATGTTGCTTTACCCATCCAAAATACTTTATTCTAAATTAAATCATACTTATGTTGTAAATCTACTTCATTATATTACTTTTTTTAACTCCAGCTATTATGGTAAATATTTTTATTTATTCCAATCTATTATTTATGTTTTTTTTCATCTTTATTATTTTATCCATCATCTCATTGTTAGTCTTCTACTCTTAAAATTTTCCTATTTTTCATTCTAATATTAATTTACATTATCATTTATTTTGCTGTTATTTAAATCTTTTAAAATTTTCCTTGAATATTTCCCACTCTCGTGAATTTACATTGTCATTTATTCTTTTGTTAAGTACATATACATTTAGATTTTTTACATTACTGCTTGAATATTTTTTCCTTAATGTTCTTAACTTATTGGTAGGTTTTTTTTTATTATTATCTAGAACTTGTTACAGTCATAACATTTAGCTTCAACTTTGAAACTACTAACAGCAATCTGAATCATATCTTCCATGTGCACATACCTTTCTAATGTTATTTTAAAGTCTATTGTGAATTAATGTATGATCTAAATGAAGTCTATTTCACAATAATGAATCACCACTAAAAATTCAGATAAAGAAAAACGTTTACTTTGAAGATTTCTGTACAGTATTTTACTAAACCCAAAAGATAAAAGTAAAATAAATGATACTAGTATTAATGAAAAAACGACTTAAGAAAAATCAATGAGAATTTATTACTCATTACTGGGGTGTAAAATGTAATAATTAAAAAAAAGTATAACTTTTAAACAATTATCAACTAATTGTACACATCAGATGCTAATTAAAAGTGAGAAAAAAAGTCAATTATGAAGCTTTCTACAGCTTTTGCCAGCAGAATAAACTAAATTCTATAATTAAAATTACAGAAGTGAACATAACCTCGACAGCAAAATATGCACTATATGATCCATAAGGGAGAAAATTTAGATATGAAAATATTAACATAATTTTATTAAATTTGTAAAATGAAATAGGATAATTTAAAAAGTCTCCACGATCTAAAATACAAATCACTTGGAGAAAGACTTATTGAGTCAATAATGACTTTATTAGAGAAAGAAAACTAGAATTATATATAGTAATTATTGTTTGAATTTGATATAATTTATGATTTGAATTGCGGATTTAAATTTAATTCATCGAAGCATAAAAAAAAGTGATCACAAATTTAAGAAATTCAAGGTAACCGAGTTATTACTGAAAATACTTGATGACTGAATTATATCAATACCAGCATTTAAATATTAAAGACAGCCTAAAAGCCAAAGTATGTTTTATAGATAAAATGATTTATACTAAACAGTGTGAACAAGTAGATTGGATTTGAGAATTGGTTAATTAATTAGTTTTATTCTGTATAAAATAATATTTGATGAATAACTACTTTAAATACAGGGAAAAGATGTTTACTGACTGCTTAAAGCACCCCAGTATATTTATTTCTTAAGGTAATCTTCAATTCACAAGCTTACTTTAGCAATTTTAACAAAAACTTTATTTCGTGGTATAAATCTTTAATAATAGATTGGTGGAGTTGTGAGCGTGATTAGTTCTAAATTCAACCAGGAATAAAATTCAGATTCACATAAATTTAAATTCTCTTCTTCATGTATGGAATTAGTCTATAGTATTTAATTGCAAGATATAATAAAATCTAAAAATGACATTTGTCATTCATAATATTCAGAAAGTATTACAATGATATACATAAAGTAGGTGCAATTTAATATAATAATTTTTCATTATTCCAAAGTCGAAGTGTGAGCAATTGAAAAATTTTTTATTTCTACATTTTAAAATTCTAACATGATTTCAAACTCTCATGCATTCTAATAATTCCACTTATTGCAGAACTTAGTAAAGAGGAAATCGTTAAAACTTACAATTATTGTCACAATCCCACCTATTCCCAGTTCTAATTTTAAAGAATCTACAAAAAGGTAGAAACAGTTTTCTGAGTAAGAGAAGTGCTACTCAGATATTGAAAACTAATTACCAATTTAAATATTGTATGATTATTTAAAATTTGATTTCTATACCCAATGAATTTTATCAATATTTAATAAAGATCTTGAATCATTATATAGATGTTCATTTAATATTGTTTTCTGATATCAATGTCACTATTATAAATATGGGCATAGGTAAAATGCTTAAATTCATAACCAAAACTGACATTCTGCATGAAATGGCAAGATTGAATGTTTTGCATTATTCTTATTTCTGACCTTATATCCTGACCCATGTATAAGCATTTAGCATATATATTAATTCACCTGCTGTGATAAGTTTTCAGTAAAATGTGCAAATAGACGATATAAATTTATGTGTAAATGCCAGCCCATGACTTAAAAAGAAATAGGTATAATATTATTTAAAAGTTGAATGTAACCAAGTACTTTACAGTTGGTCTAATCTAAGAAACACTCTTCAACAAATATTTTTTTAAGAAGTTATATGTGGCACAGATTATATTAAAAAAATAATCTTCAAAGATAATTGAAGAAATAGTTTCACTACAAATAAAAACTGCCTTGGGAATCTGTACTTGCTAAATTATAATTTGCATTAACTTAAGTTAATCAAGGCTATTGAAAATAGTTAAGATTCTACATTACACATGTAGGTTATTGTTTGTTAAATAAACTGGTTATTGCTTAGATCATATGACACATTGCATAACTAAGTACCAGATAAAAACATCAATAAAAGTATATTAATATTTTTATTAGTAATTCATTAGACTAGAGATTAGCCACTTAATATTATTTATGTAGTGTAATTTTCACTACACTCTTACACAAGATAGGGACTGGTTTCTATCCTCTCTTAACCATTTTGGGGAGGGGTGAAGAGAATAGAAACCTGAGAGTGGTGTAATGAAAATTATACTACATAAATATTATTCATCAATAAAGGTATCTTCACTGCTAAAAAATTATCAAATAATATTGCAAAATAAAATGCTCTTTAGTTAATTATTGTATGTTTTGTCAGTTATTTGAATAGTCAAGCATCAAAATATTAAACAATTGAGATTTTTAGCTCATTTACAAATCTCAAGTGGAATTTAACCCAATAATAAGTGTCAAATTTGATAAGTAGTCTAGGTATTGTGCAGCTCACTGATATACATATATTTTTTCTACCCTAATAGTTTTTAACATTTATTTAATTACATCACACTATTTTAAATTGTTTCTACTCTAACTGGTTATTGATAATTTTTGAAAAAAATTAAAGCCTTGATAATGCCATTGTTCAATACAGTAAATCTGTTGTTATTAAAACAGACAAAACTCTACATTATTGCCACTCAGTGCAAGCCAGAGTAATCAATGGATGCCAGAAGGCTTGTGCATAAAATCCCCATCTAGTGCCTACTCATCCAATATCTACAGACTATTTCTGGCTTGTGGCTAGGTGAAGTGTTCCAGATCCAAGGCTCATCACTGGCATCCATTGATTATTCTGGCTTGCACTCATTGGCAATACATGTAGAGAATTTTGCCTGTTTAATAAGAGTTATAAGCAAGTATAAGAAATGGTGATCATGTGATGTTTACAGTAAATCTCCTATATAGCAGTTAGTTACAGGAAGGAAAATGGTAAAAGCCTGAAATCCGGGCAAAACCGCTTGGAGCGTTGATGCTAGACAAAATCTATGAAATATAACGTTACCGGGCCACCACAACCTTTTCTTTTTTTTTAGACAACACTTTTTTTTTTTTTTTAATATTGATTAAATGAATAATTTTTATTTCATTTAGAACATGATTTCTTTATTATTAAACAAATTTTGATATTCATTTTCGTTACTTTTTGTGGGTTTTTTTTTGGAACCTGACATTTTTTCAACAAATTTTGCTAATTTTATTTTTTCTTTTGATCATTTTAAAACTTTGGACCATTTCACGACGTCAAAAAATTTGTTTGAATCTCCCACCACCGAAAAAATAGAATACAATTATTTGCGACTTGTTTAGAACTTAATTCTATCTTTTTTTTTTTTTGGCTTGACTAAATGGTTTTTCTTATTATTAATTTTACTTTTTTTTTTAAACACAAATTGTTTTCACTTTGATTTATATTATGTTTGAATTAGCCTTTTTTTTTTTTTTTTGGCCTACTACAAGAAACAGCTTTTTGAGTGGGGAGTGGGGGTGGGATTTCGTACTGTTATTATTAACAAAAACCCAAACAAAATAGTCAATCATTTTAACAGCGCTGAAAAAAGAGAATCAACTTTGGGACTTGTTTCGAATTTTGATTTCATTTTTGGTTGACGTAATTGTTTTTCTTAATATTAAATCAAAATTTACTCTTGTGTTTTTGCCGATTAAAAAATTGTTTTCAAACACCCACTCCCACACTCGCAAAAAGAATTGTAACCAAAAAGTCAAGAATTTACCGTTTTATTTTTTAAACAACTTTTTCTCACTTTTTACTTTGATTTCTATTTCGTTTGAATTACTTTTTTTTTTTTGGCCTTCTCCAAGAGACTGCTTTTGGGGGTGGGGGGAATTCGTAATTTGTTATTATTAACAAAAAGTCCACACCAAAATCGTCATTTATTTTAACCCCCTGCTGCAAAAAATTGAATCCAAATACTTGTCAATTTCTAATGAAATGAAATGAAAAAAAAAAAAAAGGACACAAATTTTGGACTTTTTAAAAATTATTTATTCTTTTATTGCTGTTGTAATAAAAAGTGGACATTATGTGCCTGAAAAAAAGGACACAATCTCACACACTTTCTGTAGTTGGCAATTCTGCAGAAAAGTTTCAAAAGTGCACGTTCGTCTCAGACCTTTTAGTGGTCTCAAATATTTTCCAGGCTGAAATGTGACTTTGTGCGTGAGCTTTGCCGAAACCTGTTTAAACATACACTTTGCCAATTTTTTACATAGTAACCTTTTTTAGGGAAGGGTGGGGACCATATGACAATTATTAATAATTAACAACATTTTTTAAATCAAAATGACATTACTCTATTACAGAGATTTGAAAAAGTCGTACTCCCTTGAAATTTCAACACCTTCATGTGACGGTAATCAGCTATGAATACAACGAATATGCGTAAATAGCTTCGAAGCACAAAACAGGCCGTAATATTTTTGTGCAATGTCATGTAAAGCAGCCTAGCTAATGGGTTGATACTAATACATAAATGTTGTTATTAGCCTGTATAGGTCGTGGTCACCGAAATGGCATTTTTATGTGTTTTGAGAAGTAAACAATGCCCCAAGTGGCAGTGCCCGGATTTCAGGCTTTTACCAGGAAAATTCTTTTAGAATATTAAACTTCAACAATTTTTTTAGAATTTCTTCTCAATATTTTTAAAAATAACTGACATAAAATAAAAATGATTAAAAAGATTGAAAATAAAATGAGTTTCAGCTCATAGTGATTATTCTGAAGTGAACTCTAGCGATTCTAAACGATGCATTTTGGCTATTTTAATTAATATCATAAGCTTATATATGAAGACACTAATCTATTATTTATTATATACTGTAATAGGATTTAAATTCGAATCCTGTCACAAGGTTAAGTGACATAGATGGGTAGCTCAAATATTTTAACTGCTTGAGTTTCAGGCGCCATATTGAATTTTTTAAAAAGCTGAATTTTCACAATAACTTCAGTTTTAATAATGTTAGAGCAAAAAACTTTACATTGATAGAAACTAGAAAAACTAAGAAAAACAACAAGAAAACAAATGGTGATTATCATTAAAAAAATAATTTAAAAAAGAAATTTCCACATCGGACATAATTATTACTTTATTGTTTGTTCATAATTTCTAATTTATCATTAATTAAGTTTAAATGAGATCTTTAGTGATAATTTCTTTGTATTTCTAACAAAATTATCTTCAAATGATTTTTAATACTTCTTAGCTGAGATAATCCATAGCTTCAGTAGGAAGATAAGAATTCTTTATTTTTTTCTTGCACCCCCGAAGTTGAAAATCTCAAGGCATCTGGAAGAAAAAACATTCTCCCTAATAAAAGATAAAAAAAAAAAAATTAAAATTCTATCAGAATATAAAAATAATGAAGGAAGTGGGGATATTATTAATTACCACTATAAATACAATAAAAAAGTAAAATGTCATATAATTTGAAATTCTAAATAAGATCATCATGGTACACATATATGTATATTATAAAACTGGTGTATATGTATGCATCGTGCAAGTTCTGCTAATAGTTATAGGAAAACTCAAAAGCCTGATAAACAAGATGCACTAAAAATTTAAGTTCATAATTTTCCATTATTTGCTCAAAACTATTTTGATTTTATACTTTGGATAAACCAATCTTGTTCATAACATCATCATACTGAATAATCATTGCCAATACAGAAAACAATTTACAAATTTAGAATATGAAAAACATTTTCATTTCAAAAGGCAGTCCAAGATTACTAAAAGGTTCTAAGGCACATTTATATATATAAAAAAAAAGTTTTATATTCTACCTCTTTCAAGATATGTCTTCCAGAGAAGCATACCTGTTCATATTATCTAATATAAACATGCAAAATATTAAATATTTAATATTATTCAATATTATTATTAATACAAGATAAATCATTCCAGATGTTGTTTACCAATTGGCAAAAATAATCAGTAATGAAGCTGTTACAAAATTCTAATAAGGAAGGCAATCAGGCAGTCGTATGCTTTCAAATATAAAATGAAGTTAATAAAGAACCAAGTTAGTAAAACAACAATTAATGAAAAACAAATTAGTAAAACAAAAACAATGAAACCCAAGTTAGTAAAACAAAAACTAGTAAAAACAGAATAAAAAAAATTATTGCAGAATATACAACCAAATTGCTAGAGATGAATAAATTGTAAATAGTCTTGGATGAGGGTGTCAACCATTCATCCATTGTGCTGGTAGCTAAAACAAACTTACAAAAAAAAAATAATAAAAACATTACCTTTCATATGTGCTACCTATCACAGAATAAAAAAACAGTTTGTCAGGTTGAATTCACCAAAAATATAAAATCAAAAGAACGTAAAGTAATATTCCATGTGAAAAGTTATTAATCTTGGTGGAAAACAATAAAATAAAAAAATTGTAAATATAACTTACCCATTAGAACTATTCAAACATCATATCCCTCATCTAAGCGTTGGAGACCTTCAGATTACACATTAATTACAATCCCAGCAAGTCCATTTGTGATGAAACTGCAGCTGATGGTTGGGGTAAAACTGGTACAACAGTATTAGAATCACTTGCTTCATTTTGAGTGTGATAAAAAAATAAACATCCTCTTTGTGAGTTATTACAAATAGGTACCAATCCACATTCCAAACAGTCAAAGTGAGTTTCATGTCTTTGTTTGTTTTTAGACACACAATGCTTATTCATGGAAATGTTATGATGATGAAGATCTACATGTGTATGGTTTCCATATGATTGCTGTGCTAGATGTGGAAATACATGTGATTTTGGGGAATATTTTTATCTTTGAGGAAAATCCATCAATTAACATGTTGGATAAGGTTCGCTAAAATTGTAGATGAGTCAAGACAGTCAAATTTTTATCTGATGTATAAATAGAATATAAAATGTATGCATTGGAAATTGCTGTGTCAAAACAGTGCCAGAATACTCACAATGGCCATTGCAGAGATTTTCTGTCCCAACCATATTGAGTTCACTTTTGATTGGCCAAGTCAACACTACCCATGTACTTGTTATACATTTTTATTGCAGATGGACATGGAATTATTTCTCATGATCCAGTTTTCTTTTGTTGGCTAATAACATCATCTCCAGAAGGTGCATAAGCATTTTGTGATAATAGCTATTGGTTTTTGTCCATCCATACTAAAAATTGAAGACCAGTATCTTTATCCATGACAAAATGAGAGTCTTCTCTTTTCATTTTCTTTTTATTGTGCAATTCGACAATGTTCTTTGGAATAACTTTTCTTCTTATATTTATTGTTCCATAGATATATAATTTATAATAAAGTTCCTTGGCTAGTTCTACATTCGAAAAAAATCTGTTACAGAAAATAGTGTGATGTCTTGCAAGATGTAGAAGAGCTACTGACTTTACAGCATGATTACCAAAGTATTGAAAAGCATTTGAATATGGTTCTTTGCCTGCATACATTTCCATGTGATACACATAACCATTATGACTATAAGCACACACACACCACTTGAAATCTCTCTTTATTGGCTTTGATTTACTGTATTGCTTCATAATATTGTGACCTAAACATTTTGTGATTGCCTCATCAACTGCTCTGTGCATCTGGTATGCAGCTTTGAAATTTACATTGCGTTTTTTCTGTCACTGGCCTAATTTTATAGATTTGGTCAAAATCTTTACTTTTTTTATTCAACATTGTTTTGTTATCATTAAAATATATACATGATAAAATATTGCACAATTGTTTATGTGGCATTATATTTGCAAAATATGAGATCCTCCTAGTAGGATCAGAACTCCAAACATCCTTCAATTGGAACCCTACCTTGCATGAAATTCCCAATGCCATCCCAAAAAAAGGTAGACAATTCACAATCTGTTATATTTACCCAATCATGCATACATTTGTCTTTAGTGGCATATTTATTTGTTTCCTCAATAATTTTTGCAACAATCTTTTATCAAATAATATATGAAAAAAGTCTAAAATAGAATACTCACCTGTAATAAGAAACTTCAAACCTGGAGTCTTTGTAAAATTTCTCTACATTTATCAGTTCTGCAAATATGTTCGGAGGCATATTATTACTACTAGATGAAGGGTCTGGTCTGTCCGGAGGTATATTACTATTACTAGATGAAGGGCCTGGTCTACTGCTATTGTCCGGAAGAACATTTTGGCTGGTAATTTGGGGTTTCTTCTTCCAATGATGATGTAAAATATTCTTCTAAATTGCTGTATGTAATGCTATCCTTGGAATCAAAGGACCTAGAAACAGCAAACTCATTGACGCTGGAAGAATCTGTTTCTGAATCTATTTCTGCTGTTTGTTTCTCTTACGTGATTTTTCCATAATAATATATAATGTAATAAATTGAGAAAAAAAAATTGATCTTACTCATAAAAAAATTAATAAAAAATGTATTTTTTTGTCGGAGAAAAATATGGCAAATACCTACAGAATGAGAAAAAAAAGACACAGAGAATTCTGGTATAGATGCATATGTAATCCTCTCAGTTTTTCCATAATTTCCAAAAAGAAAAATGCAACTTCATCGAATGAACAATGATGGGCAGTTGCCCCACTGTTATGCTTCAAGCAGTTAAGTGAATAAGAATTGCACAATAGCTTAACAGCTTACCAAAGATAGATTTAAGGGGGATTTTGTTCTCATTGTTTTGATGAAATATGTATGTATATATTATTATATAACCAAATGTAAAAAGAATTTTCTGGAAATGTATAATTTATATATTTTTATGAATAATTAGTTTTTTTTATTTTTATTTAAAAAAAGAATTAAAAGAAAATATGCCGTTGCTGAAAAATGAAACAGATATATATCTATAAAATACTATTCACATTATTTGTTATAAAAAGTCATTTTTAAAATTTCTGAACGAATTGTTTTTAAGATAAAACTTGCTAAAAGGTTTTCTATTGTCAAAAAATGAGAAGACAAAAGAAGCTGGATTTGAAACAGTGGTATGCAGGACTGATTAGATCGGATGATACAAGATAGATTGGATTATACAAGATTAAAAATATCAAACATTTTCTAGAGTTATGGGAAATATTGCATGAGATAAGAGAATAAGAGAAATAGAACTTTCTAGAATAAAAGAAGAAAAATATAAATAGAAAAAAAATCAAGAAATGTGGATCATTATTATGATTTTTATTAATTGTGCTGTTTTGAAAGTTTAATATGTACCCGGAGAAAAGAGAAAAACCTGCGTTGGTTTAACAGATATAAAAGTGAGGCTTTGGGGAGACTGGATAGAACCATCATCTGTAGAAATATCTTCCTCAGAATTATAAAATTTGTCTGCTGATAAATCAAATTGAATTATGCTGTTGGAAGAAAATTATATGTGCACCAACATGATCCTACCACCCACAGTGAGGAAATATGCTATGTGATCCTGTCATGTACTGAAATTGAAATTTGCATCTAACCCATTCTTCTCATAAAATAGTACAACGTATCTCATTTACTGTTTCATCAAAAGTTCAAAGTAAAGACATTTTTGGACAATCTCTATGGCCATATCCTTACCGAGTAAGCTTCTCTATGGCCATATCCTTACCGAGTAAGCTTACTTTCTATAAGTATATGAATGATCTTAGTTCCCAGAGACTAAAGTTAATCTTTATATATTTTTTTAATTTATAGCCTTATGAATTATAAATTATTTATGTACAGTTTGTAGTTTTTTCGTATTTTAATTTATGTAAACAACATTAAAACATTTCGTATTTTAATTTATGTAAACAACATTAAAACAAAATAACTATTACATGTATTAAATAATCATTTCCAACCATTATATATATATATATGCTTTCATTTTATTAAAACAAATGAGCATCATTATTTATTTTATTTTTTGTTAGCATAGATAAAATAAATATATGTATTTTCAATGTATCCATCAATATAATTACTACCTGCCCTGAGTGAGCTAGTTAGGATTGGGCTTCTATTATTGTGCTATCACTCTTTATTAACCCATCAGGATAATTCTTATGTAAATCATAGGATTGGCACTTGGAATCGTACAATACTGATGTCCATAAATGTGCTGATAGGGAAATATTGATTAGGAATTTTTACAGATTGTTGAGCATAGATATACTTTTTATGGGAGATAAGTTTTAGAATAACATATCTCAAGGTCAGTAGTTACTATAAAACCATCTCATTAAATTATAGATAATAGGTTTCGTTCAGATAGCGTATGAAGAAACCAAATATAGTTGGGTATAAGATGAAAGTTGTTTCAATAGTCTCCCAATGATGGGTCTATGAAGAGAGGAGAGTGTTAGGAATATATAAGTCTTGTTGTAGTGTATTTTGTTTTGGAAAAAAAATTTTTTTTTTTTGCAATAAGAATTAGAAGAAAGAAATATTAATATTAAAGTGAGTTGTAGGTAGACTAATTTACAGAAAAATATGACAGCATAATACTTTGTGGGCTGTGTATTTTGTTTTGGAAAAAAATTTTTTTTTTTTGCAATAAGAATTAGAAGAAAGAAATATTAATATTAAAGTGAATTGTAGGTAGACTAATTTACAGAAAAATATGACAGCATAATACTTTGTGGGCTGTGAAATTAAACCTGGCACATTTGTTGTTTGAAATAGGCAGCTTAATAGATAAAAGAAATAAGGGGATAGAGGAGTCTAGTATGTATATAAAATTGAATATGAATGGCAAAGAAGAGCAAGGATATTAAGGTAGCACAGAGATTTAGAGGACAGCGAGAGGAGACACCTGTAGAATATCTTAAGTAGTCCTCCAAGATTTTTTAGCAGTCACAGGATAATGGAAAATAGCAAGTAATAATAGCATAATCACCTCCAAGGGTATATTCAGACATGGTGAGAATCACTGCTATCCTGCCAGAAACTTTCCAAGAATATAAAATGGTCCTAAACGCTCGGATAATAAGTCAAAAATTTTGTGAAGAGGAGGAAGAAACTTGCATTCACTTTTTCATATGCCAAGTGTCTACATTGAGGGAGCTGGAAATGTGGACTATTTGAAAAGCCACGTGGGGATTGTCTGCAGAAATTTGCCAAAGAAAATAAATGATACTAGGGTGGACAGGTAGTAAGTTGGCAAAAGAAATCGATAAGATATTAGGCAAGTAGAGATCAGTAGCAGTGGCAAAGGTGGGAAACCAGGGAGTCTATAACATTAGAAATAAGGGACAGTAAATTTGAAAGAGGAAGCTGGAATAAAATAAATAAATGAGGCAAAGCTAGCCTATAAAAATAAAAGACAAAATTTAGGAAATTTTAAGGTGCTCATGAGAGGATTGAAAGAGGAAGCTGGAATAAAATAAATAAATGAGGCAAAGCTAGCCTATAAAAATAAAAGACAAAATTTAGGAAATTTAATGTGCTCATGAGAGGATCAAGCCCCTAATTATGTTAATCAGGCTTGCCCTATCTGGATAATGATCAGCCATATGAAAGTTGAAACATTAGTTGACTCAGATAGCCAAATTTCAGTGTTGTCAGAGAAAGCATATTCCTGTACAATGCACAAACAGCCTAGCATTCAGATCCTTCTGATAAAATGAGTCCACGTATGAATAGCAAATAACAAAAAAAATGAAAGTTGAACCCAAACAAGTATGGGTAGACCTGCAGATCAATTGAAAACTGTTCTCATGTATTTTTGATCAGGAAGGGTTTGATACATGATGCTCTAATAGGATCAGGTTTTTTGCATAAATATAAATGTGCCATCAATTTCAGGACTGAACATGTTATATGCAAGGAGGCAGTGAAGTTCACAACTCTGCAGTTATACAGTACAATAGGGGAGTTACAAGTTAGAGAAGAGAAAATGAGGGGGGGGATCATAGGAAGAAAACCTAAAGAGGCTAAAATGGCAAACTGGGCTTATGTGCTCAAACAGATGCTTGAAAGTTATAATAATGATTTTTTGTTTGTATCCAGTGTGAGCCATGGTTTTGAATAAATATTCTTAAACAAGGATAAGCCATTTCAATCTTGTTCTTACCCTGTCCGTCATCAGTACAAGAAGGAGGTCTGAAAGCAAATAAATCAAATGATGGGAATGGGGGGAGTCATTTCAAAATGTTCATCCCATACTCTAATCTGTTGGTTGTTGTAAAAAAAAAAGATGAACTGTCAGGTTAGGTCTCAACTGTTCCCAACTGTAACATCCTGCCCTCCATGCATGAATTGTTAAGGGAAGTTTAAAGGAAAATTTTTTTTCTCCTGCCAGCTACTGGCAAATCAAGCTTCATCCAGAGAAATGGCAATACATAGCTTTTAGACATGAATAAAACCAATTCAACAGAATGCCATTTGGTCAATAAACAGCAGGTTTGGGTTGCTGAGAATACTTGATCAGGTATTGTCAGATGAAGTTAACAATCTAATAACGTATATTGATAATGTATTGATTTCACGACTGTAGACAAGCATATTCGAGATGTGGAAATGTTCCTCAACAAGTGTAAGAAGGGGATTAAAATAAATAATTAAAAAAAGTACATTAATGAGGGATGAAGTGATATTTTTGGGCCACATGGTGGGATCAGAAGGAATAATGACACATCCAGATAAAGTCTTGCAATCAGGGATTTTCCTGCATCCAGATCCAGGAAACAGATCAGATCATTCCTGGGTATGTGCAATTTTTACAATAAGTTTATGAATGGTTGGTGGAACATATGGAACCACTGTTCAGGCTATTGAGAAAAGATGTACCATGGAAGTGGTCAGGGGAGCAAGATAAAGCTTTTGAGGATTTAAAAAGGGGGTTTATGAAACAGATCATTCTATCATTCCCAGATTTCACCAAACCATTCATCGTACAAACTGATAGTAGTGGATTTAGGTTTGGAGTAACTATCGTAAGTGCAAGATGGGGAACAAATGAGAGTATTATATTTTATCCAGTCGTTTATTGAGGGGTCCTGAACTAAATTATACTACCACCAAAAAGGAACCATTTGCAATCATCTGAGCCTTCCAAAAGTTTAGATTCTGGTGGGGTCAAAGGTGGTCGATCTCAAAAGTTTAAAAATTTCTCAATCATAGCTACCTGACCAACAACCAATTGGTCCCTTGTAGTCCATTCCTCCAAGAATACAATTATACAGTGCAATATTGTAAAGGGTCTGAGAACATTGTCACTTATATTCCGAGATAAAATCCCACTGGCTCTCAGCCATGCCATTTAAGGAGGGGGGATCTTTTACTTCACAAATATTGATTTGAGAATTAATGAGAAGGTGGAGAAAGAATTGGAGCAGTTGGATCATCATCAATGTAAAGATGAGCCACTAAAACCTTTGATCAAACAATTGGAAGGGGTAAGGCAATAAATATAGCATGAGTAGGTAATAAGGGAGTGGTACTAGGTATGCCAGGGTATATTCCAGTACAGAATATGAAATAAACAAGGAGAATGGAAGCCTGTCCTACCCTGCCAGATGAGAGGATGTTGTCACCTACATCTATCAACTATATGGCCATTAAGGTACCCTAAAGACTAAGTATTTGCTCCAGAAATAGTTTTACTGGTTGGTCTTGCATACAAAAACTATGGCCATACTAGACAAATGTGAAACTTGTAAAAGGGAGAAAATGCAAATAGGAGTTATGCAACTCCAAGGTCTCTGTGATGGCCCATTACTGGCATTTTATAATAAAAATACATCATTGTCATATATTTGTTTTCAAAGTACATATCCAAGTATCCCATTGTGCAGGCAAATGCAAGGAATACCATGAAGATATTAGAAAGCAGGCATTTCGTGGATGTTGGAAAGCCTAAGATCATTCTTTCCAACCATGGTACCCCATTTATGTCAGAAGTGGTATGGATGGACCCAGAGACAAGGAATTTAAACATATTTACATTAATCCAGAACCATCAATCAAACCTGTGGAAAGGTGATGGGTCAAGCAAATGTAGCAGATCATGAATTATATAAATTGGTCCATAAATGAGTCAACTGATTTCACCCTGCTGCATTTTGGGTGGCACATTCCAAGATTAAAATACTTTTACTAGGGATAGAACTACCCATAGATCAAGAAGCCAATCATACCCAGGCATCCCAAACTCTACATAGAATAAGCCAAAAGAAATAAAAAGCCCAATAGATAATCCCCATAAGTTCAGATTAGGAGATAGAGTCATGGTCAGGGCACTGCATAAGAGTGATCCGGGTAAGTTTATATGTCAAAAATTTTGCAATTTATATAAAAATCCTTTCCCCATCATATGCTCTCAAAGAAATAGTGCTTTTTGGATAGATGCTGGGCAAGAAATCAAAGAATCCTATAACACCTGGTCATTAAAACCAATGCCATAATACAAAGATAAATCAAAATAGTGTAAAAATGAATATTCTAAAAAATATATATATATATTGCTAAAGTTTAAGCAAGCCATTGAAAACACGTAGACCATCTTGGAAGGTTTCCTGATGGATGGGAGGGATACTGTAACAGGATCTGAACCCTGTCACAAAGTTAAGTGTCATAGATGGGTAGCTCATATATTTCAAGATTGAATAAGAATCGGTTCATAGCTTAACAGTTTCCCCTAGATTTAAGGGGTGTTTTTGTGCTGTTTGATGAAGTATGTGTTTAACCAAATTTAAAAAGAACTTTCTGGAAATGTATATTTTATATATATAATTATTTTTTAATTTAAAAGAATTGAAAGAAAATATGTCGTTGCTGAAAAATGAAACAATGTTTATCTATGAAATGCTATTTGCATTATTTGTTGTACCAAGTTAATTTTAAGATTTTTGAACAGATTGTTTTTGAGATAAAACTTGCTAAAATGTTTTTTATTTTGTCAAAAAATGAGAAGAAGACACAAGAAGCCAGATCTGAAACAGTGATATGCTGGACTGAATAGATCAGATCATATAAGATTTAAAATATCAAACATTTTCTGAAGTTATATAAAAGAAGAAAAATATAAATAGAAAAAAAATCCCAAGAAATTTGGATCATTATTATGATTTTTATTAATTGTACTGTTTTGAAAGTTTGAGTGTTCGTTTAAGAGGTGAGAGTGAACCCTTGGGGAAACTGGATAAAACTGTCATCTGTGGAAATATTTCCCCCAGAATTATAAAATTTGTCTGCCAATAAATCAAATTGAATTAGGCTGTTGTAAGAAAATTATGTGTGCCAGCATGATGATGTAGGAGGGGTAAAGTCCTAAACATGCTTGGCTTTACCCCCACTGCCAATGGAGAGGAAATATGCTATATGATCCTGTCTCTACCAAAATCAAAGTCTGCAACTAACCTGTTCTCATAAAATAGTATAACATCTCATTTACTGTTTCATCAAAAGTTCAAAGTAATGACATTTTCGAACAATCTCTATGGTCATATACTCACTGAGTAAGCTTAATCTTTGTTTTATTTTAATTTATAATCTTATGAATTATAAATCATCTATGTATAGTTTGCAGTTTCTTCATATTTTAATTTATGTAAATGGTATTAAAACAAAATAACTATTATATGTATTAAATAACAATTTCCAACCATTAAAAATATATATATGCTTGCATTTTATTAAAACAAATGAGCACCATTATTTTTTTGTTAGCTTAGTTAAAATATATACATGCCTTTTCAAATAGTTTAGTGTGATCTACTCTTTTATTAACATGTCTCCGTCAGTATAAATACCCCCTGCCCTGAGTGAGCTAGCTAGGGTCAGGCTTCTATTATTGTGCTTTCATCACTCTTTATTAACCCATCAGGATAATTCTTATGTAAATCATAGGATTGGCACTTGGAATCAGATAATATTAATGTCCATAAATATGCTGATAGAAAAATATTGATTAGGAAATTTTGACAGATTGCTGAGCATAGATATATTTATATGTATTTTTTTTTATGAGAGATAAGTTTTAGAATAACATATCTCCAGGCCAATGATTACTATAAAGCCATCTCATTAAATTATAGATAACATATTTCATTCAGATAGCATATGATCAATCAATCAAATATAGTTGGGTATAAAGTGAAAGAGTTTTAGAATAACATATCTCCAGGTCAATGATTACTATAAAGCCATCTCATTAAATTATAGATAACATATTTCATTCAGATAGCATATGATCAATCAAATATAGTTGGGTATAAAGTGAAAGACATTTCATTACATTTACCACTAAATTATAGTAGACTGCACCTCATGCCTGAAATATCACATTTAACATGTATTTACAGATATGTAACAATGAAAATTATGATTTTCACTTTTTCCCATCTAACTGCTATGATACTAAATTTACCTTTTCACTGCAGAACTTCCCAGATCTTATAATGATCTATAAAATGAAGTGACTTCTCTGGCATGTATGTTATAAAAATATGTAAAAGTAGAATCTTATAGAATTTTTAAGTTTCCCAATCATTTATTGTTTCTTTTCGACCTGATTATGTGTTCACAATTCTTGCAAATGGCTTTTTTTTCCCTCAATTATTGCAATGACCCAGATTTATTCCAAGAAAATAAATTTAAAAATATTACTTGGCAAAATTATTTTAATTTATATTTTTAAATACACCTGGGTCTCCTTTTGTGCAGATTTTTTAAATGCGATTCATGTTTCTTCTTAATATCTTTTAATGCGGTTTTCTTTTATGCGATAAAGAAGTTCATATTTCACCTAAAATTGGGATTTCCCCATTTTATACACACACATTAAATTTTACATACTTTAAATGCCTGTTGGAAAAAGGTTTGGCAATAAATTTAGATACCGTAGAAGATTTAGAAAAAGATAATGAAACAGAAGTGGAACCTGTTCATTTCACAGCAAAAATGATTCGAGAAAGTCTTCAACTTTCTAATCAATTGGAAAATCATTTTCTTGTGAATGACACAAATTATGAACTAAATTCCAATGAGGGCTAAATAGTTGTATGTCTGTGTTATGTAGGTTTATATTTTTTTATATACATATTATAACAGTCTGGGTGTAAGTAATGGAAGTTGTTGTCTTACCGTATCTGCCGTACAAGGGCGCCACCAGGCTATTGGAACCTGGAAAATTAATATAGTAAGCAGATACATACTGTTAAGATCTAATTTTTACATATATATTTTATTACGACCATCAGCCCATATCACTAGCTCATGGAGATGCAGAGTTTTAATATAGAACTTGCTTAAAAGAAATATTTTAATAAAAAAGATTTCCATAAAATAAATAAATAAGCTACTGCCAGAATTAACACACACAAAAGATTTATTGACGCATAAATATTTAAAATTGAGGAATAAAATTTATCTTGTTTATATTAATTCTTAAATTTAAATTATTATTTTAAACAATCCGCACAGATGGATTTTAATAAGAGTTTGTTTTATGATGTTGAGTATAGATACACTATACGGATTCGTTCGAAAAAGAAAATATCCTATAGCCCTTATTTAATCCTAGGCCAAAAGATCGCAGCCAAATTAACGCCAATCTATCTAATATATCAATGTATTCAATGCAGCATGAATACGACAGCACAATACCATACTGTCAGGAATGCACATCTGAACAACAATAAAAAAAACTCCATAGGAAGGGATTGTGGTCTTTTTTGCCATCTTACTATCCCATTCCATAGGCTAAAGGGGTGATCCAAGGAGTGGGAAATATGTCTGCTTCAGATGGTCATTAAGAAATGGGACTTATTTTGCCCAAGTACGGCGTATACATGATCCTGCATGTAGCAGATCTTCATACTGCATTTACTAATTACACCAATATATCCAATACATTAACTCAGTTTAACCATGAAACAACTAACTCAAGATTAACCCTCCCTTAAACTAACAAACTTAATGAATCTATATAGCCGTCCACACCCAACTTAAATACAATCAAATAATTTAATTAACACATAACAAAAACAATATAAGGAAATGATTAATTAAACATATGCAAAAAAATTATTAATAACTGATTTTGAATTCTTTAGGTCAGATGAGAGTTCTTATTTTCAATTACTCATTGCAAATTTAGTAAAAGTTCCTATTAGATAAGCAAAAAAAGTTTATATTTTCCGAATTCTGCAATTTAGAGGTCCATCTTTGTGTTTACTTAGTACATTGTTTGTCTTTTTTTCAAACAAAGCCACTACTTGCCATTCCTTTTGGTCCATAACTGTCACAGGGAGGCCTCAGCTGCTTGTCAAGAAATTAAATCTATTGCAGATTCCAACATCGTGAAATCTGCAATTCAGCTATAGTTCATATACAGCTTAATAGTCAGCTTGTAGATTAATAGTCAGCATCTCAGACAATTATTTTTCCTTTTATATTTTTATTAGCCTCTTATCAGCAAATTTTCAGATTCAACGAGCAAGATGTCACTAATCCTAGAGTCTCTTTTTTGGTCCATGCTGTGGCTTGGTGCTTCCATTGGTCAAGCTAATTCTTTTTATTCTCTTATCTGACCTTTTAAATTATTTTAAGTGCCCCAAGGGCTAGTTTACTTTAAAACAATCATTTAATTAAAAAAAAACCCAATCATGATAGAAATCATTTACTTCTATTTTAAAAAATATCAATCTTTACTTTTTTTACAAAAAAAAAAAAACTTTCAAATACTTTTATTTTTAAAATAGTTTTTAAAGTTTTCCATCCATGCGATCTATATATACATTAAACAACTTTTAATTTTCAGTTTTTAAGTTTTTTCTTTTTAATAAATCAATTTTTATTTTAAAATAATGTAACGGCATATTATATATATACCGTTACAATATATACATGGAGAAACTTTTAGACTGAAAAAAGTTACAAGTAAAAATATTTAAGAACTTATAATTTCTACTTAAAAGTTTTTAAATTTTTTTACTTGCAACTTTTTTCTGTCTAAAAGTTTCTCCATGTATATATGTGTATAAAAGAAAATTTAACTGTTAGTCATTATTAACACATGCATGGAAGCGTATTATATATATAATTGCACTCATGGAAGTGCATTTTCTAACAGCTAGACATAAGTGTGGATATCGCAAGCTTCATAAACAATTAGTAAAATCATTTCAAATTTTAATTACCAATTACATTATTGACAAAAAACCATTAATACAACACGAGACTAAAGTTGGCGCTAATTGTATTTCCTCTTGTGACGAATCTGATTTCTTACAAGTTCACAAATGAACCAGCATATTGTCAAATAATGATAATGATTAAAATATATATGAAAAAATGTAAAATAAATTACACATAAAAACATAGTTTTGAATAAAATTAAAGTTAATAAAAAAAAGTTTGTCTTGTATTAATTTTTTCAAATATTTGAAATTTTTTATTAGTCATACTTTATTTCCTTATTTTTTTATGCGAATTTTACCTTGTTTTATGCGATTTCTGATAATTAAGGAACATATCCCACATTTTTCAATGTAAGTTAAGTCTATTTTTCTGCGATTTTTTTGATGCAGGTTTTCTGTGGAACCTATCTACCGCATAAAAAGAGACCCAGGTGTACACTGAAAATGACACATATGCATTGTTCATTTTTTGTCAATAAAAAGTGAAATTCATTAATCATACTTTATTTCCTTATTTTTTTATGCAAATTTTACCTTGTTTTATGCGATTTCTGATAATTAAGAAACATATCCCACATTTTTCAATGTAAGTTAAGTCTATTTTTCTGCGAATTTTTTAATGCAGGTTTTCTGTAGAACCTATCTACCGCATAAAGAGACCCAGGTGTACACTGAAAATGACACATATGCATTGTTCATTTTTTGTCAATAAAAAGTGAAAATCATTAAAGCTGTTTAAGGAATGGACATTAAATATTGCAAATCTACACAATTTAGGCATAAGTGATGTAATCTTAAATAAAGCAAACCATGGGTTGAATACCTGTATACATACTGGCAGGGTTTCAATTGTCCTGAAGACTACAACACTTTTGTTTTTGTCAGCATGTTGACCCTCATGACTAATTCAGATTTACCGGAGATCTTTATTGTAGCTTAAAATAGTTAATCACAGCTAACTTAATTTTAATGTGTCTGCAAGAAAAATTCTAATCCTATTAACTCAATCCATGTGTATGTGTTAAGCAATCATGTATAAATCGAAATGACTCACTCAAGAAGTGGTATAATGAAATGTTATTGAAGTGCTGCTCATGTATAAACCAGTCAGGCAAGTAAGTTATATCATTGCTAATTATCCTATTATTATTCAGTGATATTCTTAGCATAAATGTTTTTATAATTTTGTTATTTTCTTGATGCAATAAAACCCTTTGTAAATATTTTTCTGATAAAATCTTATTGTATATAATTTTGAATAAGTGTTGTCATCATGGTTTTAACTAGCAAAGAATTCTCAAATTATTGAGATTAATTTTTCAAAGCTTTTGAATTATATTCCAGTGTTAAGTATATTTAATATTATTTGTAAAAATGGCACAATTTAAATCATCTGACATTCAGAAAAGAATGATTTTTGAAAATTTAAAGCAAAAAATAAAATTAAAGTAGCTACATCATTAAAAAAAAATGTTTAAGTATCTAGATTTAAAAATATTTATAGGATTCCTTCACTAATATTATTAAACATACAACATTTATTAACATTCCACTAAAGGTTAGCTTTTTTTCTAAAACTATACAGGTACAAAAAAGTGGCTAACACTATAAAACTCTCATCAAATTGCTTGTCTATCATGTTTCAAAGGCAATGATAATGAAGTCATAGATATTTCAATGATTTTGCTATTAAAATCCCACTTATAGATATAAATTGAAAAATATAATTAATGATCTCAAAGCTAATAAATATGATTTACTTTTTTTCTTTCTTATCATCATAAATTATGGCAATAGATTTTTTGTCTTTGATAGCTATTAGAATTTTTTATATTATTTATTACATTATTGTATTAATCATGATTATGAGAAAAGTCAGATTGAATGGGATAGTAAAAGGGGACTACTTTAGATCTTTTTCTACCTCCATCAACAATTTAATCTTTACATAAAGATAATTAAAAATGTGTTGTTTCAGTGATGGAGCCAGACACATATCAAGATACTTTCTAAAGCTGAATTTTAATATAACAACACTTTCACTAGCAGAGTGCAGTAGTTGACTAATTTATTGAAGACTGAATTTAACCATACTTGTTAGATAGTAAGTTCTTTCATGTATAATGCTGAATCATTGTTAAAAGAAAGTTGTCTTGACAACAGTTAGAAATTGTAGATTGTTATTGATATACTGTTGACTGGTTTTTAATGATATATATAAGATAATCAAGACAATAACTTGAATATCTGTCCCTCTAAAGATACTTTCTAAACCTAAATATATCCATTATACTTGCTCCAGCATCCTATACTTTATTTCTTCAAAGAAAAGTGAAATTTATGTTAAACAAATGACACTATTATGGAGGGTCTAAGTATATATGTTTCTTCCTTATGTTAATATTTTTGTGAAATGGATTCTTGGCTTTACTTTAGAGATTATTAAAAATTTCACTATTTAAAATATTTTATCTATGGAATTAAGTTTTCATAATTTTCTCAGCATTATAAATGAGATATTATGTAAGACTTATCTTATTTGTCTCTTTATTTACTTTCTTCCATTAAAATTGTTTCCCAGTCTATGTAAAATAGAAATATTCAAATAATCATTCAAAATATTTTTATTATTATAGATTTTTTCTTATTCCTCAATTGCATTAAGACAAATATTGCACATAAAATATCTTGATGTGGTTCCAATTTTTAGATATGAATATCATAAATTATTTAATCTGTGCACACCAATATTTACAATTATCTGTTTTCTCTTAAAATCTTGATTTTAAAAAAATTTGTAATAGATGCAATGTCAAAAATCTCATTAATAATTATATTTTTTAATTTTGTTTATATTTAAATATATATTTGTTCAAATTATGTATGTTTAATGCATGCTGAAATCAGATTCCTAAATTACATATTTTATCAAAATATGAGTTCTGAAATTCTTCTATTAGTAAAAAGTTCACAAGTACAAAAATATTGAGCAGCCTTGATATAAAATAAGATCCAGTGTCTGGGACATATTATTTCAAATAACCAAAGGTTTTATATACAGTCCAAGAAGCAGAATTGGCTTGAGAATGATGTGATAGCACAAGGCCATGGACTTGCATGATAAACATCTTTTGCAAAAATCAAAAAATAAAACACTTTATCACTTACTAACTGTAATTATATTTTCTTTGGCCAAAACTACAATTTGTAGGCCCTACATTGGCTATCGCATGTCAAGTAATGCTACTGTAGAAACACTGATTGTGCACATGTTTCACCTATATACTTGTATATTTAAACATTTCACAATATTCTGGTCATGTTAATGTGAAATCAGCATAAGTCAAAAATTTTTTTTGTTTGCAATTTTATCTATTGAATCAGAATTTGTAAAAAAAATTAATTATGACGATATTAATGGATTCACAATAAAACATTCAAGAAAATGAAATATAATTTTTTGCATTATATGTATAAATAATGATTTATACATTATAATTATCAATTTGTGCAATTTTATTGCTCAATATTTGAGTAAACAAAATAAAATACATATAGCACAAAAAATTATAACTTAATTTTCTTAAAAGTTTTTTTTCCAATAGCAAATTTTGATTCAAAATAAATAAAATCATTTTTGATCTGATTTATATTAATTGATTGGAAAGCAATATATTTATATCTTAAATAAGATTTTTTTAAAATCACCCCCCCTCCCCAACATGAAAACATTGTATCGGCCCCATTTTGTCTTGGCTGGCTCTGCTGAGAAAAAATCAAATATTTTGTTGGAGTTTCAACAGGTATAAAAGTAAATTCTCTGATTCTTATATCCTTTTAAAAATTCCATTCAGTTCTTGCCATTATAATTATAAGTAGGCATAACTGATATTTATGGTATAGTAATTTGCACATTTAGTTATCTTTACTTTTTAATTTATGAATGTAAGTATTGATTTCAGAAAACCCATTACCATTTTTCAGTTTATTGGAATATCATTAAATACCTTTAATAGCATTTCCATCCTCTTCTAGCAGTTTCAGTTATTGCTTATGCCAAATGGATTTCCTTTATTCAAAAAATCAATGGTTATATCAAGATCCTCCAGCTTCCTCAACTTCATTTAATCCAGGAACTAGCAATTCGAATGCTGCAAAACAGAATGTGGTAGAGCCCACTATCAGGGAGTTAGTTTGCCATCCTAGAATGTCTTTCAAATTATTTCAGAATCATTTTACAAGTACTGTACCCTCAGACTTGAAATCTAATCAAGTCATAACTAAAGCATTTTACTTGTCTTTATAAACACACATTGAACACAAAAGGCTTAAAATCTAATGGAGATACAACTAAAGCATTTTACTTAAGTCTTTATAAACACACATTAAACACAAAATAATAAAAACAAAAATTAATTTAATACAAACTTTTATTTTTTTTTTCAAAGATTTTGATTTTTCCTTTTATACATTAATTACAGAAGTGTTTACAACACCGGCTCAACAAACTTCTTTTTTAAATTTTTAAATAACAGAAAAAAAAAAAAAAGATCCAAATATTTTACAATTCTAAAATTCTAACGTAATTTTTTATTTATTTATAGGAACTAGGTACACAACGGATCATTCCTTCACAGCCTTAAAAACCATAGAATTTTGGTAAACATTGAGTAATATAAAATACAGGAGAAATAGTAACATTTGAATATTGTGCTGATTTTGACATAATGATTTTACACTAATAAAACTCATCCTTGAATTTACTTTCATACATTTCAAAAAAAAAAAACTCTGAATATGTGTTTAAAAAAAGTTGAAAGAATTTTTTACTTAAATAAACACACAACCTTTCATACACACATATAAATATATAACAAATTTACAAGACAGCTAAGCAAACGGTGAATGCAGATACATATACAAATACATAGATGAGCTATTATACAAGCCAATAAGTTGTATTATAATGTATAAAATGACAGGATACTTTGTGGAATTCTTTCAATTAAATGTGTTATTTGGCTGCTCTATATACTTGCTTAGATTTGCCTCACTGGCATATTTATTTTGAGATTTTTATGTCAAGCAATGTATTGGTAATGCAATGTAATTTCATATCTATCATGGCAAATAATTACAAATCTTAACTAAAAAGCTATAATTTAAAAAGTTCAAAATTATAATTTTTCAATATTCAAGCATGCCATTACTTTGCAAAAATGAATGACAATAAAACAACATTATTGGAAGATCATTAAAAAACAGAAACTCTCAAAGTTTTATCATGTGAACAAAAAGTAAGCATGTCAAATGCACTGAATTTCTAAATAACTTATCATGATAAGCTGTCAAAGTTAGTATTTATAGGTGAAGGTTTATGAAAGGAAGGGGTAAATTTGGAGGAAAATGATGATTTAGTTATCCAGAGTTGTCTATGACTAATTGCTCAGGATAGAACAATTCTACTCAGCTGATGAAAAAAAATTCATTCGGCAGAAAATTGATCCAGGTATTTTTTAGTTCCAGAACCTGCCACTTTACACTATGCTAAATCCCACCAAACTCATATGCTTAAAAATTTCTGAATAAATTCCCAGTTGAGTAAAATAAAAAAGGTAGTATGGTTAAGCAGATATTTGAGTGAGATGTTATTTGATTCTGGTGCTAGAGCAGCAAATGGAGTTAGCATTACTGTTGGAAAGAAAATTTGGAAAAGTGTGCCAAAGGTAGACTGTGTTGCCAATAGACTTATGATGATGATGAGAACTGCAAATTCTAGGGATTTGGTGTTAATACAAGTTTATATATCAACTACTAGTTATGATGATATTGAAATTGATGAGCAATATGAAAAGATAGAGGAAATTATACAACATGAGGGTAAAAATACATGTACATTGCTATTGGGTGAATGGAATGTTGTTATGGGAAAAAATATGGAAGGAAAAATTGTTGGAAAATTATGGTATTAGAATTTTATAAACAGAAACATTTGATTTAAAAATTATCCAAGAAGATACTACATGGAAATCTCCAGGTGATTGAGTATAAGATTTGGTTTACTATATGAAAATATAATAAAAAGAAGTGATAAAGTTGAGGAATATATTAATAGTTTTGGTCAGCATTGGTGTAGGGTTTAAGAAATATTATCAGTAGTAATGAAATAATAACTATTTGGTTAAAGAAAGCTAAATGACTTTGGATAATGAAAATTATGTTGGAAAAGGTGGAAGTACGGAGATGGAAGAATTTCCATACTAAGGAACGGCAAAGAGTATATAAAAAAATTAATAATGAAGCAAGAAGAAAATCAGAATTAGCAAAAGAAAAATGATTGGAATAAGAATGAAGAGAGATAGAAGTGCTTCAACTGGTAAAACAATATAATCGGATAGTTGATAAAATTAGAAATATCACTTGGAGAAAAAAGAAAGTAAAATAGCTGATAAGAATATCTTCAATATCTATTTAGAAAAAAAAAATTCAATTAATTATAAACTTGAAAATGAAGATGTTGAAATGGATGATAAAGATATATGGATACACAATCAGATAAAGTAATAAAATCGATTGAATAAATGAAAAATGGTATAGCTGTCAGATTTCATAGAATGCCTATAAAATTTTTGAAAGAAATGGGAGAAATTATTATGAAGATAATAATTGGATTTTGCAATTTGATATATAATAACGGAGTTTGATCTGAAGATTTTTGAGGACTATAATGATTCCAATTGCTAAGAAGAAGAAGACTGTTAAATGTGAAGAGTACAGAACAATAAGTTTGTTATCTCATGCTTCTAAAGTTTTATTGAGAATTTTAATTCAGAGAATTTATGTGAAGGTAGAATATTATATTGGAGAAGAAGAATTTGGCTTTCAGAGAGGAAAAAGTACATGAGATGTTATTGGCATTTGTTAGAACAATTGCAGAAAAATATATTTGAAAAGGTAAAGGAATTGATATATGTTTTATGGATTTGGAAAAAGCATTTGATAGAGTAATCAGGCAAAAAACTTATGACTATTTAAATAAATCTTGTGTTAAAGATTTGCAGAGGTCCCTACTGTCGTTTTTTCAGACACATAGTCTTAAGATTATAACCTTAATAAATATTATTTTACATAATGAGTATGCACTTTATAAATATAATTTAAAAAATAAGAGTATTTTGGAAATTGGATTATGTATATTGGGCAAAGAATAAGAATTAGACTGGAGAATGAAGTGAATATAGAAAGAGGAATTGGCTAGGATGCAGTATGTCATCTGTGCTTTTTAATATTTTTTATATGTTAAATAAATATGGCTCTTATAACTGAAGATAAAAAGAGTTCAGAATATGTTGAGTAAATTGAAAGAGTATAGAATATGAAATGAAGATTAATGTTGAGAAGACCAAGTGTTTATATATAGGGATGAATACAAAAAGATTGCAAGATGAAACCCATGATAATATAGTTCAAAGGTGATTGGATTTACATATTTAGATAGTTGATTGCATAAGAAGGAAGAAAAAGAAATTAAAAGAATAGCATTGGCAAAGGAGACATTTACTAAGAGAAAAAAAGTATTTTGTGGACAATTAAAGAGAGAATTAAGAAAAAATTAATTACATGATGTGTAGAGTATATTATTGTATGGTTGTGAAACATGGACAATGAATAATAATAATAAAAAAGAACATTGGAAGTCTTTGAGATGTGGTCATGCAGAAAGATGGAAAAAATCAGTTGGATGAATAAAATGATGAAATTTAGAAAAGAATAAATGAAATACGATTAAGGAAATTAGAGATAGAAAGAGAAACTAGATTAGGCATACATTAAGAAGAAAAAATAATTTAGTGAAAAATATGTTGTACAGTATGAAAAAGACAGGTTGCTAGATATGAAACAGGAAGAGATACATAGAATTGAAGAGTTGGGCAATAAAAAGAATGGAGTGGAGAAATGAATGAATTTATGGTGTGACTGCTCTTTGAACCTAACCATAGGACAGAATACTATTGATTGATAACTTGATAGTACTTAACTAAATAAAAAATATATAAAATTTTGGAAAAAATTATAAGAATAAAAAAAAAAGTGGATCAAACTGCTGAATATTATTGTCACTTCAACTATTTAATGTCTATATCTTTTTTTTTTTTTCCAAAAATCAAATCATTTCAAATCTTTAAAACCTTTTTAATGTTTATATTTCTGTGCTTATGAATAAATGAAATAATATCATTAACTGTACTTGTTGCTATCATCATTTTTTATGATTTTTATAAATATTTCTAGACATACAATTGCTAGTGAATAATTAACAAAAAAAATAAAATGCATGCAATTATATATACATATGTAGCAGAAATTTTAAATTGCTTTTCATACAAGTAAAAAAAATACATAAATGTTCTTTAGGTTGATAAATAAAATTTAAAAAACACGCGACAAAAAGAAAAAACCAATAAATTTGCAGACAACTGATAACTTATGTATATGTATTTGTTTAATCTTTAAGAAAGACAGCTAGACAATATTTATTATAATGTCACACAAATAATCTTATGCTTTTTTAGATATGAAAATAAATTTTTCTATAGGAATGCATCCTACACGCAAGTTATATATATAAAAATAAGTATAACTTCTTTCAACTGTTTTCAGCCTTCATTTCTTTAGTACAATTTATTATGTATTTGTGCTTATATATGCATTCACCTAAACAATACAGGACAATGAACATGTAAATAGTCAATTCATAAATTAAATAAATAAAACCAAATTTAAAAAAATCTAAATAATGAAATATTTTCACTATTAAGTAGATATATTACAAAGTATATTTTAATAAATACAGAGTATAAAAAATATTTACATGTTTTATTAGATCTAAATAAATATAATAAACTATTAAAAAGTACAGCAAGCAATGGCAAACTAACAATAAATTAAAATATTCTGATGCTAAATTAAACACAAACAATACCATGCACTCATGCTCGTATGTTTTCCATTGCAAAGTGGATCAGGTGAAAATGGCAGCTAAGTATAGTATTATGTAATCAAACAACACAAATATATTTCATTATTATTGGTAGTTTGCCATTGCTTTTCATATTGTAACAACTTGTTAAATCATTTAAAGTATTTTTTTAATACTGTTAAAATAAAATTTAATATGAATATTCGGTAATCTCTTAATTTTTATTACTAGCACCATTGTTTGCTGGTACAATAATTTTATATTTCTATTATCAATATATATAATAAATATGTCATGAATATGATTAAAACAATATATAATACTGCATAGAAATGCGACCTTATAGATAAATATAATAGTTTCATTGGGACGTTTCAATGTCTACCAAATTCTATTCGATAATAATCACATTTCATAACTGAGAACTTTGAAAATATTTGTTCTACTTATTTTTAAATAAAAATAATAAATTAATTTATATTTCTAATTATTCCAATCTATCTACACATTAAAGTAATCCAATGGGTTTCTTTCATAGTATATATATTTATAAATCAGCAGTTATGTTAAAGTACATACTAAAAATATCTACAAAAGAGTCAATGGTCTGCTGTTAGAAATTTTTTACAAAAATATTCAACCCGTTATTAAGTTATAAGAAAGAATCATTGGGTTTTCATAATTTCTTCAAACCACTAAAAATCTTAATGAAATTTTTCTATCTCAATTTTTGTATTTTTATTACTATGAACAAAGTGCCACTAAAAAAGAAAAACACATTTTTTAAGGCAACATTTTTAAAGAATATAGAAAATAAGTTAAACTGGATTTTTAAAAAAAAAAAAAAAAATTTTTGAAAAGTAAATTATCAGTGTTTTAATTTAGAAATTTGCCAAATATCTATCTTTTTCAAAAAAATATAATCAATTTAAACAAAAATATAGGACAATTCAAATTATTAAACAAATTTTAAGTTTTCATTAAGATATTTACGGTTGAAAATCTAACATTAAACTAATTTTATAAATAGGTTACTAACAGATATAGTAAAAATACATACAATGTATTATTGATACTGGAAAATAAGAAGTACTGATTCTCTTTATAAGTTCACAACTCTATAATACATTTTGAATGAAGAATGTAAGGTATATTTGCTTAGCTATTGTTTTTTTTCTCTATTCATTTTGAATATATAATTCAACATTATACAGAACTTGAGAATATGTTTATATTTGTGAGCATATGTGTGTGAGTAATGAAATATTCTGGTTAGTAGTGGTGTTGCTTTTAAAAAACAATATATATATACACACATATTACCAATTTATTTGAATTTTGATATTATTTTAAAATTATAATATATTATCAGTATCTTCTCTATATTTAAATAATAAGGCATTTTGTAAAAGATTATGATCTGAAAATAGAAAAGAAAAATCAATATTTTTTCTGATAAACTGAGTACATTTATCTATATATAAAAATAAAATCATGGTTCACTATCCATAGAACTGATACTTACTATGTCTATAATGAAAATTACATCATATTACAATTATATTTTTTGTTTTTATAGCTAAGTCATTGATAGGCAAGGTTAACATGGAATCTTTATCCTCCAGTTAATAACAGCTAATACTGATTGCTAGTTGGATTGGACTAACTATTTTTAAAAAAATCCAAAGCTTATTAATGATCTAAAAAAATTCCCAAAATTACTTAGCTAAATTTGAACCTCATGGCAGACAGATATGCTAACCATCATGTCATGATGAAATACCTATATATGAAAAAGAATAAAATCTGAATACAATTGACTTTTTAAAAAAAAAAAAAAAAATTGAATCCATGAAACAGCAACTTTGAAAGTGTTAAATACAAGTATATATATATAAACACACCCATATTATCAATATGATATAAAAAAAATGAGCTGTAGATACAAGTATATTGTATTTGGTAATGATTTACAATTTTAGAGTTATATTTCTATAGAAAATAATTAATATATTTATAATCTTTAATCTGAAATTGAACATGGGGAACATAAAATACTAATTAGTAGTATTATATAGAAGATCATGAAAGAATCTACCAAAATATAATAGGAAAGCATGTTATTTTTATGTAAGATATCAAACAATTTAAGTGAGAATTTTTAAAAATCTTTTTTCAGTGATGGATTTATCAATTTTTTGTTTTATAATTTAATAATATTTAACTAGGGAACATGTAATTCAAACATTTTTATATGTTCCAATTTATCCAAATCATTTCAAACTCTTTTTAGCAAAAACCTTTTATTGTACATATATACACATACACCTATGTTTCGACTGACCTGAACTCTTTTTCAGAGCCAATTGGTTAAAGTAAATTGGCTCTGAAGAAGACTGCAGAACAGTCAAAACATAGTTGTATATAAAAGTGTTTGAAGTGATTTGGATAAATTGGATTTATATAAAATATTATAGAAAAAAATAAAGGAAAAGATGATTTTGATAATTTTTACATGTTCTGAAAATTTTTAGCAGATTTAAATTTTGTTAAACATGATTATAATATTTTTATGAATTGGAAAACACACACAAAAAAATAGAAAAACAAAAGTGTAGAATTTTGATAATATAATTTGTTATGAGAATAAGATCACTTATTTTATGTGAAATCTTGAGCTTTGAAGAAAAAGAAATAATTTTTGAATTTAAAATTAGTATCGCTTAAATTTGAGAACAGTATCATCATTTTCAATTGCTATTGATTCACTTTAAGATGGAGATCTCTTCAAGTTTAAATCAGTTTCTCAGATCTACAACTTCTATTCACCATATTTCACCAACAAACTTTTTTTATTTCATCCATCCATCTGATGTGGTCTCTTTCAAGATTTTTAATCTTTTGGAATCTAATTTAATCATCATTATTTATTTAATATCATTTCTTTTAGCAATATGTTCAGATCAACTCCTCCATTTCAATCTCTTAATTCTTTTAATGATGTCAATGATACTGTTTCATCTCTCAACCAAGTATTTCACTTTCAATTTCTTGTTACTCCCAATATACATCTCTCTATATTTTGTTGAGTGGTTTAAATCTTTGTATTGCACTTCTGTTAAATGTCTAAGTCTCAAATCCATAATAAGAATTGATAAACACATCTATTAAAAACCTTCCTTTTCAAACACCTAGGCATACTTTCTTTTAATATTAAATTATGTCTACCAAAAGCACTCCAAGTTTAATTTTATCCATTGTTTTCATCAGTATTAATAATCTAAGATATTTATAGTTGTTAACTTCGTCTAATTTATGATTTTTATTTTCTACTTCTGAGAAAATCCATTAAACATTACTTTTTTTTAAGACTTATCTTTAGTCCTTTCATTTATTATTTTTTGCAAAATTTCCTGAAATTTTAAGTATTATTTGCAAAAAATCTCTCCAAGATCTAAATGATTTAAATAATCTTAATGTATTGAGATATAAAATAGTTACTAAGAGAAAAGAAAGTATGTGCACATATAATATTTATATACATAAATCAATGTAAATGTTAAATATTTTGTGTAATCTCACTGAATAACTTTTATAATATAGAAGTAAGATTAAATCAGGAAAACTGTAATCAATATAATATAAAATAAATGGTTTTTTTTATTATAGCTGAACTAAGTAAATCATAATGATTATGTATAAACATTTAACAGTAAGAAAAATAAAGCTTAATTTAGAGAGAAAAACAAATTTGCATGGATTTATATATATATGTTAGAATGTTAAAAGAAATTATGCCTTTTTAGAGAATAAGTAAGTGTTCCCTAGTGACTATATATAAAATACAATAAAGATAAATAAATAATAGTGGAAGTAAATAGACTCTACGTATTTATACATAAACTAGAAGTGAGAGAAATAATATTCTTTTTAAACAAATCCAGCAGATAAGAATTAATTGCAAACTTTATCATATTTGCACTTTGAAAGAAAATCCACAGGAAAGCAATATGTCACATTTTATTTTTGAAAAATTTAGAAGTCAGATCACTGGAACATTTCCCCCCTGATTATCACCTAAGAGGTATACTAGAGGGAATCTAACCCTAATGAATAATATAGAAAATCTGGTATTGTAATTTAAATATGTAAAATGAATTTAGAAAAGCCATTAAGCAAGATAAAAAAATTTTCAGCTCATTTCTTTTCATAGATACAATGGGGCACAAATATATATATTTAATGATAATAAAGTTTATGGTAGCTTATAAATAATAAAATAATTCTTGATTGTTCCTCACATATATTATTCCTTTTATTTTAACATAAGCCATTTAACATTTATATAGACTTATAAGAATAATTATTATAGCTTCTCTTTCCAGCTTCTAATTTTATTATAGGACATTAATTAAAAATTTGAGCAGTAGGCACATTGAAATTGTGTTCTATATAAATAATATATACTTGGGTTCTGAGGCAATCTCATGCACAAATTTATGTTATCCATGATTGGGTAAAAGATTTGTTCATCATGGAGAAAGCATAAAAACAGATTATTTATACTACTAAATGACTCATTTTCAATTAAATATTTTAATGTATATATATATAGTGTATTTGTTGAATTAAATATTTCCATGGATAGTTATTATAATAAAGAATAGAAATGAAATAATATCCATGTAAATAGAAATAACCTTTGATGTTATCAAGAAATTATCAATTACTACTAATACAATCCAGGAGACCAAACTAGTTTTGTCCACATAAGAATTTGGGTTTGAAGTAAAAGAGATTTAATTTGGACCCTTTACTTCAATAAAAAAAACTCAAACAAAAGAGCTATTGTAGATTTCAGGACAAAACTGGTTTGGCCTCAGGAATTGTCAATTAGTAGTAATTGATAATTTCTTGGTAACATCAAAGATTATTTCTATTTACATGGATATTATCTCCTCATTTCTATTTTTTAAACAATGTATTTGTATATATAATTAGGCAAGTTACCACTTCTGATTATTATTTTTTAAGAATTAGTCACAATATCTTTGCCAAAAGACTCTTTAGAATAATAAAATCTGTCTTTTAGCAGATCATTTAACATATATATATATATGATTAAATTTATACAGAGAGAGACAGACAGACAGCTTATTAAGAATATTTCTCATTTGTTAGCCATAAACACCTAACATATATACATCACAAAGTGGATGCAACATAGAAATCTAAGTACAGAATAAAATTATTCTAAAATTACTCCCATGTTTTGAATCTCTTGAATATGTAAAAATTATTTATTTAAAAATATTCCAAGAAACAGTTATTTTAAAATAGAAATTTCTAAATTTTGAATTGTTTTAAGATAAATTCAAGTAATTGATTAGCACGTGAACATAATTTTTCTAGATATTTAATATTAGAAGATAAAATTTTGCTCTCTCTTTCTCTCTATATATATATACTGCATGCTGGTGTGACTAAATTGTTTGTGTCATACTATAAATATATGCTTAAAATTAAATAATGCTTTAAACCTTAAACTCTTCATTACTTTTTGTATATATATAAAATATCAAATATAATATTATATGCAGTATAATAAAACTGGAGGTAGTCTTATAAAATATAAACATTTATTTTAGAAGGTTAACTCTCCAGTTTTGTTTATTATGTATATAAACACACTCAAGCAGGATGTTTAGCTTGAAACTATAATAAGAGAAAAGAGCTTCTGATGTAATAGTAGTCTTATCATTTTAGATTTAAAGATGGCATTTCCAATTACATTATCATTATGAAGTGGAAAACTTAAAAACAGAAAGAGCATGAACTTGTAATCAGAGATGACCAATGATTGGACATTATCCTTGAAACACATATCAAAGTATGGAATAAAAATTTTTGAATTGAAAAATGTCCAGTATTTGTATTAAATGTGTTAGCCTAAAATTATTTATTATAGTTTTAAGCCTGAATCCCTTTATATATCTATTAATTCTATTAAATATTCACTCTTTTTGTAAAACCTGTTCTTTTTTCTTATGCAATGCTTTTTTATTACTATTATTAGTTCTTATAATTTGACTATATAAATACATCATTTTACTTACATCAGTGTTCATTTCATATATATATATATAGGTATATATGAAACATTGATGTAAGATACAATGTATATCAATATGTAAATGAAATAATATATTTTGTCAATAACAGTTCTAAAGAAATATAGATAATTAAACTAAGAAATAATAAAAAGGCATAGTATAAAAAAAAAGTTCCCAAAAAAATATGTTAATATATTTATCAATGTAAATCATGATAAATATTAAAAACTATCATATGATGTAATATTTTATAAATGTGAATGACTTGTAACTGTTAATCAGAAGAAAAAAGTAATACATTCAAGATACTGTATATGAAATATTGTATAATGAATATCTCTGATGGTTATTGCTGAAGAGGGGGGAAAAATTCTTCACTAAAAATGTAAAATATGAATACAGTAAAATCCATTTAAAGAGAAAAGAAATTTGTATAAAAAGTTTTTAAAATCAAAAAATATATACACATAGAGAACTAATGAACATGTTGAAATAAATTTCAATGCATCATGTTAAATATATTCTGATACAAAGTGTAATCCTACGTAAGATTTGCTGGGACTAGTAATATCGTCTTCTGTGAAATATACTAGGCGTTTAGATGGTGATTTTCTTGGAGTTTCACTACTTACAATAGGAGTCATTTGACAAATGTCTGAGTACTTACAACTGTTATATGATGAGGGTTTTGTTTCTTGATCCTCTTTAAAATTATGATGCACTTTCCCAGTGTGATCTCTTTCTTCAAACTGCATTCGCACTGCTCTTATTCCTTTGCGCCTCCTTTTCATATCAAACATTTGTTTATTTAAGGAATCATTAGTTTTTGAACCCAATACTTTTTTACCTTTAGTTAAATAATAATTATCTTCATCAACTTCTAAAAACTCTGTTTTATTAGAACCATGTTTTGTTTGACTGTCTTTTTTTGTTAAAAGAATATCCATTTTTAAATCTCCCTGAGAACTAACAGGTAAAGCATTTTCATCACATTTGTTTTTCTGAACTACATTAGTTTCTATATTTACAAAATCTTGGTTGCATTCTTCAGGTATTATCTGAGAAACATCTAATTTATTAATTGATAAATCTAAACTATTTTTAATAGGTCTAACCAATGCAAAGTCATTACTTAAATCTATTTTTTCTTTATTAGCTGAAACAGGTGGAGAATCTGCTGGTAAAAAAATGGTAGCTAAGTCTGCTTTTTGAGACTTAATCTTTTCAGGATCCAAAAGATTTTCACTTTTCATATGCATCACAATGTCATGTAAGGAATCTTCTCGACTACCTAAACCTGAATCAATTAAGCCCACTGTAATATCTGAAGTAGAGCATGAAAGATTTTCAGCTTCCAAATCAAAACTATCAAGATAAGAATCACATTTTTTCGCAATTTGTATTTGTTGCAAGTTTTCTCTTTGTATTGCTTCTTCCAAGCTACTTATAACAGAGCAGCAGGTTTCCCCTGTTTCTGACTCTCTGCTAACAGTATCTTCTTCCCTGCAGGCTTCAGGACATTCTGTTTCCATAGTTGTTATGAATAAATCTGAATCATATAATACTGGTAGATATTTTTTGCGCATGGTTTCTACCCATTCTTTTCGGGTTAATGAAACTGCTGATTCCTGTCCTTTTATTTTTGATTTGGCACTTCTATTAATTCTATTACTAGTTGAAGCAGCTTCTGAATCACTTGTTTCAGTATCAGGAATAATTGAAGCATGAGAATCTTTACTATCTTCTATGTCATCAGAATTGAGACGGAATCTTTTGGCATCCACTAAATTAATAAAGAAATTAAAAAAATATTATTATAATTCTAAAAAAATATTAAATATAATTTCATTAAAATCTAAAATTATTTTTAAAAAGTTAAAATTTATATTACTGAGAATTATCTGCCAATTATTATATACTCAATGTTCCTCCTTCTTTAATATTATTTATAAACTTTTTCCTTTTAACTGTCACTCTCCCTTCATGTCCTTTAGAATTTTTCTATCCATGTCCAATCCATTTCCACTTAATTTTTTCAATTTTAAAAAAAAAATCCCTTTATTCTTTTCAGCATTTATATTTCAATTTTGATCGTTATTTTCTCTTCTCTATTACAACATTGTTTCTTGAATTGAGCTATTATAGAATAGTAAATATTGTATATGATGAACATTTAAATATTAGAAATTTGTGAATGAATCAAACTATTAAAGTAATTATTTTTAAAATAATTTTTATTTTTGTTAGGATGTATACAGATTTTATTACTAAAATAAATGTTCATATATATTCACAGCTATTCAGAAATTCATATTTTTCATGAACCTATTTTCCCCTCTTTTTTTGTTGTGTGACTTCACATTAAAAGTTTGCGAACCCTGCTCCAGAGCTGTGGTGCTTAAAGTGGGAGTCAGGGGCAAAAAAATTTGGAAAGTTGGTTCCTTTTTAACTTTTTTTTTAATAAATTTCCTACTATGAATAAAAAAAAATCATTCAGTATGTGCTTTCAACAAATTGTTTAGCTACACAGTCACACTGTATAGATGCCACCCTATTTATGAACATTCGGACATATGAATAGACCCGTGAAGTCAAAAATACTTTTTGCAATACTTCCACGAATCCGAATTTTGAGTTGCATGCCTTCTCCTGCACTGTGGCAACCCTGCAGAGCAGTGCCTTCAAAATCTGTATGTCAACGGCTACAGAAGTGTTTAAATGAAGTTCCCAGCACCTAACAGAGTGCATACATCTATCTAAAAATGGAATTTTCAAATTCAAAAATTGACAACTTGTAATTTATACAAATAACATTTAGAAATGTGATAACTATAAGAGATATATGTGCAGATACATATGCCTGTTAAAAACTAGTATTTGGAAAACAAAATAATAGTTGTCATTTTTTCTATTAATATTTGTTTATTTAATATAAGAAATAAAATATGTGAGTGATGAAATTCTTATACATCCTACTATTTTATGTAGTAAAATAAAACAATGGATGGACAATGAAATGAAAACAAAAATTAACACAAAAGCCAGAAGCTATAGAATTTAAGAACAATGTTCTAAAGTTATACACTTAAATGTTTCGAGTCATTGTTATGGGTATTTGAAAAAAGCAAATTTAATATTAGAAACTAATCTTAAAATAAAATTTCCCCTCGCAAGTCCTGAACCGCCCACCAACACAAATATACAGCTACAATCTTTCTTTTCTACTTAAAATAAGCCTAAGAATCGAGAAAAGGTTATTAAAAATCCAACTGAAGATGAAAATAAAATAATAATTGGTTTATTTGTTATTAAATCATAGTTATCTGAGGTACTTGATTAGTCGCAAATATTAAAATAAATACCTACATATTTCAATAAAAAAATATTTGTTTTCCTAATACAAATTTTTAACAGATCATATATCTAATTATAATACTTCTAATAGTTATCACATCTTTCCAATTTGTATAAATTACAAGTCAATTTGTCAGTTTTTTTAATTGAATATTCCACATAGACGCATGCACTCTGTTAGGTGCCAAGAGATGTATTTAGACATTCCTAATGGTTCCCACTCAATAGTATCAGTTTGGTAACATGCTCATTGGATTTTGAAATGTAACTGATTCATAAGTAGGGTAGCATCTGTATATTGAATTTATCTTATTTGTATATGTCATCATCATCACCATCAACCATTATCAATCCACTGCAGGATGAAGGTCTCTCCAAGTTTAATCCATCTTCTCCGATCTTTAGCTTCTCTTCTCCACAACACCCCTGCACATTTTCTTATTTCATCCATCCATCTCACATGTGGTCTCTTTCTGGGTCTTTTACAATCTCTTGGAATCCAGTTTAAAATTTCAATTGTCCATCTATTATCATCTCTTCTAGCAATATGCCCAGCCCAACTCCATTTCAATCTTTTAATTTTTTCAATAAGGTCAGTAACACCTGTTTGTTGTCTTACCCATACATTGCGTTTTCGAACTCTTCTTGTTACTCCCAACATACATCTCTCCATACTCTTTTGAGTGGTCTGAAGTCTCTGTATTGCTCTTCTATTAAGTGTCCAAGTCTCAGATCCATAAGTAAAAACTGGTAAAACACATTTGTTAAAAACCATCCTTTTCAAACACATAGGCATATTTCCTTTTAGTATCAAGTTATTTCTACCAAAAGCACTCCAACCAAGTTTAATTCTATGATTAATTTCCTCCATTATGTTTCCATCTGTATTAATAATCTGACCAAGGTATTTGTAACTGTTAACTTCTTCTAATTCTTCATAATCAATCTTTATTTTCATATTTTGAGCAAATCGATTAAACATTACTTTAGTCTTTTTAACATTTATCTTTAGTCCTACTTTTCTACTTTCATCTGCTAACTCCTGCAACATTTCCTGCAGCTCTGAAGCATTATTTGCAAAAACAACTACATCATCTGCGAAATCTAAATGACTTAAATACTCTCCATTTACTTTCACTCCTTTAGTTTCCCATTTTAATCCACAAAATACTTCTTGCAGCACTGCTGTAAAGAGTTTTGGAGATATGGAGTCACCTTGTCTTACACCTTTCTCAATGTTGATTTTTCCAGTATCATTATGTAATCTAATTGTTGCTGTTGCATTTTTATAAATATTCTTTAAAATATGACAATATCCTGGATCTATACCTTGATGATCCAATGCTTTAATCACTGAAGAAATGTGTATAGAATCGAATGCCTTTTCATAATCTACAAATCCAAAACATAATGACAACTCATATTCGTTTGTCCTTTCTATGACTTCTCTCAATACCTGGATATGATCTATTGTACTAAAACCACTTTTAAATCCAGCTTGTTCTCTTGGTTGGTGGAAATCCAAAGTTCTCTGTAGACGAGTTGTAATTATCTTGGTAAAAATTTTATATAAAACTGATAAAAGGCTGATAGGTCTGTAATTTCTAATATCTTCTTTATCACCTTTTTAAAATATTAATATTATTACTGCATTCTTCCAATCTTCCGGTACATCTTTATCATTTAGACATTTGGTATACAACTTTGCTAAAATTGTTTCTATTTCTTCACCTGCTTCTTTTAATATATCAATTATAATTCCATCATTTCCTGGAGCCTTTCCTTTCTTCATACACTTAATTGCATGTCTCACTTCTTCATTTAAAATTCTGGGCAATTCAGAAGATGTAATAGATATAGGAGGTACTTGTTCTTTATTACTATATAATTCTTGATAAAAATCTTCTACCAATTTCATGATGTCATCTCTCTTTTTAGTAATAATTCCATCTTTTTTTCTTATTGCAGATATAAATTTCCTACCAATACCAAAATGTTGTTTAACATTTTTGAGACTTTTATTTTCTTCTACAGCTTTCCTTGCTATTTCACAGTTATACTTTCTTATATCATTTTCAACTCTTTTCCGTACCATTTTACAAAATTCGAGATATTCAATTCTTTTTAATACATCATTTTTGTATATCTTCATATTCCTTCTTTTCTTCATAAATTCTCTAGTCTCAGTAGAAATTTTATTAGTCAATTGCTGCTTTTTTCTACCAGCTATGTTTGTTGCAGTTTTTAAAAGTGTATCAGTTATTTTCATATTAATTTCATTCAAATCTGTATCATGTTCAAAATCTCCTAACACTTGAAACCTATTTGTAAGTTCTAATTTAAATTCATTAGAATGTTTCTGAAGATTAGAAATATCAACTGTAAATATTGTTTTTCTTAATAATTTTTGTCTTTCTAGTTTTACATTAACACATAACTTACACCTTACTAATCGATGATCACTTCCTGTGTTAAATTTATTAAGAACATTACAATCTTGAAATATGTATTTTCTGTTAGTCAAAATATAATCCAATTCTGCTGTACCTTCATTTGGATGCTTCCATGTCCATTTCCTTTTAACATTTTTCTCAAAAAATGAATTCATAATATAAAGTTTTTCTTTTTCTGCAAACTCCACAAGTCTATGTCCTCTCTCATTTCTATTACCATAACCAAAATTACCTACAGCAATTTCATCTTTCATTTGTTTACCAATTCTAGCATTAAAGTCTCCCATAACAATTTTAAAATGGTGTTTACTCTGATCAAAAGCCTTTTGTACATCCATATAAAAATCTTCTACTACTTCATCACTATGAGAACTTGTTTGGGCATAAACCTGAATTATCTGCATTTGGTATCTGCTATTAAGTTGTATAACTAATCTTGCCACTCTGTCCGATACACCATCAATCTCCACAATATTGTTCTTCCACTTTTTATTTATAATGAATCCTACTCCACTTTTCTTCTAACTTCACAAAGTCCAATAATGTCCCATTTAATATAAGACAGTTCTTCTTCTAATTCTTGCAATCTTCCTTCACTTGAAAGTGATCTGCAGTTGTAAGTACCTAAATAAAAAGTCGTCATCAAATGGCAGCCTGGGTCCGCAAACAGGGGATTCTTAGCACCCTCCGCCTTCGGCCACCAACCGCTGCCTTGGTTGGTGACTTTACAGCCTCCTGGGAATAAGGGCCATGCTTTATTTTTGTCTGTCAAAATTGTATATATGTATTGGAAAAATATTTATCATTTACACAAACATTCATTCTGCCTTATCAGGCACTGAGAAGAAAGACCATGGTGTTTCTTGATCTTAAACTCAGAGGTAAAAAGCCAATAAACTCACCACGCTGGCTAATGTGTGTTGGTGAGCAGCCCATCCATGTTCGTATACTATATGAATAATCACATAGTAATAACAGCTGCAACGACAAGAACGTATGGAGTGGACATTAGGAATTTGCCCTGCTCGGTTCCTTTAAGGCCTCCAAGAGGAATCAAAGGGTCTCCTTTCAGTTAATAGCAAACTCCTTTCTGCAGCCTTTGTATATGTATATTGAAAGATATATTTTGTGTTTCTATCTAGTGCCTAGTGATTTTTATGAACGAGGCTTCACCAACTAGGTTAATAAATATATTTATTTCACATATCATCAAATAAGTCAGTAAATTATTTTACCACATTTCATTTTATGTATATCCAACAATATTTATTAAATTTGCTGATTGAAATTGACATTTAAAAGTTGGGTTATATAAAAATATGTTAAGAGTTCGCATAGTGCATTTTTCTAAACTAAATGAATGTTTTATGAAAATATTATAAAGAACTTATTTATCATTTATAATTTTTTTTTTATAAAATGTGTATACTTATTTCAGAATTTTATTCCTAAATATGAATAAATGGTTAAAAAGGAACCATGTCAGTGTAGACACAGAAATTCTTGTTGAAGCAGAAAGCAGTAAAAATAAAGAAATGAGCCCAACATCAATACCTCATAAGAAAAAGGTTGCATCCCGGTCGATGCTATGACACTTAAAAAAAAAAAAAAAAAGGGAATGTACAATAAATTATATTTATGATATGGATTTACATTTTCTGCCTGTAATTATAATGAATAACTATGTTTATGCTTATTATGCAATAAAACTTTAGCGACTGAAAATATGAAGCCTGCAAAATTTAGAAAGACATTTGGATATCTTCTTTATCACTTTTTTAAAATATTAATACTGCATTCTTCCAATCATCTGGTACTTTTTTATCATTTAGACATTTGGTATATATATATATATAACTTTGCCAAAAAAATTTATATTTCTTCATCTGCTTTTTTAAGGTATTGATTATAAATCCATCATTACCTAGAGCTTTCCCTTTTTTCATAAATTTGTCTCATGTCTTCATTGAAAATACTGGACAATTCAGAATATATAAGAGTTGTAGGAGGTACTTGTTCTTTATTATAATATAATTCTTGATAGAATTCTTCTACCCATTTCGTGATGTCATCTCTCTTTTTAGTAATAATTCCATCTTGTTTTCTTATTGCAGATATTCTACCAATATCAAAATGTTGTTTTATACTCCTGAGACTTTTACTCTCTTCAATAGCTTTCCTTGCTAATTCACAATTATACTTTCTTATATAACTTTTATACAAAAGATATTTCGAATATATTTATATCCTGCTTGCTTAATAACAATTTTAGTTTGATAATCGTAAAAATAATACATTTAAATATATGTAATATGTAATATATTTGCGTTAAATGCAAAAAAAAAAAAAGAGAAAAAAGTATTACAGAATTCATTTTAAAGCTATTTTTAAAATACATAATATTACTTAGAGGTGGCAGCACATGTTTAATTTTTTAACTTTTTAGTCAGCTCATCGATTTTTTTTTTTTTTTACCTCACGTCTTGTATTATTACTGTGGAAGAGCAAACTGCTATACAAGATTTTAAAATGTATTTTTAATTTAAGAAAATAAATAAATAATAATGAACAAAAATTAATTCGATTTCAAAAATGTAAATTTTAGCATTAGAAAAATTATTTGATATCAACCGACATTCCTATACTGCAGTAATAAGTTTTCTTCAATTAAAAAACTGAAAACGGTCAATAAATATTGATCAATAATTTTTATTCATTTTATATATATATAAACAAGTTGCAACAACAAAAAAAATCTAAAAATATATATCTTGTGTGTCATTGTGTACACCATTTTTGTAAATTATAAAATAAATAAATTTTTACATAACATTATTTTACCATATGTTTAACAAGTGTTTCATAAAATAATATATAATTAATATGTAATAACAATTTGTATGATGTCCTATATTTCACAGTATTTATCAACATTAGTACTAAATTCATTACGCTATAAATTTGAACGAGATTTAATTTTCGAGAAAAGATATGTATATACTATGTTAATATAAATTAAGCAACTAAAATAATTAATAAATTTTAATTAATTATTTGGTAAAATTAAAACATGAAATGTGTATGGAAGAGGGAGTTGTATTTTAATTAAACAGTAATCGCTGGTTTACAATCTATACGATGAATGTTTTTAATATAACATATTTACATTATTTAAAGCAAAATATTTACAAAAGTAATGGGTATTAAAATAAAAAGGCACGTTTCAGATGTAGCTGTTTTCCTGATCTTTATTACTATGATTTTTAAACATATTTTCAATTCCTTCAGATCACTCTATTCACAATGAATAGAGTAAAACGACCACTTTCAGCATAGAAAATTGATCCATATTTCAGAAATATTCAAAACTTTGCTTCTAGCTGGAATAGCATATATAAGCATTACTGAAGAAGAAGCTGTCAGTAGTAACCAAAAACAATTAAATCAAATTAATATGGGCCTAGCACTTTCGAGGTTTTCCCTCATATTCATGGCCAAAATAGATTATAAACCATTGCTGTAATGTTACTAAATAATAATGTATGCAAATTAATTTGTCCATTTTCATGAAATAGCAAAACATGTGTCTATTGATGACATTGTTATCTATCACTGATAATAAAATATGCCTCCTTGATTTTTCTTTTACAATCGTTGGCTTCGGAGCACACTATCTTGGGGTTGCAGGGTTGAATATAATCATTATATTTTATATTAACCAATATATATGTATAAAATTAATCAAATACAATAATTTAAAATTAAATAACTAACCAAATCATATTAAAAATACACTACTAATAGTTCAAAGGCAGACTTCTCAAATCATTGATGGTAAATTTTTAATTTGATGTTCAGTAATGATTTAATTTTGAAATGGTATTATAACACCCACCGACATATCTATAATCCTCCATTGTGGACTTTCACCCGAAGCTTCGACGAGAGGTATTTATGAGCATGGTTTGAACCCATCTCACGCGCCAATCTTACCAGTAAGTAGGAATTACCTCCTCGAAAACATATATACAGGTTCTGATATATATCTGATATGGTGATGCACCGAACTAGCTCAATCTCAAGGTTGGGGACATCTGTCTATCTAGAGAACAAAGCTATAAACTAAACAACACTATCTCACGCGTATATTTATTTTGCATAGCCTAAAGCTCGAAATCCTTACTCTAACCCGGGCTGATGGGATTTATTCTACTCGATCATATCCCTTCCCAATAAATCTTGTTCATACCTACATATAAGATTGCTATGCAAACACTCAGGCCATTCATTATCATACCCACACATATATCACGCTCATTCATCCACACACCAAACAATGCAAATACATATATATATGTGAGCTGTATGATTAATATAGTCATATATCTAACTTTAAATATAAAATTTTAATATAGCAATTAACTGAGGTAACACGAGTTCTTTATTGAGATACATATATTGAAAATAGTTGGTGACATGTCACTTTACCTGTATTCGCGCAATTAAACAAGTCCGTATTGACGTCTTGCCACGAACTTAATCTGGTGGATCTCAAGGATGGCAAACAGTTCCAATGGTCGTTAGGTCCGGCGATAGGTTTCAGAGGTGGAGCAGTTGGCGTACTCTTTCGCAAAGGTCTAAATCTCGAACGATTTTGAATCAACATTTCTTCGATGGAACAAAATCTCTTGATTTATTATGACAGTTCGCAAGTCCGGTCAGGTGAATTCATGATGAGTATCCTCGGAGTCGAGTAACGACTAGCACACAATCCAATTACCCCGACATTTTTTTGGAAGAAAAAAATATTAAACTTCTTAAGAAATAGATTTTTGCGTCCTCCTTGCTAGGATTCAAGCCGCGTCTCCTTTTTTTTCTTCTTTCCTTTTTCTCCACTCGAGCGCAAGACAAAAAAAAAAGTTCTTTTGTATTCACCTTTAACTTTTCAAAATCTTTCTGCATATTCCTACGCCGCTGACCAGTCCTTCCATTGTTCTTCAACACAAAAAAAAAACTATATCCACAGACCAGTTTTCCGCCTTCCCGGCGCCAGTTATTACCAAACTGCCTACAGCAATTCACTCATCCTATTTCAGTTCTCACATGTTCACAAGGTGACTCAACAAAAGAAAACACGTGTTACCAAAATTATTAATAAACTCAAAAAAAAAACTATGTGAATAAAATCTATCTAAGAATAATTAATTGCGTTTTATACCGCTCTACATATATAAGTGATCGCAACCCCTCCGATACTAACTACATATTTTTATACTCACACATACGCTATATCTACATTACTTGTAACCGGGTTCGAATGACCGTTTACATATATTCTTTTATTTATTTGTTTATACATGGTCCCTACATTAACACTATCAATTATGTCATATTTTACATATGCGTGTATTCGAACCCGTTTGTTACAGTATACTGTATTTAGTTTATTATATTGGATAGCTTAGCTTTTGACATTTGATATTTTATATATAAAATAATACATCAATTTCTAGATGGTGAGCTTATTTTTCATTCCTAGGTATACTGTATTTCAAAGAGGACAATGCACTGATTCAATTAGATTATAGTAATAAAATATTTAATGCTACATTCAAATCCTAAATTAGTTCTGGATACTGGCCTTTATTGATGAGAACATTGAATTTGCTTTATAAATCCAGCAACTATTTTTATATTTTTTAAATTATTGAAGATAACCTAAGATTTAAACACTTTAAGCTTAATGCTCTTAATGCATTAATCTGAAAAATAAAAAAAATCCTGTTTTCTTTCCTGTTTCACATTCAGAGAGGGGCACTCAAAACATTAATTCTAGATAATATTCATATAATTAACAAATACTGTATTGCACTTTATTAAATTCATTCAGCTAAATGATAGAAACCAGTTCACTAAATTTAAAATAAAATTAATAAAGCATTAAATAATGAGAATTTGATGCATTTGCTCTTAGCGTAATCTGATGAGCATTGAATAAAAATTTAATGATTTAACAATACAAATATAACACAATTATTTCCATAATATCAACTCTGAAGAGATTGGAGATTGCTTAAATAAAGTATTCTTTGCAGAAGCACACTGCTACAAAAAATACTTATACTCGTGATCAATGAAATTCATTTACTATTTCATAATCTGTAATTATAATATTTTAGTTTTTCTTAGAACTGTAGAATTTTTTTTTTTTACTCTTTTACATTTTTTATTTATAACATTATTTTTTGATTTGTTCTAATAGAAGCAGGCATGGATACAGATAAACAAGTACACGTATGGGAATTATCTAATCTCTTACTGAATTAATCTTATTAATTTGTTGAAATGAAATTACATGGCATCTGTTTATAGCTCACCTATTTTGAAGCAAAATAATAAAAATTCTTATACATTAAAAACAGTATTTCACTTTATTTACTCAATTCTAAAGCTACCTAATGTAAATTAGAGCAAATTAACAGCCAGAAATCTTATGAGAATTGAATGTGGTGCTACCATTTTCTGGGTAATGTAGGGGCATCATAAAACAGAAGCAAGAATTAACATTATAGTTCTTCAGATACTATTTCATATTAATCTTTAGCAAAGTATTGTTTTACTATTTTTCTTCATAGGATTTATGTATGATTCTGGAAAAACCAAACTCATTCCAAAATAAGCTCTTTCTTTTAATATTTTCTTTATGGTTGCATAAACAGAATGAACATAATTTTAAAAGATGTAGAAATAAAATATCTTTGTTGTTTTTCTACAAGAAAATGTACTAGTTTTTTTTATTAATATTTCAGATTAGCTTGTGTTGAAAAGAAAGTCTCTAGATCAATTAGATGTAGAAAATTGCATACCTTACCTTATTTGGATATGATTATAGAGAATTTGCATTACTAATAATCCTATAGAAGATCAATGACAGTAGATAAAAAGAATCTTTCTATTTTTATCCTTTCTTTTGTTAATACAGGTTGACACTTATCAGTTTTCCTTCAATAAAAAGTAAATAGTTTTAAACCTATAATATAATGCTCATCAAACTTTCTACTTTTTAAAAAATTTACTACAAAATAAAAAAGCAGATACAAATTTTCACTAAGCATTAATTTAAAAACCCACATCTAATCTAATTTCTGAATTATAAATATATATAAAATACATATCCTTCCTATCAATACAGAATAAATATCTTAAATATGCAAAATTCTGGGTAGTATTCTATATCTTATTTAATAATGAGCTTAGCATAGAATATTTATAATGGCTAAAAGAATCTATGGCCTACTCGTAAAAACTTAGAATTTTCTCTAAGAAAATGTAATATATAGTACATATTATTATTTTACGTTAAATGCTGAATCATCTAAATATTATATTCACTATACTGAAAGAAAAAAAAAAAGACATAAAATAATAAAGAATATTTAACTTTTTTTAAAAAAATTCTTACCTGATTTATTTTTAAAACCATGTTTCCAGAAGTTTTGGCAGTCAGTAAAAAATGTACTATCACCAGTTAGCCATAATATAGCGACGATTGCTCCCTCTACTAAAGACAGCCATAAAACAATATTTTCAAGTACTCTATCATTACGAGAAATAGGAACTAACCCTAATATCACAACAGCCTAAAAAAAAAATAAAGCATTTATTCTTCAATTAATTTTTAATAAATATATTGATAATTAGGCATTTAAAAAATTCAGCTAAATTACAAAAATGAGCATTAATTGGCAGACAATATACATACCAATAGTAATAGTTTATTTAAAATAATGTTAAAAAAAAAAAAAAAAAATCAGTTAATGTGCATTTAAAAAAGTAACCAAGCACCATAAATGTAATTTATTAGGAACTTCATGTTTGTTGTCACAATTATAGTTCAGGAAAATGAAGAATACATTTTTTTTTTTTGTATTTTTTGCCATCATGTTATTCATTTTTCCTGATTTGTGGAAATGTTTGCCCTTAGTAATTAAATTTCTTCCAGGAGTTTATATTGATAACACTTAATGGAAAAAAATTTTTCCCAATCATTTTCATTTGTCCTTGCTGATAATTTAATTTTTTCCAAATGCTTTCTATATTATTTTCATTATAAAAAATAAAAAATCTAACTAATGCTTTTCAATCATATTTTGTTTATTATTACATATTGTCTAAATAAATTATATTATTTTCATATTACCTTTTTTTATTGTTATTATTATTTAAGTAAATTAATGTTATTTTCATTATGAAAAAAAAAAGAGATTAACAACTTGTTAATTTTAGTATTGAGATTGTTATGTGTCTCATTGCATTCAACATAATAGTATATGTGCATGTATATATGTAAAGTTGATCAGAAAAGTAGAAATAAACACAATTTTTTGTAGATATTTATTATATTACACTGAAATAACAATTAAGAGTTAATAATTTTAAATTAAAAAAAATTATAAATTAAACATTTAAAAAGGTCCATTTAATGTTTTATTCTGATTTTAATAATTAAAAAAAAAATCTAAAAGAAGCTTGTTTTATGTTACAATAAAAATACTGGTAATTATAAAAATTTCCCTATCTATTTTTAATTAGATTAAGAAAGTTTTTTTTTTTTTTAATTAAAGTTCATATAATATATTTTGATAAAATTTGATATAACAATCTGTTGTTGTTTAAAGGATTAAAAAAAACTTTTAGATAAAAGCTTGGTTTTAATTAAGGTGAATTGAAAAAAGTCATTAACTTTTTTTTCAAGATAAAGAAAATTTACTTAATTATTGTATTCAAATTCCATGCTGCACAATAAAAGGTGAAAGTAAAAAAAAATAGTACAGAACTTATTATGAAGTTATAACTGAAGATAAGTCAGCTGCTGCTAATGTCACAATAATAGTTTGAATCACTTGGAAGCAGGGACCTACTTTTTTGTGGTTCATAGTCCATATATATACCAGATGGCCTGTATGAAGTCTATCAAATTATAGACTGAATGGAAACAGTTACCTGATTTATACCATACCTGAAAATTTCAATATGCCGGTCTACTGTTTTAGAATAGATCAGCTTATCAAGAGATTCCAGAAAAAAGTATCATGCTATATTCTTTATATATGCAGTTTTATCAATATGCAAAGGAGTACAAATATATAATTACTGCCGGTCATATAAAGATTGTCCATGGTATTTATTTCATGAAGGATGGTATCAAGTACTGACATAAGTTACCTGGTTTTATAGGTAAATAATTTTTGACTAGATTATTCAACTAAAAAAAGAAAACAATAAGTGATGTTTCCAATTCTATTTTATTAAAAAAAGTAGATTCTGAAATCTTATAGTAAATGAAGAAACAAAAAGCCAAAGGTTTTTTTAAAAAAAAACTTTCCAAACTGAATCTAATGATAACTTTTTTTTTTTTTTATAAAAAAACAAAAACGTTTACTTACCATTGAATTAATTAATAATTTTAATTTGAAGGGAGATAATAATAATGCACACATATGTGTACAATTGTTTTATGTATATATATAACATTGAATTAATTCTCTTGTAAAAATAGAATATGGATTTAATAAGTTTATTTTTTTGAAAAATGATATATCCTTAAAATATAAACACATTTGAGTGCATGTCATGTAGGCCCACATATATGTTAAATCAGTGATAATGTATTATTAAAATGAATTGATTTTTAGTTTACTAGTTAATGACATTTCTAATATGTTAATTTTATATTATTAGACAGCATGTTTGTGTCTTATATATATATGTTTTATGTAAACCTATTGAAATATATGTAAATTTCAATGTAATAACACATTTTATATTTTAATCAAAATCCGAATGCTGAATTTATATTTATAGTGTACTTAGCAGACTTTAATTTCATTTTATTATGATAAATTTATATTTTATTAAATTATTTCAGTGAATTTATTTAATCTTAAAATAGGTTTAAAATATTGATTTATTTATTTATCTCTTGCTTACAGTAACAGTTATAGAACTTTCTCCCTGAACTGGATTTGGGCATAATGGTCAGCTATATGGATTGGGGGTTATGTCTAGTGTTATGGGCATCCAGATGATCTTGGTTTGTGCAAAGGGATATCCTTTAAAGTTCATGCACCAAATTTTATTTTATTATTAATTCAAAATTAAGCTTATAGTTGGTCAGTACATTAATGATAATCAGCATGTTTTAGTATCCCAGCATTATTTTTTTAACTGTTATATTCTTATGGATTAGCACTTAAGTTTATGCATCTAAATTATTGTTTATATAAATCTGTTCCAAGTTTGGCAAGTGCTAAATAATTAGCCTGATCTATAATGGACCAAAGTTGACTGTTGATTTTATTTTTTTGATTATTCATAATGACGAATGATTATTATTTTTCTCTGTAATGCTGGTGAACGTATGCTCATTTCTTTCATTATATTCAGTGCATATTTAAATTTGATTCATTAACTAGGGTTGACAATGATGATTTTTCCAACATCCCAAGATCACCCCTTTCTCTGTATCATTATAGTATATAAATAATGGATCTGTCAATGGATAGTAAATACATAAGATTGGTACCATTTCAATTTTTCTTGTTAATAGTGTGCTTTTCCAAAAGCTCATGATAATTTCAGTAAAGCATAAAAAAATTATACTATAATTTATTATTGTGTTTATATTATTCTCCTTATAACTTAATCAACTTCATAAATATTTAAAAACATTTGTTCATTTTACAAACCTAGAACAATTCAATTTCAGTCTTACATTCTTTGCATCTGCATGACAATGTAATCTAAATATTTTTTTAAAATTACAACTACTAATTGCATGAAGAAGGAAAATTTCAAGCCAAAAATAAATATATAACTTCTCAGAAAGACTCAGTGGAAAATTTAACAATATAGATAGTAATGAAAATGGAAAAAAAAAAGATATTTTCAAAATTCACTTTATTTTTTTATAGATCAAATTTAATAATTTATTTTATATCTATTTGTTTAAAATAATTATGATAAAGTTTCTATTAAGCTTGCAAGTATTTAATTTCCAATCTATTATTGAAATATATAAAACTATTATCTACAACCATTTGAAAACTAAATGTTTATGTTATTGATAAGATAAAAAAAATGGAACTAATTGCCACCAAAGATGGTTATAAATATATGTTTGATGTTCAATCATAGGACTCTTATCTCTAGAGATTTTTTTTATTTATTCATAAATATATAAAATGACTGTTAATAATTGTTAATATATATATAATTAATCTTAGTCTAATACTTAGCAATATGCATAATGGATTTATGAACAAGAGGTCTAAGTTTTTGCGTAAACAGTACCAAGCAAAAACTTTCTAGAAGATAAGATTTTATTCAGTCTATGAGAATTTAGGAAAAATACTATGCAATTTATGAAAAGTTAAAACCAGAAAATATATTCATCAATATCAAAATAGAAAGACAGATGTAACATCAAAAAAAAAAAAAAAATTAAAAGCCTCAATCTAAAAAAGAAGACAAAAATTGAAGGAATACTTCCATTTTCTAATCATTATACATATATAAATAAAAAGCCTCTTTTTTAAAAAAATCTTATTTATAAATAATATTCAGCTAATAATTTGTAATGAACTATCATTATTCTTTCTACATTTCAGAGAGCAAATAAAATAATAAAACTTGTTTGGTTGGGAAAAAAAGAGAGAAAAATATAATATTTTATTTCGAAGAAGTAATTTTTATGATGAAAGTTTATTCTATAGTTTTTCAGTTCAGAGAAAAACTTGAATGACTCTATTAAAAAAAAAATTTTTTTTTTTCTATCAATTTATTCAGCTACGAAATAAAGTTAAACAAAATTCAATTTTAATTGATTCTATAGAGCATAAAATATATACTGCTTTTTATTTCTCCATTTCAATATTATGTTTTAGTAGCATTTTTATAATTAAAAACTTTTATACATGAAAACTGCATACATATTTTCAAATAATAATTAGATGATTTGTTGCCAGGGAGTTTACATCAAATTTGAGCACTACGAGTAATGGATTTGATTTGTGATCCATGGATCTTTAACTCTAGAATCTGAAATTCTATCATTACACTAAACCATACAGAATAAACTAATTCAGGAGAATAATTACTTAAGAGATTGTGAAATTCTAGCAATAAGTAACAAGTTAAACAGTTTCAGTTAACTGATCAAGCAATTTTTTTTTAAATTTTACTCAAATGAGAAATAATCCAGAAAACCTAAACTCTTCAGCTTCCATTCTACCATAGCAATAATCCTGTCAGATAATTGCTATCCTCTTAAAAGTATATAATAAACAAATCAAGATATTAATACACTAATTTAAAGAATTCCACTTTTTTGCTACCCATAGATTTAAGTTAACAAATATTTGTATTGTACTGCACAACCACTCATGTATCTATCATAAGAGGGGACCTCCAGGCTTTTATTAGCCTAGAACATTTATTTTCATGATTAGATATATATATATTGATGGGGACAATATAACTGTTCATAGATATGAATTTAATTACCACCATTACATCAATAGGAGAGGCAGAGATTCTTATCTAGAGATACAATTGGGAAACAGATAGCAACAACAAATGCCAGGCAATGCATTATTGATAATATGTTTATTAAAAACAAATATGTAGAAACAAACAAATAAATATAAAAAAGATAAAACCAAAACAAAAAACACTAACATGGAGAAATGTTAATTCAAGTATAATTACGACTGAGACAAGCCTTCTATACATAATTGAGTTAGTTATTATTCTTAAAGAAATCAGTATTCTAACATAATATATGATTCATTAATGAATGAAATAATATAATGAAAAAAAAAAAAACTTTCTTAAACAGTAAGCTTATACGTGTACACTCTCTAAATAACACTCATTCTGATTTCTATTTATGCAGATTCTTGTTAAATCTTCAGTTTTTATGAAGTTGATTTTACTTATAACAAGAGTGCGTGCAATCAAACCCAAGACACAAGAAATAAAATATAAAGATATAATAAAATTCTAAATGACCATAATTATACTTTGAATAATTAATAGAATATATAGAAAGCTGTTCCAAAGCTTGACCTCGCAGTAGTAATCCATCGGTAGTTCAAACTACTTACAATTTAAAATTACCGCTATAAGAATGGTGACAATGCATCTGACTATGATTCAGTAGCATTCACTAATACATAGCACTACTATGAAAATAAAACATTCTTAATGCTAAATAAATATACATCTAGTGGACTTACAAATTGTTTATGCACACATACACCCCATAGCAAAACACTTCTTATATGATAATAGTTTAAGCTTAATTAAATTTCCCTCCAAGAATATATATATACACACATATACATGAAATTATGAATTATCAGTTTGAAATTTTAATTAATAGCAAGTACATTAAAAGAATACAATTTATTGATATTTCACTTTTCTTTCTTTACATCCATTTTACTGACTGCAAAAATTGTAATCATTAACAAAAGTCAAAGGGAAAAAATATATTTCTAAAATAACAAGAAATCTAAACATATAACATTATTTTATTCTCAACTGTATAAATTAAAAGGCCCCTCTCATTCACACTTAATTATACCATAGCTTAAACATAAAACGACAAAAAAATCTTTCTTCTATAACAGAAATATTACTTATATAACTATATCTTGTACATAAATCAAATTACAATCAGAATCATTAATAAGAATATATATATTTGATAATTAAATATATATATATATCATTACTGGCTTACTGAGTTATGATAAATAAAATTCATTTAATTTATCATAAGTCCATAATTAGTAGTGAAAATTTTCTTTCTATATAAGTTCAGAAATGATTATGTATTCTTTGTTGTATAGTTCAATCATGATTCTCATTGTGGATATGTTCAGATTTTTCAGTGGAAAAGTTGGTATTTTGTCAGTGCAGGCAGTTTTCTAATGAGTTGGCTTCAAGTAAGATGGAAGATTATTGCTCTAAGAAAAAAGTTCATTTTTGAAAGTTTAGCAATGCATATTGGCTAACAAGAATGGCTAAAGTTGGCTTTAGGTGCTTTCTTGATTAATTTATTTACAGCTGTAAGAATAATACTGGTGGCAAATTTCAAACTCTTTAATGAACTAAAACAAGTTGTAGTCTCCTTGTTCATCTTTTTTTATGATGTCAATTATAATAATGATTGTAAAATTCTGGAGATTTTTATAAAGCTCTTACCATTGTTCTCCTTTAAATTTCTAGAATCTTCTCCCAGCAACAATTTACCAAAAATAGTTTCAGATAAACCAACATTTTTGCACTATAATTATAACATTTTTAAATTAAAATATTTATTTATAACAATGACTAATGCAGACAAATTGCATATTCTTTAGATTCCTTATCATTAAATAGATTAAAATCAATTTAGTTTGGTTAAGTATTGTATTTTGATCTTTAAAAAATTTGATATAGAAAGTTTAGAAAATACAATGGATGGCTGAAGAGAGCTGTGTTCAAATTCTCTATATTACATCTAGACTCCAGTATATAAAATGTACTTATATTTAGTGTGTGTGCATGATATATGTTATACCACCATTACAAATTACAACTAAATCGTAAGTGAAATATAATTAAAATTTTAAAAACCAACAATAAAAAAAATAATTTTGAGATCTGATCAAGCATCTCAGCATATATATAAGATTGCAGCAAACACGGCATCACATTACTTTCACAGCTTACTTTCAACATCTACAATAAAAGCAGTAAACCACTTAATTAATTAATGCTAATAAGCAAAAAGTGCTTAGAGTTAAGATATAACTGACACCATTATAAAATATAGTTGCTGACTTAAAGCCAGATTTATAGTTGTACAAGTAAATTTGTTAGGATGTTTCACTTTTAAGTCATAAGACTAAAAAGGATTTAATTAACAGTACCATCTCACTTTACATTGATAACCAAAGTTTATAGTAGACGGCTTTGGAATGGAATGAGAGGATTTATGCTCTTAATGCAGATATATATATAAAAGTAGACTATTAAGATATTTATAAAAAGAAGTCATGACTTGTTAATTAAGGTTATTATGTACCTTTAAACTATTAATGTTGAATTAGAGCTAGATGTGATCTTTCATGTATGCAACAGTGGTGAACTAATAATGAATATTGTGTATATACACTAGATTTTTAAATTCTATAATATTATTTTACTTCCAATTTTTACCATCAGATAAATGCAAAATCATTACATGAATGGTAAAGACAGCTGCAAGAAAGTAAATTTAATTTGAATGTCTGAAACACCCTTATTGCACTGCAATTATGCTGCCAGGAAGATAATCATTAAAAGACAATTTTAAATTTGTTAACTTTGATTGAAATAAATGAGCTTTTTAAAGTAATCCTATAAAAACTCAGTAGTGTATTTTCCAAAATCAAAGAAAACAAGTGACTTCATCTCTTTTTTATCACAATTAAAAAAATGAAATATTAAAATTTGTACAATTTAACAAAGTATTCTGCATGAGTTTATGGCAATTTATTCTGTGTGTATTACCAAATATATATCAATTCAACATTCTTCAAGATAAAAAAAAATATTAATTTATATCATTGTATATGCAATTATCTTGTAAATAATTTGTCACTTGAATAAAAGTAAATTTTTTGATGTAAGTTGCTTGTGCTACAAAAAATTAGTTGATATATATATTTTAAATACCTTTGCAAAAAAAAAACCTTTCAGTTTTTTTAGAATACAATATTGTCATTTTCACACATATGCAGATATATAACACATTAGCAATTATCTATCAATTTTTGAATTAATTATGGCAAAGTTAAACAGTCAATACCCTAAATGACACATGTTTTGGTTGGCAATTGTGCGATTAGCTATTACAAATAGGAGATCAATGCTTAATCATCATCAGTAATTATTTTTGCTGTTTACTACCCCCATGATGTAAGTGAATTGTTCTATTGTAAATTTTAATGAAGGATTGTAGAAGACTATATATTTAATAGAATACAAAAAAAAAAAATTTGCTTAACTTTTCAATTAAATATAACATCTAAGCTAACGAAAAAAACTTCTATTTATACACAAATTAGTTACTATAGGCAAAATGATAAATTAACAAAAAGTTTCAAAATAATTTCAAGTAAATAAATCATTCATTGAGCCAATACAAATAATAAATTTATCTATATTTTAATGCTTTACTTATGGGGATGGGGGGGGGGGGTGTTTAAGAGTTTAAACATAAAAATTGTTGATTATCTTATGATTGAATAGAAAATAGTTTAGTTAAAGCAGACCAATATTTTCTTAATATTTTTTAAAAAAGTTTAACAAAATAAAGTCTGCATTGATTATTTACAAATTATAGTAAACAGAAATATTTGTTACAATACACAAAGCAATTTAACCAAACCAATTTCTACAGGTTGAATATCATTATTTCTTAGCCTTTTTCAGATTACAAAATTTTATAGAATAATCATAAAGGTAAAACGAGGAAATGCTCAGTCACCATCATCATTTTCAACCATTATCAATCCACTGCAGGGTGAAGGTCTCTCCAAGTTCAATCCATTTTCTCCGATCTCTAGCCTCTTTTGTCAACATCAACCCCTCACACTTCCTTATTTCAGCCATTCATCTCACATGGTCTCTTTCTGGATCTCTTACAATCTCTTGGAATCCAGTTTAATATTTCAACTGTCCATTTATTATCATTTCTTCTGGCAATATGTTCAGCCCAACTCCAGTTCCTTAATTCTTTCAATGATATCAATAACATGTTTGTTCTTTTGCCCACATATTGTGCTTTCAATTTCTTTTTGTTACTCCTGAAATGCATTTCTCCATATTTCTTTGGATAGTCTGAAGTCTCTGTATTGCTCTTCTCTTAAGAAACTAAGATTCAGATCTATAAGTAAGAACTGGTGAAACACATTTATTAAAAACCTTCCTTTTCAAACACAGGCATATTTCCTTTTAATATTAAATTATTTCTATCAAAAGCACTCCAATCAAGTTTAATTCTCTGATTAATTTCATCCATTATATTTCCATCTGTAGTAATAATCTGACCAAGTTATTTGTACTTGTTAATTTCTTCTACTTCATCATTATCAATCTTTATTTTCATCTTTTGAGAAAATCCATTAAACATTATTTTAGTCTTTTTAACATTTACCTTTAATCCTATTTTTTTACTTTCATCTAATAACTTTTGCAAGATTTCCTCACGCTCTGAAACATTATTTGCAAAAACAACTACATCATCTGCAAAATATAAATGACTTAAATAATCTCCATTTACTTTTATTCCTTTAGCTTCTTGCAGCATTACTGTAAAATTTTAGAAATATGGAGTCATCCTGTCTTACACCATTCTCAATGTTAATAATCTTCCTACTATTATTATGTAATCTAATTGTTGCTGTTGTATTTTTATAAATTCTTCAGAATATAACATTATCCTGGGTCTTGATGATCCAATGCTTTAATCACTGAAGAAATGCTTATAAAATCAAATGCCTTTCCATAATTTGCAAATCCAAAGCATAATGGCAACTCATATTTATTGGTCCTTTCTATAACCTCTCAATACTTGGATATGATAGACTGTACAAAAAATATTTTTAAATCCAGTTTATTTTAATTGGTTGAAATCCAAAGTTCTCTGTAGACAAGTTGTAATTATCTTGGTAAAAATTTTATATAAAACTGATAAAAGACTGATAGGTATGTAATTTCTAATATCTTCATCACCTCTTTTAAATATTAATATTAATATGCATTCTTCCAATCATCTGGTGCATCTTTATCATTTAGACATTTCATATATAACTTTGCCAAATTTTTTTCTATTTCTTCACCTTCTTTTAAGATATCGATTATAATGTTACCTGGAGCTTTTACCTTCTTCATAAATTTAATTTCACATCTCACTTCATTAAAAATCCTGGGCAATTCAGAAGAAATAATGGGCATAGGAGGTACTTATTCTATATAATTCTTGATAGAACTCTTTCTTCTACACATTTCATGATGCCAAACCTCTTTTTAGTAATAGTTCCATCTTTTTTCCTTATTGCAGATATTAAGTTTCCTACCAATACCAAAATGTTGTTTACACTCTTGAGACTTTTATTCTCTTCTATAACTTTCCTTGCTAGTTCATAATTATACTTTCTTATATCATTATCAATTCTTTGAGATATTCACTCTTTCTTAATACACCATTTTTCTATAGCTTCATATTCCTTCTTTTCTTCATAAATTCTCTAATCTTGGCAGAAATTTTATTGATCAATTGCTACTTTTTTCTACCAGCTATCTTTGTTGCAGTTTTTACAAGTGTATCAGTTTTTTCTTATTAATTCAAATCTGAATCATGATCAAAATCTGCTAATATTTGAAAATGATTTTCAAGTTCTAATTTAAATTTATTAGAATGTTTCTGAAGATTAGAAATATCAACAGTGAATATTGTTTTTCTTAATAATTTGTCTCTCTAGTTTTGCATTAACTTTATCTTACATCTTGCTAATTGTGTTGAATTTACCAAGAACATTACAATCTTGAAATATATATTTTCTGTTAGTCAAAATATAATCCATTTCTGCTGTGCCTTCATTTAGATGCTTCCATGCCCAAGTGAAATTCATAATATGTTTTTCTTTTTCTGCAAACTTCACAAATATATATCCTCTTTCATTTCTATTACCATAACCAAATTTACCTACAACACTTGCATCTTTCAATTTTTTACCAACTCTAGCATTAAAGTCTCAAGTAACAATTTTAAAATGTTTTATTTGCTCAAAAGCCATTTGTACATCCTTATAAAAATCCTGTACTACTTCATCACTATGAGAACTTGTTGGGACATAAACCTAAATTATCTACATTTGGTATATTATTAAGTTGAATAATTAATCTTGTCATTCTGTCCGACATACCATCAATGTTGTTCTTCCATTTTTTATTTATAATTAATCCTATTCCACTTGTACTTCCAATATTTATATCCTTGTAGTAGAGTACATGCCAACTTTTTAAATCAATTGCCTCTTCACCTTTTCTTCTAACTTCACAAAGTCATTACATGATCACCATTTTTTTTTGCTTTCACAAGCTGTTTACACACAGGCTAAACTCTCCATACAGTAGCACCACTCAGTGTAAGCCAGAGTAATCAATGGACACAAGAAGATTTGTGCATGAAATAACCATCTAGTACCTACTCATCCAATATCCCTAGACTAATTTTTATCTTGTGGCCTTCATCCATGAAGAATCTTGGATCTGAGAGCACTGTACCTAGACCTTATGATAGTTAGCTAATAAAGTAAAAGGTGGCTGATGGAGGACTGCATTAAATCCTAAGGTCTTGATGCAATGCTATCAGATTCAAGGCTCCTCACTGATGAAAGCTACAAGCTAGAAACTAGTCTGGAGATATTGAATGAGTAGGCATTATGCACAAACCTTGCATTCTTTCAATACTCTGGCTTGCACTGAGTGGTATTACTATATGGTAAGTTTAGCTTCTGTGTACTTCACCAAATCCAATAATATCCCATTTAATAAGAGACAGTTTTTCCAATTCTTGCAATCTTCCTTGACTTAAAAGTGATCTGCAGTGTAAGTATCTAAATAAAAAATCATGATCAAATGGCAGCCTGGGTCCACAATCCGGGGATTCTCTGTACTTTTTTGCTTAAAAATATTGTTAATTAAAAAAAAAAATTAAATAAATTTAAAATTCTTTGCCTTCCAAAACCTCTTTTCAGAAGTTTAGATTTTAAGCTGAGTTTGCATGGAAATGGTACATCTTATACTTATGGGTCTCACACCATTCGATCTGCCACTTTGTTACGTTTAAAATAATGTTTTTTTTTTTTTTTCTATGATGAAATTTAAATTTTTTATGATTTTTTTTTTGGAGATGCAATTTAAATTTTTTTCTTTCTCTTTTTTTTTTAGATTTAGCATTCATAAAATGTTTTTTACCAATGAAATGGACTCTCTCGCTGCTTGCTGAGGTTATTCAAATACCAATGTATGTATTTGTGAGCATTTTCTTTGTTCAAAAAGATGTTTTTTCTATAATGAAATTTACATTTTTCTCTTTCTTTTTTTTTTGAAATGCAATTATTAATTTTTTTTTTCTATTTTTTTATTATTATAGATTTAGCATTCATAAAATATATGGACTTTCTCACGGCTTGCTCCGATTGCCAATGTATGTATTTCTAAGCCTTCTCTTTGTCGAAGCTAATTTTAGTGATAATTTGGATCTAGAAACTGCACTCCCCCCAAGTTGGTGAAATCATTTTATTTGCAGGTCAAATATGGGAATTGCTTCTAGAGCTTCTTCATGATCAGACTTCAAACCTGGACTCATAAAGTTTTGGCCAGGAATCAAGTTTCCCATCAGTGAGTATTGCTTTTTATTAGTTATTTATATTTTTATATAATTAAATGTGTAGAAAAGCATGATTACAACAGCATTATACTCATTTGTTACAATTTTATGTTAATCTCTTGAACACAGACTTTCAAGAACTCTCAGCTATCCACTCTCATATATCATCTCCCACACACATATATAATTAGTGCTCATAATAAATATGTTTATTTTGATGTTTATTGATTTTAGTTAGTTTTTATTCATTTTATCTTAGAGAAATTTTCGTTTGACTTTTTTTTTTTTGAGACTTGAAAAGAATACATATCTTAGGTCACACCCCATTTTTCAATAATATAATAATTAATATATAATAATACATTACAATTTACTAAAGTTCTCTAAGCATAATATCTGGTAAACTATTCCTGTTACCCCCCCCCACACACACACACACTAAAAACCAAACATATTTTTAACAGATACCCTGCATGGAAGGATAACCAAGCATTTCTAGCAGATATCCTGATGTGGAAGGACAGGATTTAAGTCAGCTAGTAAAAATGGAAGACACCAATTGCATTTTTTTTTTGTAATTTTTACACTGAAAAATTATCTCAGATAAGTCATATTATATATCATTTTTTCCAGCATTTTATGACAAATGTGATGAATCTATCTATGAAATTGTCACATTAACATATAACTTTCAAATTTTAGAATTTGTGAACCAATCTAAAAATAAACATGTTTAAAAGTGTTAAAAATCTCTTTTTAAAATTTTTTTTTTTTTTTAGGTAATGACTATTTTATCAGCTTTATTACATTCTTTCATATTTGCTCTTTCTAACACTGTACATATATTCATATTTATTGTATACAAACAGAAGATAAGTTATAAATTATATTTGTTATATATATTTTTTTAAATTCAAAATCCCTGGTATAAAAAGAGTTAAATTCATTACTTGTATTTACTTGAATGTGAAGAAATTTTGTTTGCATTGCAAATAAATAATATAAAGTTACATGTTTTTATTACAGTGCTTGTATGCTATTATATAAATTATGGTCTTTGGATAAATACAGTGATATAACAATATTAGATGATTCATAGTCATAAATATTGATATATATATATTTGAGGATAAATGTTAGCATAAAATTATAAATTTTTTTATATTTTAATTTCATTCACAGTCGAGAATCAGTAATACATTAACTGATCTAATTTTTTAATAATTCAATTTTTACATAAATGAGTTTCTTTATGTTTAATATATTGTGACGGTGGATATGAAAAATATTTTTATTCTTGTTGTCATTTACATGAAAAATATTTTTATTCTTGTTGTCATTTGTTTTCAGAATAAATCTTTAGTATAGAATTAATGGTAGACATAAGCATACATACTTTGAAACTTTTTTTTTAAATCAATTCAACTTTTTTTGTAAATGAATGCACTATAGAAATTGTAATTTTTGTATATACTTTTGCTACAGTATGATAACTGACCTAAAAGTGTTTAAATATTAATTTTTAAATTTGAGACTTTTGGAAGAAAAGCATTAAATTTATCTTAAAAATAAAGTTTATATAATTTTAAAAAAATAAGTCTTAATGATCATCAAAACAAGAATACTTATTGGAATACAAAATCAAGCTTTTAATGCAAGTGTAAAATCTGAATCTCTACAAACTTGATTGAACAAATCTATTTTGAAACAAAACAATGAGTCCCAATGTGAGAAAATGCAAATAGTTCCCAGAAAAGTATAAGGAAAAAGCTATGTTTTGTATGTTGAAATAAAACTATTCAGAAGATAATATGATCATCATAAATGGTAATTTGCAACTGCTGTTTGTTATCTGCTATAATTCCTTCAAGCATTTCAATACTGAAAGCTACATCATAAACATTAATAAATCCTATATCATTAACTAACATATTTTACACTTTTTTAAGTAAATTTTTTAAAGCATTATTGAATATAGGGGATTTGAACTCTGACTTTCAAGCAACGTTAAACTTTCCACATTATCTCATACTACTAATACACATGACCACATACATGTAGAAAAGAGAAATAATCATCAATATAGTATTTTGTGCTGAACCAGCACTCATCAGTTGGTTCAAATTATCATCTCCCACACACATATATATCAGTGCTCAGTTTATATTAAGATAGCAAATCTTTATACTCTACTGGACAAGCTTCAATTTACTCTAACTGCCAACTTTTCAGCTATCGATCTGCGGATAGAATGCCCAAATCCCATGCTGATGCCATTCATTTAAATACATAGAAGAGGGTTAGGCAGAATGCAGGTTTAATGGGTAATGTTTGAAATAAAGGCATTCATATACCTGGAACTTAATTGTAAATATAGGGGATTTGAACAACCTTCAACTTTCCACACTATCTCATATTACTGAAACACATGACACACACCTATATATATATATTTTGGGCTGAACCAGGACTCATCAGTTGGTTCAGATTATCAGCTCCCACACACATATAATCAGTGTTTAATTTATATTAAGATAACAAATCTTTATACTTTAATGGACAGGTTTCAATCTACTCCAACCTCCAACTTTTCAGTCATCCATACCACTGAAAATCTGATGATAGAATGCCCAAATCCCATGTATTTAAATGGATACTGTCCTATATGGGGTCAGAGTGACTTGAGGTCAACATGGGCATAACAACACTATTGGCAACAGCATGGGATTTGGGCATTCAATCATTAGATTTTCAATGGTATAGATGGCTGAAAAGTTGGAGGTTGGAGTAGGCTGAAGCTTATCCATTAAAGTATAAAGATTTGCTATCTTAATATAAACTGAGCATTGATTATATATATGTGTGGGAGATGATAATCTGGACGAACAAATGAGTGCTGGTTCAACATGAAATACATATACTGATGATTATTTATCTTTTCTACATGTATGTGTTCATGTGTATCAGTAGTATGAGATAATGTGAAAAGTAGAAAGTTGCTTGAAAGTTTGAGTTCAAATCCCCTATATTTACAATTAAGTTCCAGGTATAAAAATGCCTGTATTTCAAACCTTAGAGCACTATTATAATTATAGATATAGAAGACAAACTAAAAAAAAAAACTTTACAAAAATGAGCCTAAGTATTATCATAGTTTACTTCAGAAGTTTATTATTGCAGTATGTATATAAAGACACCATTGTTTTTTCAATGTCTTTATTCATACAATAACATCTGATAGAGTAGAAATTTTAAGTATATCTAAAAAAAATATTGAAGTTGAATTATTTCATATTTTATGTTAAATTTTAACACCCCCCCCCCAAAAAAAAAAAAACAACAACAAATATATTAATCTTTAATGTACTTGTCTGAAGTTGATGGCCTCAAAGTTATGAGTGCAGAAAATTTTAAAGGTAGAAATTAAATTAAAATATATGTATATCATATAATATCTGATTTCAAAACCTTGTAAAGGTTGCTTTAATGCTCTTATTTATATATTGTAATATATAGGGTATTGTGATAAATTACTAATAAAAAGAATATCTTAATTTAGTAGACCTCTTGGGAATTAACAATCCTTTTCCATAGAAAATTGAATACAAAAGTATATATTAATAAAATATATTAGTCAAATACTAATGTGGGAAGAATATAGCTTCAACATATTTGCAAATTAATCAGCCCATTTGAAAAATTTGCCTAATCAATGTTAAAATTCTACATATATTAAGGAGCCAAGGATTTAATAGACTTAAATTAAGTTCATAAAATAATTCATCTGAGACTTTATTCTTTTATGAGCTTCACTGCCACTTATTTCTAAATATTCAAAATAATCACACAATATTTAATATAAATATTAACTGATAACCCAAATGACATCAAGGATTAAGAAATTAACTGTCATAGCATGCTTTAACAACATACTTCATAAATGGAATATCCTGATAAATGTTTTTATCAAAGTATTGCATAGTTATCTTGATCTTTTTGCTTTTATTTATGCAATTTCTGGCATATCTTTTCTCTCAACATTAATCAAACTATGCCATTGTGCACAAGTGATAAAAATAATTCCATATTATAGATTATTGTTATTTTTTCCATTAGCCAAACATAAATCTTTGTAATATAATATCTGATTTATAATAATTATACATTATAAAACTTACATTAAAGTAAATATTTGTAGCAGAATTAAATGAGCAATATGTTTATATTTTTGGGGATATAAAAGCAAGGTGGTAATTCTTAAAAAGACTGCCAATGATATTGTTTTCCAATTAAATATAATTCAAATCTAGGGTTTAAAAAAATGTGGCCTAACTATAAATATTAACTAAATCATTCAAATTAACTTACACTTGATGAATTCTTTAAAGCTTGGATAATTATTTCAGTAAAAGCTGTTGTTTCTAGTTAATAACCATTAGTTACTTATTGATTAACACAATCATAGTTAAATTGCAAATGTAATTCAGGTTTGTAATTCAATAGCTAGGGAAGGTCCACTATGCAGGAAAAATTATAAAATTATAACTACTTTACAGATTTACAGCTTAGCACTGCTTTCGACCAGGCCGTTGATATGCAGGAAATGACCGGTCTGGTCAGAAGCAGTGCTAAGCTGTGAATCTATAAAATAGTTATAATATTTCCTGCATAGTGGATCTTCCCTATCTATTGAATTACAAATGAATAAGGAAAGAGAGAAGAGATAGATTGAATTGTAATTCAGTTTTGATTTTTCACTTCTGTACAACAATCTCGATCACATTGAATCTAGAAACTTTAAAATATAAATATTTTGTAATGACTATACTTTATATGATATGTATTTCTTGACTCATATCTGATAAGAAAGAAGATGCCTTAAGCTATGAGCTTAGTGTAAGAACAGCTGGCTGATGAGCAAGAGGTCACAAGATCAATTCCTGACAGAGGAAGTGGGGAAAAATGAGGAAAGAGGATGTTTCAATCTGATTAATTAAAAGGCACTATTATAATGGCCAAAAGCACTTGAATGTCAATTGATCTTAAGCACATATCAGGCATTAATTTATTCTAGCATCTCAAATGTAGATTTAAAATCATAAATTAATAAAAATTTCAATGCATCACCAACTATATGTATATTTGAAATTTTTCTTAAAAAATATTTTTTTATTTTAAATGTATCCTGAGAGACTGCTAATTTATGAATTATGTGAAATGGAAGAAATACTTATTAAATCACTAAACATCACATGATCACCATTTCCTATAACTACTGCTTGCAATCCTGAATGTATTAAAGTAAATAAATATAAATCTTTCTTGATTTAATCTTATGATTGTGAAGAGGATTTTACAATGATTATTTGTACTTGGAGAAGTATAGAAAACCTTCTTTGGACTTACAAGAACAGATTGTTAATAAATTGGTAAATAAAAATATGCTGATCATGTATCAATCAAAGATAAACTACAAAAAGTAATATACTCATCCTAATCTTGTAATCATATCTAGCAATATTTGCAATGCAGGAGAAAAAAAAATTAAATATAAAAAAATTGAAAATAAAAAATAAAATTTAAATTCTAAAAAATTTAATTTTTTTAGTTCATAATGTAACTGCTGAGCACTGAAATTGTAAACATCACACACACATAATTACTGCTACTTTATTCAGACAAATATAGTGATTCAAATTTTATGAATTTAACATTACTTAAGTTTATATATTTAATCAATAATTTTCATCACAAGAAGACTGAAGAAGAGGATACAAAAGTAGTAAGTTTTATTTGTTATTTTTTTTTTGAGAGGAGAGCCAGGATATCTAAATGTAATTTCAAATAATTCTATGTGCATTGTCTCTATATTTGTTAAAAATATATGTATTCTATTTTCACGTTCTTTTTGATATCTTACTGTGTATAATTTTTAAATTGTACACACAATACCCATATATTACAATATATTTAAAATGATTGCATTATATACATGTGTATGTTAAAAACATAATTTATTACAACTGCAAATTCTGAAACAAATGATATGGATGTAGCTAGTATACTTTAATTTGATTCATGAAAGTTAACGTAGAAAAATGAATTAAAGTCATTAGTTGATTTATGATGAAATTTGTAGAAGTTTTTTGAAAAGCATGTATCCAAGTAGTAATGATTTTTTGCTAATCCCTAGCAAAACATTACATGACTCTTCAAGATTACAATTCTGAAGATTTGGCAGGCTTTATCATTTGGTGTCTACTGATTACTCATACTTACAATAGAGATAGATTTAAAGTAGAATGATAAGAGTGGATATCTAACCAAATATCTCAAAACACTTTCCCTATCATGTAAATCATTAACAATTTTATATGAAGAAAACCATATAGAGCCCTTCTACATATCTGACGGTCCACATCATAAAACTATTTCAGAAATAAATGCCTCAATTCATGACATTTTAAACTATTTAAAAGAATATTAAATAAATATATTTATCATTTGTTTTTAAAATGAATTTAAATAATTTAAATGCAAAATCCTAGCCACCTGATTAAAATTATTTGTGGTTTCAAACAACGAAATAATATTTATTTTAATGAATTACATTCTAGCAACTAAGTATTTAATCATCAATTTTGTGGTCTTTTGAAAAGAAAATTATCTTGATTTTTTTATTTTTTGCATTAAAGAAATAAATATTATTCACTCCAAAAAAAAAAAAAAAAAGACCCCAGTAAAGTTTACTATATAAGTTAGTAATTAAAAAAAAAGACTTTTAAAATAATTTTTTTTCATAACACACACATTTGCCAGATAATTTATATAAAAAAAACTACCAATTCTGACACATTTTAATAGAGGCTAATTTCAATGAAAAATGAAATCTTGAATATTTTATATCATACATTAAGCATTTATTTTTTAATTTCACAAAATTTTATTGTAATAATGATTAAAAAATGCTTATCAACTAAAAAAAAAAAAAAAAAGTTAAAAAAAAAAAACCATGAGCTGCATCACATTACAATTACATTTTTTACTTATACACTTAAAGCATCAACACTTATCAGATTAACCATATCCTCTCTATTTAAGAGTAGCTAGATATCTATTTACAGATAGCTGCTGAATGACTAGCTAGATTAGCTGACTCATTTACACGAAAGAAACATCCTCTGGTGAAAATTTCAAGATTCACTGTGTTCAGACTCAAATTCCATAGCATAGCAGATGAATGCAGGAATTTTTGAATTTGTAATCATATGTGCATTGTGGATATACATAAAACATTTTATATTGTATGAAAGATTACTAAAAATACCCAATTAAGAATTAATCATACACATATATTATTTAATATTGACTTCTACAATCATGAATATTGCTTAAAAAAGATTTATTAAAGAAAAAAAAAATGAACAAAACTATGTAAATGATTAGGTTACATTTAACAAAAATAAATACATATAATAAAAATCTTTTCTTTAGCCAGTGTTAGAAACTTTCCGGCCAATTTATTACAAACAAGATTTATAAAAAAGATAACAATGAATTTTAGTATATAATTTATTAAATTAACTAATGAATGAATATTACTTATAAAAGATATTTAAATACAAGTATACTGAATTGTCTATATTGAAATTAATGTAATTTAGATTTGAACTCAGATTTTCAAGCTCCCTACAGCTATTCACACCATCCTATACAACTGACACACATGATCACATACATGTGAAAAAGATAAATGATCTTCAATATACATATTTCATGATGATCTGGACTAAATGATGAGTGTTGGTTCAGCATGAAATACATATTGGAGATCATTTATCTTTTTCACGTGGTGATAATGTATCGGTTGTATAGGGTGAATTGAATAGCTGTAAGGAGCTTGAAAGTCTGAGTTCAAATCTAAATTACATTAAAAAAGATAATTAAATAAGAAAAAAATTAAATCAGTTTGCATGATTATGAGGTAAAAATACTGAAACTACATTAATGGAAGTTGTTTTTTTGTATGCTGTTTCAAAAATTGTATCTTTGGTCAGATATTGCTGATATAAAAATGACCAGATGTAAGACAATTTACCATCATAATTTTGACATTTTTTTTTTGGAAGATAAATTTTTAGTATGGTATTGCAACCAACCTTTTTGCTTTAATATTTCATATACAGTAAAGAATCAATTATAGACAAATTTATCTGATTTCTTAATAAATCAGTTTTTTTGGTTACATGTGTTTTCATAGATAACTCAATGTGGAATAGATTGCTAGTTCTAATCCAGATATTAAATAATAAATTATGAGAATCATGTGCTTAATTTTGGAGATGCGTGTTGCTATGTAAAACAGGCTAAGCCGAAACCACTAAGGAAAAAGTCAGACAACAAAAAACATAGGGGGGACCTGGAGTGTCATGGATCTAAATCGATCATCATGGATGATGCGAGCCATGGCATGGACAATGAGTCAATGTCGAACAATCAGGACTGGTCTGATGGCCCTCTCTCACAACAAAACCCAATTTCAATGGGAATATTCATCAGGGTCCAGTGATTCAACCATCAGCCCTGATGATCCAGGCATTGACTAATGGGCTGGCCTTTGCCACGTAGACAGTTGGATATGATTTTGAACATTGGCGGCATAAATGTCAGGGGTTTTAATGCCCTGGACAGAGTTTTTGCACTAAAGAGGTAGCTAGATAAGTCACACCTTGACATAGTCTGTCTCAGTGAAACAAAGCTACACAAAAACTCTGATCACAGATTTAATAATATTTTGGGTCAGTTCAGAGTCCTACAATACCTCCCAGCTGACACAGCTCATTCAGGAGTAGCCATATTAATTAGCAAAAAACTCAAATTAGACAATACTAGAACTTTATACATGAATCATGATCTATTGATAGTGGAAATAACTATTGCAAATTATATCTTAAATTTTAATGCATGTATATCTCAATAAAGGTGCCGTCATGGCTTCTTCTCTGGTAAACAGAATTAACTCCATTGTAGCTTCAGCAGTGTCACCAATTATTTTATTCGGAGATTTCAACATGGTTTATAGCAAATTCACTCTCAAATACCTGCATCTCATCAACCGTGTGCTGTTGAGTGGGGAAGCCTGTGTCCCAGAGAATGTGTACTCTTTCTACACTCAACAGCATCAGACCCTCATAGATTTATTATTCTATAGTTCTGAATTACACTATGTGCTACATGCCATATTTCAAATAGTGCCATTTGCTGATGCTATGCTGATATCTCTAAATTTTAAACCAAGTGCTGCTGACCCCTCTGCACCAGTCCAAGACCATCAGGATGCTAAACAAGGCCAACACCCTGGAGTGGATTTTCTCAGAGGCATACATACTGTTCCATAAGATACGGCTCCTGACATTACCACCACTTCAGGCCTGGTCAACCTTCGTCGGCATCCTAAGTGGGCTAATTAACACCTTTACCTCCCGCACCAAAGGTCCGATCAGGCTACTCAGGGAGTTGGACATGTTGGGCAGAGAAGTCACAAAACTCTCAACAATGGGGGTAAGTGTTGGGGAGATTCTAAGCCTCAAAAGCCAATACAGAGAGAGGCAGAGGGTGCTAGGCCAATACATCGTGATCAAGAGATCCAAGATACACCTGTCTGCACAAAACAATTGGACACAAAGTTATCTAAGATCGGCAATTGGTGCCAAGAAAAGACCTACGCCTTCCATGATCATGATAGGTAACCACAATTTCATAGATGATGCAATGGTAAATAAGATTCATAGTCATTTCAAGGCAAAGTTGCAGAGCCAGCCATATAGTATTGGAGATATCTGGTGGGAGGAGGAGACGAGTGACCATGGTATCACACTAGATCATATCACTCAGCAACTATTGGCATATCCTGAAAACACCCATCTGGGTCTACATGGGATACTGAGGTTCATCCTTATCCACCTGTGTAGGTTCACAGCACCTGTGGTATTAGGAGTGATCAATGTGTTGGCAAAGAAATTCCAGCCCATACCTGACCTTTACCAAATTGCCCTGGTACCATTCCTAAAAAAAAAAAAACAAATCCTTCTGGTCTTACAAATTTACGCCCAATTTCAATGACGCCTCTCCTTATAAAAACGATAGAATCAGTAATTAAAGATGTCTGCATTAGTCTTCGGAAAATGCAGAAACCTAAGAATTTGTATGGTCTTGGGTTGCACGCAATCCAGGTACTATACATGCAAAGGGTAATAGCAGTACTGAAGGCATCGAAAGAGACAGACATGGAACTTTAAATTGCCAGTACAGTTGAACTTACTGACACCTCATCGCCTATAAAAAGCAAATAGATAGCACAAATGGAGGTCTACGTGGCGGGGCTCATATAGGACATGGGTCAGCTATTTAGTAACAAAAAAACCTATTGGGACAAGTTTAAGTACATGTATCCCAGCCAGCAAAAAACCCCAGGAAGACTAGATATATCCATAAGGTTACTGCTTAAGAAAGCTAGATCTTGGGCCATGGAAAATACCAACTCAATGCGCTTCCCACAAGGCAATTTATGGTGGACTGCAGAGGGTTCAAAAACATTGCTCCAATATGTGCCCTCTGTGGTGAAGATGAAGAGACAATGGATCACACCTTCTCTCACTGCAAAAAATTTATAGAACTTGAAATAAGACTGCATTCTAGTGTCCAGTCAGGATGTGCCTCTATTCTGAATAAATGTAAAGCAATGAGGAGTGGCACTTTTGCCACGATCCAGATGGCCATCATAATACTATTCACAAAATGGCTCACCAGGTGTCACTTCATATTCCAGTCCAACATAAAAAGTCCATGGGAGGTTTTCAAGAAACTCATGTCTAAGTTAAAAACTAGAGATCACCTAATGGCCCCGGCTAAGATACCTGGGAGCAGATGGCTCTAGACCAGATACCAAACATTACTACTAAAATTTGTCCAAATTGTATAAATGGATGGTAAACCTATTTCGTGCTGCAGTAAGTGGGACAACTGCAAATGGTTGCCTAAATGCACCATCGAGGTTGACAAAGTTGCAGAGATTAGTGCGTCCCCAAATTTGCAGATTCATGTCTGCAAGGGATGAAAACACCTCTGCAATGCAAAGAGTGACGTGATAGCCAGGGTGCCATAAACAATTGGAAATCCCATGGAATCTAGTTAGCTACATAGAGATAGACAGGTGCAGACAAAATCACAGGACTGGATAGGATCAGGCCCCTGATGTGGGTAAAACATGCAGTGGGACACCCATGAATCCTTAATTTCAAGCAATTTATGTATCATAATTCATCTAGTTTTCAAAATAAATTTATTTCTTAAAAAAAACAAAAAACATATCAAAGTTTTTCTCATTTGTCTATGATGTTTTGCCAGTGATTCCATACTGATGTTAATGTAAATGATTAAATAATATATTCCACTCCAGGAGCCTAGCATTCCTCTTTCCAATCTATTATTTTATTATTATCTATATATCTATCTGGGAATACAATAGTGGTTATATTTTTGCTATATATGCAATAATATTTCCTATATATGCAATATTATTTACTTTGAAAACTTTTATCTTAAATTAAACAATATTGAAGAATCATTTTAAAAACTCATATTTTTAATGCTCGCTTATAATTTATGTCTTTTTAATGAAGTAAGAAAGTTTACTATTCCACAGAATCATATTAAAATAAATTTCTTAATAATACTATAAATATGATGAAAGAAAGTAGAAAATCATGAAAAAAAGAAAATCCTTTAAAAGAATGGTTGAACATGATTTTGTATTCAGTGATGCCTTCTTGGTTGATTTACTGTTTCATTTAAGGTAATTATTTACATGTTTACTTATCACAAAGTCATCTTAATAAAAAGATCAAATATCACTGAATAATAAAGTTGCAATTGGTCAAAGTGAGATTACCCCTCCTCCTTTTAAAAATTCTTCAGCAGAAAATAGATCTATGAATTTCATGATCTAGTCACGTCCTACATAAATCAGCCGTTCAGAACTAAATCAAATTCAGTTTTCTCTTTCATATTCTCAACAGATAGCTCCATAATAAAAATTGATAGCTCTAAGGCCACATTGTTACTGAATCAATCTCAGATTGATGAATAAAATTCAACTTAACTTAGAACTTGTTCCTGCATTTGTTATTCAAGTATTGTTAAGGATAATTTTTAATTGCCGAGTCTTATTCAGAATATAAATAAGTTTTCAATCACAGGAAAAAAAAAAAAAAGTGAAAGATATTTTAGGTTTAACAATCTTCAGAAAGATGATAATAGTAGTATTGACAAATTATATTTTTGTAGTGTAATTTTCACACCACTATCATACAAGATAGAGATTGGTTTCTATCCACTTTTAACACCTTGTGTAGAGTATAATCATAAACATATGACAAAAATATGCGAAAAAGATGTATGATCGCTAAGATACACATATCATGCTGAACACATCAGTTGGCTCAGATCACAATCTTACACATATTTGTATTATTGTTCAGTATATATAGATAGTGAATTATTATAGTTTAAATGAAGTGTCAAACTTACTACCTCCACAACTTTGATACCAACTACTTGACGGAAGTATATTAATAATTTTGGTTAGTCATTCATTAGACAAGAGATTATCAACTTAATGAATAATGTTTCTGTAGTCTAATTTTCACTATACCACTCTGATGCAAGATAGTATGAAATATGAATCTTAGAGACAACACATCTTTTTCATGTCTTTGGTCATATGTTTATAATTATAGCTTTCCACAAATTGTTAAAAGTGAATAGAAACCAATCCCTACCTTGCATAAGTGGTGTAGTGAAAATTACACTACAGAAGTATTATTTATTAAGTGGATAATCACTAGATTAATGAATGATTAATAAAAATTATTAATGGTAGAACTGATGAGATCTAGGTTTTAACCCTCCTCCCCCAATTACCAACTTTTTGTTTCTTTTAATTTACATCTTTATACATCATAATGATATAAGAGCCCAACAAAATTTATGATATAGCTCTAAAATTGAAATAATAGAGCATGTAAAGGAATGGCAAACTGAAGTAATAGTTTATACTTATGATATTATGCAGTAATTGTTTATTTTATTGCTATATTAGTTTACTAGTACACACATTTTTTTCTCTTCCTATTATTAATAATAATATTTACTGAAATTATTTTTTTTCATTCATAAATTAATTATATATATATATAAGCGTTTATTTTAAAAAATTAATGAATGAATGATTAAAATAGATCTTTAAATAATAAACAGGAACTAATCATAAAACAGATAAATTTAGGGAAATTATCCAGCAGTATTTCCTGGGTGAGGCAACTGCCTATTATCAAGAGCAGATGTCCTTTGATCACCAGCTGTTTTACCATGTACGTATTAATTAGAAATCTAATCTACACAATTACATCTTGAAAGAAAGATATACCATCCTTATGGGAAAAATTTAATAATAAATGCAATAACTAATTGATTGATATTTTTAAAATATTGAAATGTGTGTGATATATATATATTTATGAAAGAATTAGTTACACATTTTGAATAATTTTAAACAATTCCCCTGTTCACAGCCATAAATATCAATATTTTATCTAATAAAAATAAAATGATAAAACCTACTCATTTTAATTTTTAAGGTTTAGCTTAGTAAATAAATCAAGTTAGAAATCTATTGTACTCATATTATAACAAATACTATATAAATGCAACAACACAGAAATCATAATAAAATCTATTAATAAAGGAGTACTGGAAAATAATCAAAAAGCAAGATCTCTTATAAATTGTGATTTGTGGCAAAATTTCAAGAACCAATTTAAATAGCATCTGTTCATAGATATAAACTATATGTCATTTCTCCTGAACATTACAGCTCCTTTATTTTCAAGGATGAACTGTAAAACCATGAAGGTTAATTTTAACTGTTAGAAGTTTGAAATAACTGTGATAAGTTGTACTAACAATCCAATGTATACAAGTTATTTTCAAATGCACAAAAGATTAAATTCTATTTTGTTCCCATTTTTTTCAGACATGAGATGTGCTGAATGGAATTTTTATTTAAACTTTTTGTTCATTCTCATTTCAAATTTTTCATAAGATTTGAAATTCATTCTTGAAAATGATATGCAAAATATCTAACAAAACACATCATTTACATCTCATATGACAATTAAAAACTTACTTGAGGAATTGATTAAGGTTACAAATATGTTGTGTTTCAATATTTCTCTAAATAATTTATCTTAATATAATTGTTCCACAGTAGTGTTGAAGAAAAAATATTTTGATATGTGGAATAAATAGCACTTCATTCAACTTTTGTAAATCTAAGTAATTGTGTGTTTTTTTAAAAAAATTCAGACCATGATAGAAAAATCAAAATTATCTGTCAATCAAATGATTATGCAAAGAAAAACTATCTACTAAGACATTTTCCACTTTGATATAGAAATGTACTGATGTATTTCTATACAGTTGTTGAAACATTCCAAGATAATTTTAATGACAGTAAAGGAAGATGTTATTCTTCAGGATGCCAGAAAATTTAATGTATTTGATACAAGGAAAGATCTAACCATCTTTGCAGAACAAAGAGATGGTGATGCTCAATTTCATCCAAATCAAATTATAAACTGAAGATTGATAAAAGCAAGTCTAAAATGCTAAAAAAAAGTGTGCAGTAACTCCCATTTGAGTGAAGCAAGAGAATTGGAATGGCAACATGTTTTATCACAATTTTGTTTGAACTAATAACTACCAAACCTACACCCAATATCACTATTGCTGTAGCATTTATTCAGAAGATAGCTTTAAACTATATAATGCTCCTTTATCAGGTATTACCAAGGATGCTTCCTTATAAGAATCTGAAAATTTTTAATTTGTATTGTTGACTTTTGACTTTTCTAAAAAATAGTCTTACGGCTATTTTATAAAACAATAATGTATAACTACACTCTGTTAGTATCTATAGGAGATCTAGATGATATCTTGGTCAGCTCTATTTTTAGACTCTTAATCACTGAATATATAGCATCTTATGAAAAAAAAAAGTTTTTATTTATTTAGTTTTTTGCTTATTTAGAAAAAAAGTACTGACACTCATCTTCTGGATGTAGCAATTAAATATCACCAGAGAAATATCACAGGTTTATTCAATTCACTGTTATTTAGGAATTTCCCATTAATATTGTTTTCCTGAAGATTTGTGATAATGGTCTTTTAGTTGTATTTTTATGTTGGACTATTTCCATCATCTACTATGAGTATTGAGTCTTTAGAAAAATTTAACTTTATTTAAATATTCCTAATACATTCAACTGTTAGTAATAGCACACAGGTTAGTATATGCACAATGTTTTGAGAAGTATTATTCTTCCCACTTCTTCAGATGTCGCTGGCCTGACCAGTGACAGTATTAGCATGGGAATCAAATCTAGACCTTTAGATTCTTGAGTATTGAATTTAAAGGCAATGCTCTAACCAACTGAGCCATCCTGCCAAAGGTAACAGTCAATAGAAATTTCATATACTTATCTATAAGGTTCTCTTGATTTCTCCACTTTTTTCTAAGAGCAAAGTTAATTAGTGGTCACACTAGTTTGACTTATGGGATTGTTTGCCATTGCTATATGAACGGCTTCTTTAAATTTTCTTTGTACCTTTGTTTTTTAATCCAATATTTTTGTATTTTTCCAATTAAACATATATTTATTGGTACATACATGGTCTGCTATCTTATACACATCTGTTTGCTCTCTTCTAATCATCACTTTATGTTCTTGCAAGCATTTTTCAATGGGATGATTGGTTTCACCAATATATATTCTTTCACATTCACTTGGTATTTCATAGATGCAGTTTTTTCTTTTCAGCATTTCAAGTTTAGGCTTTGTAGATGTTAGAACTCCTCATAGTGTGGTATGGCTCTGGAAAGCTGTTCTGATGTTATACTGAACTTGTCTATTTTTGGTATGTATGGCTACATTACAGCACCATTAATGTTTTTTTTTGTTGTCTATTTAAGGTTTTTAATAACAGCTGATGTAAAAACATTTTAAATAAAATAAAAATTGAGTTTTTTTTAGTAAAAGATTAAATGGTGATAATAGCTAACAAACCAGAACAACTCTTCCTATTGATAGTATAATGCAACTATTAACATTCTGCATAAAAACAAACTACTTTCAATAGAACACAGAATTATTCCAATAGAATCAAAGAATGGCTATGGACTCACCATTGTCACCCCTGATTAGCAATATTTATATGGAAGAACTTGAAACCATAGCCATAAAACTATTCCATATCCACCTAAAGTTTGGCTTTATTATGTAGAAGATACATTTGTTGTATGGCCATATAGTGAAGCACTACTACAAACTTTCTGGAAACACATCAACAACATATCCCTTTCAATTAAATTCACAATAAAATCAGAACAAGAACAAAAATTGGCATTCTTACATGTTTTTGTGACAAGACTCCGTCATGGCAAAATCAAAACTACAGTTTATCAAAAAACTATGCTTACAGAAAAATACTTAGTCTATACATCCAATTACATCAGAAACATAAACATGGAGTTATACTATCTCTATAGAAGGGTTTGTTCAGAAACCAGCAATTTGAAAAAAAAGATCTATATAGAACAAATTCCTATGAAAAATGGTTCTCCATCAGCTATTATTAAAAGACCTTAAATAGACAACAAAAAACAATTATTGCTCCTGTAGTATATCTATACATACCAAAATAGAAGACAAATTAAAGAAAATCTGCACTTTGTATAACATCGAATAGCTTTTCAGAGCCACACCACCCTATGAAAAATTCTAACACCTACAAAGCCTAAACTCGAATTGCCGAAAAGACAAAACTGCACCTATGAAATACCACGTGAATATAAAAGAACGCATATTGATGAGACTAGTTGTCCCATTGAAAAGTGTTTGCATGAACACAAACTGATGATTAGAAGAGAGAAAACAGATGTGCCTAAGGTAGCAGACCATGTATGTACCAATGAACATAAGTTCAATTGGGAAAACACAAAAATATTGGATAAAGAAGAAAAGGTACAAAGAAGAAAATTTAAAGAAGCTGCTCACATGACGATGGCAAACAATCTCATAAGTCAAACTAGTGTGACTACAGGTAATGTATGAAAACCACTGATCAAATTTATTCTTAGAAAAAAGTGGAGAAATCAGGAGGAACCTCATAGATAAGTATATAAAATTTCTACTGATTGTTGCCTTTGGCAGGATGGCTCAATTGGTTAGAGCGTAACAATTCAATACTCACGAATCTAAGGATCCAGATTCAATTACCATGCTAGTACTGTCACTGGTCAGGCCAGCAACACCTGAAGAAGAGATGAGAATAATACTTCTCGAAACATTGTGCATATACTAACCTGTGTACTATTACTAACAGTTGAATATATATGGAATATTTACATACAGTTACATTTTTCTAAAGACATTCAATACTCATATTAGATGATGGAAATAGTTCAACATATAAATACAACTTCCCATCCATATATTCCTCCATCATTAATATAAAAAAAAAAAAAAACATATTCAGTATTAAGCGGATTAGATTTTCCATTAACTCAAAATATAAGTTCATTTCAAAACATGCCTTAAATCAAATCTCCTTTCTGGTATATCCTTCAAACAACTAAATTAAGTTAAGGAATAAGAAATAAATTAAACAATTACAACAATGAAGCCAGCTAAATTTGATCCTTCTAGTCCATCAACATATTTGAAATACTTATGATCTTATTTTGTATTTTAGAAATAAAATTTAATATCCAATGATTTATATAGTTGTCGTCATGAATCATATTTAAAGAATGTCAAATCTCTGTATATAGTATAAGAAGTAAAGGATAAAGTCTCTACAGATTGCTTTATAAAATTTGTTTAAAATTTATATGCTAAATAAATGAGTAATAAGCTCTCTTCATAAAGGCAGATGGTAGAATAACTAGTCAATAAATTATTATGATTAAATAATATCATTTGATTATCATTAGTAAGTAGTTTATAATTACTTAACACTTCCTTTCTGGCATTTAAATATTCAATTACATCATAATTAGGATTTGAATCTTATAGACCACTTCTTCTGGTAAAACAATTTCTATGTTAATTAATATATTTAAAAAAAAAGATCTTTAAGGAAGAAATAAGTTTGTAATTATTTAACATTTCTTTCCTGGCATTTAAATATTCAATTACATCATAATTAGGATTCAAATCTTATAGACAATTTCTTCTGGTAAAACAATTTCTATGTTAATTAATATATTTAAAGAGAATGATCTTTGAGGAAGAAATTAGATGAACGGCCAAGATTGACTACTGTTTGACCACTGTTGTGGAAAATTTCTGTTGATAAAAAGAACTGTTTTTTTTTTTGTTAGGTGAATGAAACTAGATACAAATCCTTTCTGACTCTTTAACCAAATAGGAAATGGAAATAATAAATGTAAAACATGAATAATAAAAAATGATCAAGACAGTGTTTTAAGGTGGTAACAGCTATAAAGAATGAAACTGATGTGAGATAGCTTCATACTCTTTGTATAAACATTATTTATTTTATAAAACAGAAAAGCAGTTAAGTTTTGTAAAACAAGAATGACTGAGATATTTAAAATCTTATTGTTTGTATTATAAAATATAATTTTTAAAAAGGTAATGGAGATCTATAAATATTTAAGATGTCTTGTTTATTTATATAAAGATTTTGTGTCTTAGTGGTTAAGACCTGTCATTTTTAAACTTTGATACTTGAATCTCAGTCAAGTGAACCATGGAAATTTTCAGGTCATTAGCAGTTTTATAATTTTCCTTTCAAGTAGCTGTCCCATGATCATCTCATAAAATGAGTAACCGCTACCATAAGTAGGTCTTAGTTAGTATAAATTTAACAAATGACTATCAATATATTAAATGTAAAAACAAAAAATTACAATTAAAAACTGATGACACTTTCACTATTGGTGAGACAGGTACCATATTTGCATGGGTTAACTTGTGTTTTACTGTTTTATGTACCTACTGTTTACGTTTAAGAAATCAAATTCCATGTATTAAAATACCCACATAGGAGGCAGAACACAACAATCCTTTTCTATTCAAAGGATATTTTTTAAAAACTTAATTTCAACAGAGAATCTATCCAAGAAACTTTTATTCAATAGCCAGCCAAGCCAAACTTCTGTGAATTCAACAGAAGTGAATTTCTACAGAACTTTTTTTAAAATCTGACTTTATAATTAAAATATTTCATAACTAATATTTCTACCAAATTTGTTTGTCACAATGAATAAAACTCATTTACTTTTAGGAATATGAAGATAGTTTTTTAAATAAATTAATTCTAGATATATAAGTTACCTATCTTATCAGAAATATTTAAAACATCGATTTTTTTTTTCATTTTAATCTTTATAAATTTAATTTGTAGATGAAATATAATTACAAAATGATATCTCTAACTTAAAAACTTGTTTAGAGATAACTATTTTTAATATTTAATTACCTTATTTCATATTTTATTGGAACAATTAAATATTTACAACTGAATTAATCCTCGGCTTTCCAGCCCCTCTTACATACACAGTTTAAAAAAGGAAACACCGATATAAATGTTAATGAATTTAATTCTAAAAAATATTAAAAGTTTACATAATAAAACTAACTATTAATAAAATACTTATACAATTTTATTTTTTTAAAAAGTCGTCTTAAAGTAATACATCAGAATCTTAACATTGAATTCATTGAGAAATAAATGAAAAAATAATTATTGATCAAACTTACAATATGCATGTATCATCATCATCATCAATCCACTGCAGGATGAAGGTCTCTCCAAGTTTAATCCATTTCCAATCTTTAGCTTCTCTTCTCCACATAACCCCTGCACACTTTCTTATTTCATCCATCCATCTCACATGTGATCTCTTTCTGGGGCTTTTACAATCTCTTGGAATCCCATTTAAAATTTCAATTGTCCATCTATTATCATCTTTTCTAGCAATATGTCCAGCCCAACTCCACTTCAATCTTTTAATTTTTTCAATGAGGTCAGTAACACCTGTTTGTTCTCTTACCCATACATTGCGTTTTCGATCTCTTCTTGTTACTCCCAACATACATCTCTCCATACTTCTTTGAATGGTCTGAAGTCTCTGTATTGCTCTTCTATTAAGTATCCAAGTCTCAGATCCATAAGTAAGAACTGATAAAACACATTTGTTAAAAACTTTCCTTTTCAAACACATAGGCATATTTCCTTTTAGTATCAAGTTATTTCTACCAAAAGCACTCCAAACAAGTTTAATTCTATGACCAATTTCCTCCATTATGCCTCCATCTGTATTAATAATCTGACCAAGGTATTTGTAACTGTTAACTTCTTCTAATTCATCATAATCAATCTTTATTTTCATATTTTGAGCAAATTGATTAAACATTACTTTAGTCTTTTTAACATTTATCTTTAGTCCTACTTTCCTACTTTCATCTGATAACTCCTGCAACATTTCCTGCAGTTCTGAAGCATTATTTGCAAAAATAACTACATCATCTACAAAATCTAAATGACTTAAATAATCTCCATTTACTTTCACTTCTATATACCAGATGTCTCTTATTACAAAATTCGAGTCTAGATTCTGGAAGTCTTAAGCTGATATTCCATTAGTTGTATACATATATATAGTAATATGATGTTGTTCTGAGTGGTTTGGTACAGCAGTAATATCAAAACCAACGTTATAATTCCTGCAGTGAGTTTCAGCAAAGTAAAAAAGAATAATTTTGGTTAAGTGAATGTAACTATTATGTTCAGCACTTCACTTGCATATGATTGCCTGAAATAACAAGTAATAAGTATGATAAATTCTTTGGAAAAGGTTGGTAACATAAGATGTAATACAAACAAATGATAATGGTTGACCACCATCATTGCTAATCAGTGCTAAATATTTTTTAGTAAAATGGCAAGCAGAATGAAAAATTTTAAATCAGCAATTCATAAATGTTTATTACACATGAATGCTATCTGATGACTCCCCCTATCCCCACAAAAGGATCAAAGATATATCTTTTTTATACATTTTCCCCATAAACCATATATTGCTAGGCTGTGAACTGGTAAAATAATAAAATTCTTCAGCTACATCTTATTGTCAAATGGATGTGCATTTTTCAAATTTCTACATTTTCCACAAAGTAGATATTACATTTCCATATTATGTTCAAAGCATGGATATCCAATAAAAATATAAATTGCATTTTTTATCTGATGAACAGATTGACATTGATATAAAAAAGTGGGTATTATTTACAAGTTTATTTAAATGATTCTTTGCCCCATGCTTTTTATTTTGGTAATAAGTTTAAAATAAAATATTTTCTTTTTCTTTTTTTGATGATTATAAAAACAATTGTTAAGGCATCATCTTGATCTTTTATTGTTTGGAGCTAGAAAAACCAACAACAATAATAAAGATCCATATCAAAATTTGTATGTTGCATAAAATAGCATGCCAAAATGAAGTTAAATACATGCAGATAATTCAGGTCTATGCCCCAACAAGTTCTCATTGTAATGAAGAAATAGAGAATTTTTATATGGATGTACAAAAGGCTTTTAATCATACCAAAGAACATTTTTAAAATTGCATGGGAGACTTTAATGCTAGAATTGGTAAACAACTGAAAGATGAAAGTGCTGTCGGTAAATATGATTATGGTGTTAAAAATGAGAGAAAAACAATATTCACAATCGATATTCCTAATCTTCAGAAACATTCCAATGAATTTAAATTAGAACTTGCAAATCATCTTCAAATATTAACAAATTGTGAACATGATTTAGATTTGAACAAAATCAATACGAAGACAATTGATACACTTTTAAAAACTGCAACAAAGCTAATTGGTACAAAAAAGCAGCAATTGACCAGTAAAATTTTTACTGAGTCAAGACAATTTATGAAGAAAAGAAGGAATATGAAAATATATAAAAAGAATGCATTAAGAATGATTAAATACCTTAAATTTTGTAAAATGGTGTGAAAAAGAATTGATAATGATATAAAAAAAGTATAATTGTGAACTAGCACGGAAAGCTATAGAAGAGAATAAAAGTTTCAAGAGTGTAAAACAACATTTTGGTATTGGTAGGAAACTTATATCTGCAATAAAACAAAAACATTAAACTATTACTAAAAAGAGAGGTGGTATCATGAAATGTGTAGAAGAGTTCTATCAAGAATTATATCACAATAAAGAATTAGTACCTCCTACAACTATTATATTATCTAAATTGCCCAAGATTTTCAATAAAAAAGTGAGACATGCAATTAACTTTATGAAGAACGGAAAAGCTCCAGGTAATGATGAGATTATAATCAATATTTAAAAAAAACCAGAAGAAATAGAAATTTTTTTGGCAAAGTTATATATCAAATTTCTAAATGATAAAGATGTACCAAATGATTTGAAGAATGCAGTATTAATATTGATATTTAAAAAAGGTGATAAAAAAGATATCATAAATTACAGACCTATCAATCTTTTATAAAATTTTTACCAAAATATTTACAACTTGTCTACAGTAAAATTTGGATTTTAACCAAACAAAAGAACAAGCTGGATTTAAAAATGGTTTTAGTACAAAGGGTCACATTGAAGTAGTGAGAAAAGTTATAGAAAGGATCAATGAATCTGAATTGCTGTTACGTTTTGGATTTATAGATTATGAAAAAATTTCATTCTATAATCATTTCTTCAGTGATTAAAGTATTGGATCATCAAGATATAAACCCAGTATATATCATATTCTGAAGAATATTTATAAAAATGCAACAGTAACAATTAGATTACATAATGACAATAAAAAATCAAGGGTGTACAATAGGGTGACTCCATACCCCCAAAACTTTTTACAGCAGTTTTGTAAGAACTATTTTGTGGGTTAAAATGGAAAAGTAAGGAAATAAAAGTAAATAGAGATTATTTAAGTCATCTAGATTTTGGAAATGAAGTAGTTGTTTTTGCAAATAATGCTTTAGAGCTTTGGGAAATGTTGCAAGAATTATCAGATGAAAGTAAGAAAGTAGAAAAAGTAAATGTTAAAAAGACTAGAGTGATATTCAGTGAATTTTCTCAAAAAAAAAAAAAAGAAAATAAAGATTGATAATGATGAGTTAGAAGAAGTAAACAACTACAAATATCTTGGTCAGATTAGATGGAAACATAATGGACAAAATTAATCATAGAATTAAACTTGGTTGGAGTGCTTTTGGTAGAAATAATTTAATATTAAAAGAAAATATGCCTATATTTGAAAAGAAAGGTTTTAAATAAATGTGTTTTAGCAATTCTTGCTTATGGATCTGAGATTTGGATACTTAGTAGAAAAGCAATACAGAGACTTTAGATCACTCAACAAAATATGGAAATATGTATGTTAGGAGTGACAAAAAGAGATCAAAAATGAAATACATGGGTGAGAGAACAATCAGGTGTTACTAATATCATTGAAAGAATTAAAACACTAAAATGGAAATGGACTGGATATATTGTTAGAAAAACTGATAATAGATGGCTAGTTGAAATTTTAAACTAGATTCCAAGAGATTGTAAAAGACCTAGGAAGAGACCACATGTGAGATGAATGGATGGGAAAAGAAAATGTGCTGGGATAATGTGGAGAAGAAGATGGATTGGAGAGACCTTCATCCTGCAGTGGATCAATAGTAGTTGAAAATGATGAATGTCAAACCATATTGGAAATTGAGTTCATATACTTGTATGTTAAGAAAGACTTTTCCAATGAACATTTTTTTGATTTTCATGACTTATTATAAACATGCTGTGAGGAAGATAAATATTGTTAATGTATGTAAAACTAGGATGCAGTTAATTCAGCTACCTATAATTTGCCAACTTTTTTAACTTAAACAAAATGACTGCAGTGATCTTTATCTTTCAAGACCATTCAGCTTTTATCTTAGCAAGAATTATGATTTACTTAAATAATTTTGAATATGCAAACATTAAACACACACAACATAATAAATCTTACAATAAAAACACACATTTAAAAAGAAAAAGAAAAAATGTAGTTTAATAAATAGCTGTAAATTAATAAGTCCAATTGCCACGAGTGGCATGTAATTATTTTCCTAGTTATTTCCTAGAAAACAATATTTTAATTAAAGACTGATGCAATTATCTTTAAAAAGATTAAGTCTAATTGCCAAGTAGTGGATGGGAGGGGGGAGGGATGAGGAGACTAAATTATTACTGAATACAGACTCTGTTCAACATAAAAAAAAATGCATTTTACATGGTGACAGTAAATTTGATACAAGAATACTATATATATATATTTATAATATTGTCAATTAACATTAACAACTATTTAATTTTTTGGAGGCTTTAAAAACATAGGACATTTACAATGAGGTTCTAAGAAGTGGATTACTGATCTAGAAAAACCCAGAAAAGGATGTATGATCACAGAAGTATTTTTTTTATATAAAAACATTAGAAAATATTTAGCTTCATGGATTAAGCCATAAAGTAACAAAAAACTTAAATAAATTCAGGTTTCATATAAATAAAATCAAAATCGTTGCAATAGGGGAGGAGGGATAAAAACTTTTATTTACAGAGCACAGGCTTCCTGCTACAATGAGTAAAGATATCAGTCACTAACAAAGCTGCACTGTGTAATATGAATCATGTAGATTTTGTTTTATTAAAATTTGTACTAAATCTTATATAATTTTGTGTTATTGGTTAACAGTTTACATTAAACATTTTATAAAGGGTTTTCTTCAAAATTTTTGCTCAAATAGGCCATTGCATTGGACTTATGAGATATCCTGAATGTCTTCACTTGTTATCTTCCAAAAAAAAAATCAGAGTCTGCATATTATTACAGTACTTTAATCTTCAAGCATTCACAAATATTTCACTCTTCTTCTATTACCTATCTTCCTCTTATCTGCATATATTTTTTATAACTTCTTTTATTCCAATTTTATGCTCAATTCAATTTTTCTTTTCCAAATTTTCTCAATAAATACTGGTAATCCAATTTCCTATTTTTCTCCAAATTCACAATTCAAAAGCTTCCAATCTTTTCTAATTATTCAAGTTTCTGCTCCACATAAAGCTATATTCCAAATAAAACTTTTAAGAAATTTTTTATTTATTTTAATAATATACAACTCCTTATGTTTATTAAATGCCTGTTCAACACTACAATTCCCATTCTAATATTTTATTGCTATTTCATCATCAGCCAAACAAATTTCCTAAATATTTAAAACCATTAGCTTGTTTTAAAACTTTCTGCCTAATGATTTTTTTTTTATCACCTATATCAATAATCACAGCTTTATTTGTTTTCATCCAAACTTTTTACAAGTTTCATTAAAATGTATTTCTTGTATCTATAAACACTGCTATATCATCATCAAAACTGATGCACTGTGCTCTCATTGCACCTCCATTCTTATAAAAGCTGTTTTTTTTTAATTATCAAAACAGGAATTAAAATAATGTCCTGCTTATATCTGTGTGTTCTGTAAGAAGACTAAAAAAAAAAAAATTACAAACTTTTTAATATATGTATAAATTTTCTAATAGAATTATTTTGTTATTTATATCTTTTTCAAAAAGCTTTCTTAAGATCAATTAAAAAAAACACTAGTTATTATTTACATCTAACAATAATAGTTTTTATTACTACTATATCTCTTGTTCCTCTAACCTTCTTAAATACAAATTATTTTTCTGGCTAAATATATCTAACTTACTATAAATATACCTATTCAATATTCAGTGGGATTAAACTTTTTTTTTTTTTTAGAATGTTCACATTTTATTATACCATATCTTTTCTGTTAAAAAAACCTCAGAAATCTCAAAAGAATGTCTATTTATTTTTCTGATGAAAATTACACTGCAAATTAGTTTTCTGTAACAAGAACAACTATTTTGTTGTTGTTTGTTTAACATATCCTTTTCTTTAATTATTCTTTCTGTTTGCTCTAAAGCTATATACTTTTATACCATGTATTTTCAACAATGTAATTTTGGTTAACAACAAATTCATGTAATCTAATTCGTACAATAAAGTATATTATTGAAATGCAAATTAGTTTTCTTACCCCCCCCACCCCAATTTTACAAATTGAAGAAAAGCTCTATCAATTTCAAAAATTAATGGAAGATAATGTAAGTCTAACAAAAAAATAAACTTACATTTTGATAAAAATCCAAAGAAATTATCCAAATTTCTTTTTTAATGGATGAATTTTATTAATTATAAAAAAAATCAGAACTATTGATGAAAGTTACTATAATTTGATCTATAAATGTCTAAGTTTTTTGCACACATTTATAATCCATTTTAAATATATACATTAATGATTATTATTGATCATTTAGTACACCAGATATATCACTTTTTGATCTGGACCAACTGAAAAGTGCTGATTCAGATAGAAATGTATCTTGGATATCATTTATTCATTTATTCTCTAGATATCTTAATTCATATATTTCAAGCATGTATAATGCAATGAAGATTTTAAAGTAAATATAATATGAAACACATTGTAATTTTTAAAAGACAGATCTTTCAAGGTAAAAGAATTTAAAAATTTATTCTTTTTATATAAGTTTAATCTTATATATATATAATTTTAGTAAAAGATACTGTAAGAATTTGAAACCATTTTCTGAAAATTTTTAGATTAGTCAACATGGTATTGTGAAAATATCAACAAAAACTATTAATGCCATAGCTCATTCAATGAAAAAATTAATATAAAACAAAACATTTGCAATTCTATATGTAAATTTCATCTTCAAAATAAAAATAACAAAAATAAAATGACAGTGGCTTCTAATATCAGGACACTATTAGCAAGAAGTTAAAAATGTATTCAAAAAATATAGTATTTATTAGATATTCTTTTAAAGGTTAATTTATCTACAAGTTATAAAAATATGCAATTTTGAATGACAGTCTATATATGGTGAACATTTTTAATGACCAAGCATGGTCGTGTCAACCACTTCATATGACATAATGCAGGAATCCCCAACCCTATGCCCGTGGGTACCATGGCGCCCGCAGACCATTTTACGTGTGCCCGCCGCTATCCGAACACGATAAAAAATTATTTATCTGATACAAGTAAATATGTGTATTATTAACAATATCCAACTATAAATTTACATTGAAAAAATAAATGGTGCCCGCCACCTGGCCAGTATTATACAATGTGCTCTTAAGTGCAAAAAGGTTGGGGACCCCTGACATAATGTAATAAATCAGCAATATATCAGTAGCATATTCTATATTAAGAAGTTTAATTTATTTGAAAGATATATGAATGTTTTTAGTCAGTATTCTTTTGACAGCTGAAATAATTTTTTTTTGCAATTCTACAATAATAATTCATTTAAAAAATAATTTTAGTGCTCATGTAAGATTATATCACTCTTAACTCAATATCAAAACATTTTTTCTTAATGAAAAAATTTGTCAAGTCTTTATTTTCAATTCCATACAAAATTATATAACAAACTTCACAATTCTTCACAAAATTTTTATCCTTAAAATGTCAACAAAAATTTTATTCTTGCAAAGCATTTTTTGCCATTTGGTAGTCCAAAATTTCAAGTAAATTAATATAAATACCTTTCTTTTTTTACTTAAATTAATTTTTGAAATAATACAGCTAATTGCTAATAAATTAAGATTTTAGGCATTTCTTTAATAGTTTTTTACAATATGCAGAAGTCACATCACAATTATTACAGTAATATAATATTGAATTTTTGCCACTTACTAATGCAAAATTACTTTATAATAAATAAATATTAATAATGAATTTAAATTTATTTTATTTTTCATTAAATCAATTTTTTAAGAATATTTAGTAATAAGTTATATTTAAATTACAGTAATATTTTATATTTAATTTTTAAATACTTTCATTTTACCATTTTAAATATAAGTTTGTATTTAAATGATTTTTTTAATTTCCAAAATTTTTTGAATTTGTAACCGAGTTTGAACTCAGTTTCAAAATAATAATGTACAAGATGTACTAAAAAACATCATACATGTTTTTGAGTTTAATAAGATTAATTATGCAAAAATAGAAAAAAAGGCCTTCTATATAAAAGACTATAGTTGATGCACAGTCATATAAAAAAAAATTAAATGACCTAACTTGAGGAAAATTATCAAGAACACTATTGTATGTTAACTCACATGCCAAGTGTGGTTTAGTGCAACAGCCTGCTAGATTTGAGGGCTAAATATTTGGGATCAATTTTTAGCTTTGAAAAGAAGAAAAAATCAGGTCAAGTAATTATGTTAAATCATTTTTGTGTTCCAAATGTCATTTAACTTTCTAACAACTGATCATAAGACTTATTTTTATAATTATAAGCCAAAAAGTGTCTAAAGTAAAAAAAAAATTAATGGACAATTCTAGTTTCTTATTGGTTTTTATTGCAATGACATAACTTAGGTAAGCTATTAAAAATACCCATACAAGTAAAAGCAAAAAGAACTTTTTAAAGCAAACATCATTATGACAAGTCAAGTGATTTTAAAAGCAAAACATCAAAAAAAGAAATGAGTCATTCATAATATTAAAAAAAAAAAAGATTTTGAAAACTAGAATGGTCTATAAACTTATTAATTATAATAAAAATAATAATTTTAAAACAGACATCAAAAATAAAATTTAATAATATGTATTACTCAAACTTAGAATTGAAGTACAACTTGTGAATATAAAGTTCTTTTAATTTATGATATATAGATTTTCCCTCACATCAACATTCTTAATTTCTGTGATTTCAATAATTGCAAATACCACAAAAAATCTGCTATTTTTTTTATGTAAGCAAAATAATTTAAACTTTACAAATTTAACACTACTTATGCATTGTAACTTTTATATTTCATCAATAATTTTCATTAAAAGAAGAATGAAAAATAATACAAAAATAATAATTCTATATCAGTATGTGCAAAATTCATGTCTGCACTAGTATTTCTTAAAAATGTACAGTATTTTATTATTATCTTTTCTGGTAATTATTTTTGTTGATATGTATAATATCCATGTAAATAAAAATAACTATTAATCTTTCATGTTACCAAGAAATTATCAATTCCTACTAATTGATAATCCTTGAGGACAAATTAGTTTTTTCATTAAAACTATAACTCTTTTTGTTTGAGTTTCTTTTATTAATAACTGTTTTTCGTAAGTTTGTTCTATATCAGGGGTGTCCAAGATGTCAACAGCAAGGTCTCTGGAAGTTGACTGGGTAATTTCTTTTTTATGTAAAATTTGCATCTAATTTATGTTAATATAATTCTAAAACACTAATTTTCTTTTTTATTTCATTTCTATTCTTTATTACAGTGTTTCTTAAACTGTGGGTCATGATCCCATTTGCGGGCATGAAAATTTAATTAAGATACATGAAATATTAGTCGCAATGCCTTCATTATCTTTAATTTAATATATTACATTTTCTGTACAGCGCAATTATAAAATCATAATGATGGCCAAGTTGAGTTGTAAATTATATTTACATATTGAAAAATAACACTAAATGCATCATAATAGTGGTGTCACATTGCAATTTCAGCATATAAGTTATTTCAGAATCAAAATATATGCTGCAATGGCGAGAATAAGATTGGTGCCACTGTGATTATATAATGCATTTCCGATTAAGTTATTTGTTTCGGTTTCATTTTAACAAGTGTCCATATTGCAAAAACAATACAATATTGTATTTTATTGTTATACTCGACTAAGGTTAGTATTTATTTGAATAAATATTATGAAAGATGTTATTTTTTATATATAAAAATGCTTGTATACTTTTTTTTCTCACTTTATTCAAAATTTATCACCTATTAGTTATTATAAAAATTTATTTATTTGCAACTTATTGTCATTTATTTATTAATAAGTAAAAACATATTCCTATTTTTTAAATATTAAAAAATAAAACATACAGGAGTAAATATGCTTTGTATAATTAAATAAAAAACACGGTTGTCACTTGGTGTCTCTGCTAACTAATAAGTATTGTTATTTTATTTATATTTTAAGATAAAAATACTTTTTACCCATGGATAAATCGTTGAACTTGAGTGCCAAAGATAACGATGCAGATTGCAATGCTACAAAGTCTCTTCAAGCAGAATCTCATAATCAGAAAGAGCATCTAAAATGCAAAAAAGAAAATATGACGAGATATTTCTCCAATTTGGCTTTACTTTCAACAACTATGATAGTAATGAACAACTTCTTTGTTTAATTTGAAATAATGTTTAATCTATGGAGATTGTGAAACCATCAAAATTAAAAAGGCATTTTGAATCCAAGCATCCTTCATATGTCAATAACCCAAAAGAATATTTCGAACAACTGTTAAAAAACTTCAAATAAAGAAAAACAATATTTTGAGAAATTTGTAATTGTTAATGAAAAATATTTACTCGCATCATATGAAGTTTCATATCTGATTGCTAAAAATAAAAAACCATACACTATTGGAGATCTTATATTACCTGTTGCTATTAGAATGGTAGAAATGCTTCACGGAAGTAAATCTGATGATGAAATTCAGAAAATTCCTTTGTCAAATGACACTGTCACTAATAGAATTTCTGAAATTAGCAATAACCAATTTGAGTAACTTATTACTAGACTTAAAGAAAGCCCAATATTTATAATTCAATTGGACGAAACAACTGATATTTCAAAAATAGCTAAATTATTAGTGTATGTCAGATACATTTATAAAGAAAACATTGAGGAAGAATTGTTATTTTGTCATTCTTTGGAAGAACATACAAGAGGGAAAAGACATATATAATAAAATAGACAATTTTTTTTTTAAAACTGAAGGTTTAGAATAGAAAAATTGCTTTGGAGTATGTGCAAATTGTGCAAAAGCAATGACTGGTGAAAATATTGTTTTTAAATCATTTGTTAAAGTTTCTGGTAATAAGCATGTAATTTTTACACACTGCCTGATCCATCAAGATGTCCTTGCAGCAAAAAAATTAGCAACGGAATTGAACGATGTGCTTCAGGATGCTGTCAAAATTATAAACTTTATTAAAAGCCTTGTCCTTAACAACCGTTTATTTTCAAGTCTTTGTAAAGACATGGACTATAAATACAAAAATTTATTATTACATGCAGAAGTAAGATGAATGTCAAGAAAGCAAAATTTAAGAAGATTATTGTTTTTAAAAAAAGAAATTATTGTATTTTTAACCGAACAAAAATCTGATCTTGCTGCTCTTTTTCAAATGACTTATGGCTATCAAAGCTATACTATTTGTCTGATATTTTTGAGAACCTAAATGATCTTAACTTGTCTCTTCAAAGAAAAAATAGCAATATTTTTACTTCGAATGATAAAATTGAAGGTTTTATTAAAAAGATCAACATTTGGAAGAATAGGTGGAAAATGATTCATTGGAAATGTTTTAGACTATTGACAATTTTATAATTAGAAAAAAAAATAATTGTAAAACTTTAACTGCAAAAATTATTATAGATCACTTAAAAACCTTAGAAACACAATTTTACAAATACTTTATATCAAATTTAGATTTCAAGTTATTTCTGATTCAAGGACCATTTTTGATTGACATTAATGAGATTAATCATCTGCTATAAAAAGCCTAAAAGGAATTTACTGAGTTATCGAGTGACTCAAGCTTAAAACTTGACTTTCCATAAAAATCCTTGAATGAATTCTGGGTCGGAGCTAGAACTAAATTTCCCACAATTTCTGAAATGGCATTAAATAGTCTTCTGCCATTCAGCACCACATACTTATGTGAAATGACTTTTTCACCTTTAATGTAAAATCCAAATGTCATTCAACACTGAAAAACATTGAAGATACTTTATGTCCAACAATATCAAATATTTCACCAAGATTTAATTTGTTATGCAGCAAAAAAACAAGCACATCCATCTCATTAAAACAGGATTTTCTTTCATTAATTTTTGTATACTTAAAACAAACCCTAAAACTACTTATTTTCATATGTATATTGTTTACCAAAGAAATAAACTATTTATGGAAATATTTATTTCTATATCTATTTTATATTTAATATCTGGGGTTGCAAAAAAATCTCGATGATAAAAAGGGGTCATGAATGAAAAAAGTTTAAAAAGCATTGCTTTATTATAATAACAATCCATGCAAACATTTGATTTAACATGTACAGCTCTTTGGAGAAGTTTAAAATATTATATGCAGAATGTCAAGAAAGATGTTATTCTTTCACATTCTTACGCCTATAAAAAATAATTTGAGTTTAAATCCATATAATGGATTTGAAGTAAAAGAGGACCCCTTTTACTTCAATAAAAAACTCAAACAAAAAGAGCTATTATAGTTTTAATGAAAAAACTGGTTTGATCTTAGGAGTTTCAATTAGTAGTAATTGATAATTTCTTGGTAACATCAAAGGTTATTTCTATTTACAAGGATATTATTCTCATTTCTATTCTTTATTATAATAACAATCCATGAAAATATTTAATTCAACATATACGTATACATATTGTATATACTTGTCACATGACTATTTTTTATTGACTATTTATAGTCTTTGTTTTAAGTCTTAAGTGATGTTATATTGCTAAGACTACTAACATATGGTTTGGCTAAAGATCTCTCAGCCCCATATAGTTATTTAAGTTAGATCGCTGGGTTTGAAGACATATAGGTGTCTAGGTTGGTATTTTTAGATCTAGTGTCTGAAGCTACCCTAGCATCTCACTGAAGAATGCCAAAGCATGAATCCATTGGTCTGAGGTTTAGGGTGTGGTTTCTGATAGATATATTTTAAATGTTTTCTCTTGCTAGCATTTATCAATAAAACTTGTTAGAACAAAAATTGGGTCATATGACTTTTTTTTTTTTCAGTATTATTTAATTTCATATATAACTTTCTCAAGTCAGATAATTAAGCATAAAGCAGAATTCAACAAAAAAAAAAAAACAGCATTTACCAAATGTTATTTGAGAAAAACAATGTTCTGCACATAATATAAATATAACATTGCTAATGTTAATTTGTTTTGAATATATTTCATATTTAAATTTGAATGGTTTATGAATGAATTAATTGTGGAATGCTAACTTAAACTACAGCTATATAATATTAATCTAAATATGAAGAGGACTTCATAAAGATGACTGCAGACAATACAAATACAATTAGTTATCATGTTAAATTAATTGCATTTACAAAAAAAAAAAAACTGTTTGTAGTAAAAGGAAAAATTAAATCTATAATATTAAAAATGAGAGAAAAGGATAAAAAAATTGAAAAGAGATTTTTGGCTCATATTCAAATAAGAAAAGTATAATTTTTTCTTTATTTTATTTTTTTTAAATTAATTTTTAAAACAATTTGATTTTTTGTAATTTAGTCAAGTGTGAAATAGATCAATTGTTTCATTTCTTTAGTAAGTGTGGCAGACTAGTTCATCAAGTTTGTAATAATTGCTTGGTAAACCACAAGTAATGGTAAACAAAAAGGTATTTATGTCTGTAGTTTATAAGAGTAAAAAAGATATTTATAACCAATAATGTTACTATTTACAGATTTTTAAACTTTTAGTTTATATACTAATACACACATTTTGTTAAAATTCATTAATTTTAAAATCTTTACATACATATGCATTATGTGTGTTTGTGTGTATATGCATGTGCAGCTCAGATTGTATTAAAGCTTACAATATGCAATTTACCATCCATTTTTCCATATTATGTTTTGATTACTGATTCTTAAAAACATTTCAACTATAATATTTATGATGTATAAATTAAATAATATTAAAAATATTATGAAGCTCTTTGCCAATATTGATTAGGTTTAGATTCTAGGCAACAAAATACTACAAATGTTTATAGATTCCACATAAAATAATAAGAATTTAATAAATAATAACAGGTTCATTGCTTAATAAGTCATGTGATATCTGACTTTCCTCAGTTGGCAACCTTTAACTTTTGCATCAATCACTATCACCATTGTACTAAACCTTGCAGAAGCTTAAGCATGAAAAAAAAAAGACAATTTATTTGCTTAAATTATTAAATTTATTTATTTGCACATATTTTCATCTAAAATGGATGACAAATTAGGAAAAAAATAAATTACTTAATATGTTTATATCTGGCTTTGACATTATACAAATGAATGACTCAATGTGGTTAAAATGTATCATACACAGCTTTATATATAACCTTTATAAATAATTTTAAATGGCTAAATTTTAATAAAAATTAAATCGATGATGCTGAAATATATTGAAATTTGATAATTAAGTGCCCAGTGCCAAAATAAAAATTACAATAAAAAAAATTACAAAAATGCATTCTTATTACAATAATTTTTAATATAAATATGAGTATATATATATATTAAGAGCTCTATATGAAAGTGAATAGAGTAATAAAACAATAGTTTACTAATATTTAGTCATCAGTAATAGTTTTAACACAATTTATTTCAGTATCTCATATTTAGAACTATATTATAAATATAAATGAGTTTTTACTAAGATGCACATGAGCATGTAGAAAGTTTAAAATCAATTATTAAATTTTTTTTTTAAAAAAAGGAAGTATCATTAATAACTAGAGATCATGTGATATTCAAGCAATGAATTGATAGATTGAGTATGAAGAATAGTTCTCTTCATCTGATCCAAGTAAGATTTTCTTTTTTTTTTTTTTACTTTTCTTCTTTGAAAAGCAATTCAAAACCTATTGCAAAGAACCATTGAGGGAAACAAATCATAATTGAAATAAAAATGAAAATAGTGCTACTACTATTTTCATAGGTTTAAATAAACTGGATTATGATTTCCATTCTGATAAATTAGAAAATGATGGACTTTGGAATTCAAGATGTACTAATTGTGGCTTCAGATCTGTTACTTCTATGTTGAATTTCATAAGAACTCCTAAGCAATAAAATATTTGATTACTAGTTAAAATGTTTTTTAATTTTTTTCTTCTGCTTTATGTAATATTTCAATTTAATCTGACAAATGCCAAATTTCAATATCAATGAATTAGCAAAAAAAATTAAAGATCTTTAAATGTTATAAGAAGTGTGTATTACACATGATTAATTAAAGTAATCGTTATTTTTCAATAATTATTTTATTATCAAGTTGTTTCAAAATATTCAGATTGAAGCAGTATTTTAGACTACATTTTGCATATAAATATTTTAATACTTAATATTTGAAATTTCAAAACTAACTAATTAGACATATGTTTTCTGCATTTACCCTAAAATAAAATGAATATAAACATTGAAAATAAAAAAATACAAAAATGCTACTAATAAATTTTTGAACTATTTTTTTATTACAAATTATAAAAATTTCAGAATATTACTAGTGATATATTCAATCATCTATAGAGAACATTGGATTTCCACCAACCAAGAGAACAAGCTGGATTTAAAAGTGGTTTTAGTACAGTAGATCATATCCAGGTATTGAGAGAAGTTATAGAAAGGACAAATGAATATGAGATTGCTTTGGATTTGTACATTATGAAAAGGCATTTGATTCTATAAACATTTCTTCAGTGATTAAAGCATTGGATCATCAAGGTATAGATCCAGGATATTGTCATATTTTAAAGAATATTTATAAAATTGCAACAGCAACAATTAGATTACATAATGATACTAGGAAAGTCAACATTGAGAAGGGTGTAAGACAGGGTGACTCCATATCTCCAAAACTTTTTACAGCAGTGCTGCAAGAAATATTTTGTGATTAAAATGGAAATCTAAAGGAATGAAAGTAAATGGAGATTATTTAAGTCATTTAGATTTTGCAGATGATGTAATTGTTTTTGCAAATAATGCTTTAGAGCTGCAGGAAACATTGCAGGAGTTATCAGATGAAAGTAAAAAAAGTAGACTAAAGATAAATGTTAAAAAGACTAAAGTAATGTTCAATGGATTTTCTCAAAATATGAAAATAAAGATTGATTATGATGAGTTAGAAGAAGTTAACAGCTAAAAATATCTTGGTCAGATTATTAATACAGATGGAAACATAATGGATGAAATTAATCATAGAATTAAACTTGGTTGGAGTGCTTCTGGTAGAAATAACTTGATATTAAAAGGAAATATACTTATGTATTTGAAAAAAAAAAAAAGGTTTCTAATAAATTTGTTTTACCAGTTCTTAACTTATGGATCTGAGACTTGGACACTTAATAGAAGAGCAATGCAAAGACTTCAGACCAATCAAAGAAGTATGGAGAGATGCATGTTAGGAGTAAGAAGAAAAGATCGAAAATGCAATATATGAGTAAGAGAACAAACAGGTGTTATTGACCTTATTGAAAAAATTAAAAGACTGAAGTGGAGTTGGGCTGGACATATTGCTAGAAGAGATGATAATAGATGGACAATTGAAATCTTAAACTGAATTCAAAGAGATTGTAAAAGACCTAGAAAGAAACCACATGTGAGATGGATGGATGAAATAAGAAAGTGTGCAGGAATGATGTGGAGAAGAGAAGCTAAAAATCGGAGATGGTTTAAACTTGGAGAGACCTTCATCCTGCAGTAGATTGATAATGATGATATTCACCTTGCAAGCCTTCTAATATATACACATATACTTATGATTTTTAAATGCATGAATAACTAACTGCTGGCTACATTCACAGACAGATCTCAGATACTTTTGAATGATTAAAGCATAACAAATTAAACTACAAATCAATTTAATAATATAAAAATATCTCCAAATTTTTAATGATTTTGAGAAATCTTGTTATAGTAATAAGATCAAGTGATATCAGAAAGATTATGAAAAATAGCAACAAACTTTGAAATTGGAAATAAAATGGACAAAGCTTGAAGACTAAGTGGTATATTAAAAAAACTTAGGAAGACCTCACACTATAACAAGATATAAGAACCGATACAAGCTGCAGTTTGAAAATTTTGAAAGTAACAAATATATTCTCCGAAAAAAAAACCTACACTAGTTAGAAATAATAATATTAACTTTTTCTTATGCCTACATATAACTCAAATTTTTAGGAACAAATATATTTTTCCCCCAATAAAGTAAAAATGATAATTAAATAGTACATTTCAAACAACTAGTGACAGTAGTATATACACAAAAGGAAAAATCTTTCAAAAAATTGGGAGCAAATACCAAAATAAAATCATTTATAAATTTTAAGATTAAAGTGATTTACAAGTCATGTTAATTTACAAACAGTTATCCTTATGTAAATGTTGATTTCAGTAAATAACACTTGACATATATAATGTGCAAAACATTTAAATCACAAAATATATTGTGTAAATCTCTTTTGGGATATGTTATAATGTTTATTTTTACTTATTAAAAATATTTTCATATTTTGCATGATGGCTAAAAGTAAACACGTAGCTGAAGAAAAAATTTAATACACATAAAATATGAGTTATCCAAAAAAAGCCATACTACAAATTATTTATGTAAACCAGAACAATTTATTTATACAGGCATACAAATAATACTAGCACACTTCTAATACATGACTTAACGAATAGCACTAAAAGATAAACAATTACCATCATTAAATAAATAATATCAAACATACAGACAACAAAGTAAAATTATTAAAGTAAAAATGAGAAATCAACATAATGTATGCTTAATGATATATTATACAGAAACATGGTCTAAAAAAGAAACAAGTTTAAGAAAGAGAAAAATGACAAAAAAAAAAAGGCAAAATTCATATAAAAAAATGAACAATACAGACTTCTTTATATATTAGAAAAGAAATAGTCATCTACACTGGAAATAACTTAGAACAAAGAAACATGTGATAAGCCCCATAAAAAAGATTTGGAAAAGAAATCAGATTCCAAAACAAATTAAATGCACAGCATATTTGCATATTCACTACTGTACTGTACAGATGTTGAACATGGATGATGATAAAAAATTGATAAGTATTTTATTTAAAAAAACATGCTGCAAAGTATAAATTTTATTAAAGCAGATTATACAAGGTAAGTTACAATTATTTGCCCAATGTTTATCAGCAGCTGAAAATCCTAATTTTTTTTGATACCATAGAAAGTACAAACAAAAAAAGTAAGACTCTACAACATACTGATATAACATTAAAAAATGGAATGGAGATAGACAGCCTTTATGCAAAGGGTAGTTTAAAATGATGAAAGACGATAATATATTTTCATACATTAAACATCATATTTGTGATGAAAACAAAATACTATATATCATATAAATAAAACTTGCTAATCTTTAAATGTTTGCTTCTAATTGTTGTTTTGGGATTATTAATCATAATTACTTTCAAATCACAACTATGAACATACATACATAGAATGCAATGACATACAAAACATGACTATTAATTACTTCATTACTCTATAAAGTTTAACGAATCATTAAAACTTTATATTCTTTATGATAATTGTGATTATGTAATGCATATTTAATTAGGATATATTTATGCATTATTTAATTATCAATGCTACAGTGTCTAGTTGAGAGCAAACTTAATTCTTAGAATTTAAGTCATTGTTTTCCAGGATGAAAACTTTTATCTTACTATGACTAAGTCTTATTCATGATGTAATCATTTTACAATGAGTAAATGTTTCTAAACTTTGACTTAAGAATCTAATTCCGTAGAATAAAATTGTTGATCAAGAGATTAAATCTTTCTATAGATCCTTATTGCTATTTGCTTACTTCTGCTGTTTGTCAGTAATAGAGGACTTCAATTATTATTATTTTTTTTTTTTTTCAGATTGAGCCAGATCTAGTATCAGATAATCTCAATAAATGATTTGATAATTATTATTATTTGTAAATAATTTTTTTTAGTTATCTATTCTAATAAGAGTCATAACCCTATGGTAATCAATTTGCAATAATCTCTGCACATTTCTTGGCCAGAATGCATAATTATTATCTCTATATATATTCTGTTTTTGACCTTAAAATGTTATTAAATGTGATTTTTCAACTAAAAGTATAAATGATTTATCAGCAAGCTTTTAAAAATGAGAGGGGTATATACAAAAAAGTGTAAAATAAGTTATTCAAATAATTAAAAAAAAAACAATTGCTTTTTATTAGTTTAATAACTACAATTATAGGAACCTAGCAGACAAAAGCACTTTTAATATTAAAAAGTGAAATACACTACAATACTTTAAAACTATTATAAAGCAAGATTTAGAATTAAAATAGCCAACTAAGACGACTTACAAAATAAGAAGCATAATATAAAACTAATCATTTCCTGTTATGAAGACTGACAGGCATTTAATTAAAGTTAATAACTAAAATATGTTTCCAACAAAAGAACCAAGGTTAATATCAAACTAAAAGGAAGCTAGAAAAGTGAAATACAAGACTTTATTTTTCAGCAGTCATTAATGAAATTATTTTTGAAAAATTATTTTATATTATATTGATAAATATTTAATCATAGTGAAAATTTGTTGTTTTTTTTTTTTTAGAATTATACTAAAAAAATTAATTATAGCAAGGCAAATATATTTTTTATTATTATTGCTTTAACATATATGTAGATTGACATGCAATTATTTATAAAGAAAATGAGAATAAAATTGCAAATAAATAGAAAATATAAAAAGTGAATTACCATTACTAAAGAGAAACATCTCCATTGTAATTAAATTACACACACATTGTAAATATATTTATATCATTAAAAAAGGTATGAATTACCAAATAAAAATATACAAAATACAAATATATGTGGGAAAGTAAATGTAAATATTATATATATATATTTTTTTTTTCAGTTTTTTTTTTCTTTTACAAAAAAAAAATATAGCAAAGACAACATTGAAATAACCCAAAAAATTGAGAATATTGAATTCAGAAATTCAATAACAATTTAAAACAAGCAAAACAGAAGAAACTGTTTAAATTAAGATATATATTTTTCACAATGGAAAAAAATAAAAAAATATTGGTATAAAATAAAGTCTATTGAAAAAAGATTTTGTAAATAAACAGTGCTATAAAAAGTTGTGTAATTTTGTAATTAATAAAAACAATTGGATAGTTAGTTGTTCAGAAGATCATGAGAGATTGAGTTGAGCTCCATAAATATGTAGTTCTTGAATCAACGCTCACTCGAACACTGTACTAAACTATACAGGGCATTTTTTAAATGTTCAGATCATGATACATTTAGAAAAAAATAAATTCAAATAATTTTAATCACAGAAAACCAAAATTAAAGATAAACTATTGTACAATTTAATAGACAACATTCATTATCATGAATGACAGCATAAATTTGGTTAGCATATGTGAGTGAAATAAAAAAAATCCAGAAACCTAAATATAAATAATAAATTAATGACTGGATAAAACTAAATTTGTACATTAAAAATAATAGTGGACATTTTGAGCAACTTTTGTAAATAAAAGCGTATGAAAAATAATAATAATCATAAGCGACTACCAAAAGTGACAGAACTAAATCACAATCCATCACCCTACCACTATACTAAACCATGTAGAGACAATAAAAGCTTTTATTCAGTTTTTAAACTTTTTTTTCTGTTATGAAACTGCACTAATAGAAGATCTTGTATAATGAATTAAATAAATAATCATATAGTTAACCACTAGGAAAATCATTTATTGTTCAAACATCCTAGTGGAAGATTAAGCATTTAATAGTTTCATTCAGTTAGTTTTATTTATTTTATTAACATTCTTCAGCTGAAAATCACTCCCGGAACCTTTAGCACTAAGAAAAACTGGATATGATTCTAAATAATTAAATATTTTGTCATTCAGGAGATAATGTAATATTTGAGTACTAAGAGTGAAAGAGTTGGGTTTGGATTCAGAAATTTTTAGCTTGAGCAATTACCCTACCACTATCCTAAAATGTGCATGGCAATATAATAGGTTTAAATTTTAACTTTAAAAACCTTCCTAGTAAATATAACTGCTGTGCCCAAATTTATGCATAGTTAACTTAAAATTAAATTTTGGATAACTTTTTAATAATTTCAAAGAACAAAAGAAGTAAAAAAAAGAAATTTTGCCATCTATATGTGTGATCCCCCCCCCCATACACACAGTATGCTGTTATGGATTTATAATTATATTAATTTTATACATACTAATTCATTATTTACATATATAGTAGTACAATTATTAATATATTTAATAAAGAAATTTTATTAACTTTTTTAAAAAAAAAATAAAACCTATAAATTTGACTCAATTCATTAACAAAACAAATAAAATAAAAAATCATTTATTCCAATGATAAATTGCCATTTGATCTGGAGAATAGAGAAACCTTAACATTGATAAACAAGAGCCATTATTTTCATATAATAAATTATTTTTATTAAGCAATAAAAATAAAGTTTTCATTAATTATTTTGCAACCAGTTAAACATAAACTAAACCACACTTCATAATAAAAAAAATAATACACATGGAAAGAGAAATAATACTCAATTCTAAACAGTTCCTTGTTTTTATTATATTACTAAATAATGTGCTTATGTTATATTCATCCATAAATTTACAATCCTTCATATGTATTTTAAATAGAATGGCCTCATGATGTAGGTAATGAGCTAGTTGAATCACCAGCAAACCTAGGAATTCATCCAAGATTTGATAGTAAACAAGTATCTACTTATTTTTAATATAAAAAAAACCACTTGAACCATCTTATCCAGCAATTGGTTAGCCTGCTCCAAGATATTTTCCTCTGCAAATAGACTACTGAAAAATGGTTTTACTTTATTTATTTATGAACCTTAAAGTTATCAATTATTTGTGAAGCATATTTAATAATAAATTTCATTCAGCTTCAGGTTCTTGAAGATATAATTATTAATCTTCATGCCCTGCTGTGTAGTTCAATATAGTGATAGTGTGATAACTCAAAAGTTAGTTACCTGAACTGAAGTTAAACTTGTCACTTCTGAAGCTGAAATTTTGTAATCTCCAAGCAAATAATCATCAGGTTATTTATTATTATTATTTTTATCTATTAATCTTTATTATCCATATTAAATATATATATATCAGTATATCCTTCTTTATTTAATTTCTTGTAAGTTAACCTAACATAATTTTCAATAATTGCAAGTAGAGATTAATAATTTTTATTAACTATTCATTAGACTAGAGATTATCCACTTAATAAATAATATTGTAATTTTCAAAATTCTGAAAGTTAACTGCAAATGTTTTAAAAAATATTTTTAGTGATCAGAAGAGAGAAGAAAGTATTCATATCAAGTACAAGGGAAAACAATCCAGTTTTATCTTAGAAATATAGATACCATAGATGTATTTAATAATCTTCACTCTATTACAAACACATTCTTGAAACATGATGAATAAAGTTATCATAAAAGACAAATGACCACCGAGATACACTTCAATAAATGATTGGTGATAATCATTGGAATCTTTATCCAAAGTAGATCATCAAAGTTTTTGGTGGAGTGAGTTTGACACTTACGAATCAAACTAGAACAATTTGCTATTGGTAAGTACTGAAAATTTAGATAATATGAATTTTTTGTTATTTTCAAAATCATACGAAATTTAATTATTTTTAATATACATAATTATTATGGTGAATTGCATAATTTTGAAACTAATTTGTGATAATTATTAACTATAAATAATAACATATTGAAGAATGCCAGCTATTTATGCATCAGAAAAATCTCTCCAATTAAGATATTATAAAATTACTTCAAGTAAACAGTGAGAATATATCAATATCAATAGGAGATTTACAAAATAAAATAAAACAAAGTTACCGTAATTCATTACAAAAGCTATATACCAAACTTGATATAGTAATCTTTATTTGATAGTTCAAATGATATAGTAACCACCATTCAGATATATAATTTTTATATATATATATATAATGTTTACTAGTTCTACAATCCACTTCCAGATTTTTTTGCATCTATATTTGATAGATGATTTCAATTCACATAAATGCCTCTGGGGTTATAGAACTGACAATAATATAAGATTCAAGTTTTAAAATGGATGTCTTTAAACAAAATGTGCATACTTTATGACACCAAGTATTCCATTGACAGAAAAGATGCAGGGATGTACTTAGTCTATGTTTAGTTTAAATAAAAAATGATATATTAATGCCTACTAATCTAACAATACCATACACTTTTTACCATACTAATATGAACTAAACTACTAATTGCTCCATACTTATAGACTCTTCAAAATACTCATTATGGTCTAAAATTCATGATAAACCCCTTATAATCTATTGATAATACTAAAATAGTAAAATGAAAAGAGACCAAGGAAAAACAAAACTTTATAAGATTCAGTTGAAAAGTCTGGCCTCTTTTATACAATCTTGACAATTGTTAGAAATATCTCTAAAAGAGTTAAATAACACTATTACAGCCAAAATTATCAGTAATATATATATATGAAGTTCTAAGAATGATAATATCAAAAAACAGTAATTAAGGCAAAACTGTGAGCTTTTTTTTCTATAATAGTTCTCTAACTTAAACCTGATGAAATCAGTAAAGATGAATGAACTTTGACTTACATAGACTATTTTAACCAGGAAAAGCCCAGAAGCAAATTATAATTTTAAAAATTTCTTTAAAAAACAAACAAACTTAGAACTACAACAATGCATGGCTGACAATATTATTTTTATTCATTAATACTATCTATACAGAAATCAGTATTAAAATTTCAGCAAAAAATTATAGCAATATTAAAAAAACATATCCAATAATGATCCCCAAATTAACAAATGCTATTAGATAATATTGAATTCAATCCAAGATAAAGCTGCTAAGATGAAGTTAGATATCAAATAGGCTTGAAAATAAAAACTGAACTATTTACATTAATGAGATTTGTTTAATAGTTTTCTAAATCCTTAAAAGTTTTAAAAGCAAAAAAAAAAAAAATCAATAACAAAATGCTATTCAAAAAGCAATTCAAGTAATACTGTGTCATCTGGGGTGTTCCTATCACACATGATTATAAGTATATAGTTTTTAAAAAAATTTTTTTGTTTAAATGTCAGCCTGTTACTTTACTCTAAGATTATTAATCATTAAAACTGCCAATTAATAGCCCTCCACATCATTTGAAAAATACATCGCCTTTCGTGAGATTTAAGCTGATATTTTGTCCATATTTTTTTTTTTTGCTTAAAAAAAAATAAATTCAAAATTAAGTTCTTTGAAGGGACCTAAAGTTTCTCACATTTAAAAAGGAGAAAACATATTTTGATTAAGATAAGAATGACAACAATATATACATCTAATCTTTGATCAATAAATAGTCATTTTGAAATTACTTATTTTGTTGAGCTGTATTTTAGATTGCTAACATAAAAGAAGAAAAATGAAAACCCTTAAATTTTAGGAATCTTTTTTTTTTCAAATAACACTATTCATTTGTACAGTAATAAATGACTGATATATGTTATATGTTGCATGTAATAATTTATATATATATGTGTGTACATGTATACTGTATTTAAAATTATACAAATCCACTATTACAATTGTTTGAAGCATCCTAGAGCTAAATAGGATAGCAACAAAATAAAAGGCATTATATATAGTCTTTTTGAAAAACAACAGTTATAGAAGTTTGTATCATCCAAAAAGTTCTTTATTATTCTTTTATATTATTTTTTTTATTCTTCTTTAAACTACATTTTGTTCAATATATTTTATTTAGAAACAATGCAATGTACGTTTATAAAAGAATAGAATAATATGTATGAAGTGTTAAGCAAAAACGACATTAGTGTGAATTCTATGTGGACCAGGATGTAGATTAAAATCACGTAACAAAAGAAATTACCGTTTGAATTTAATGCTTACATGTATAAAACAAATATAAATGCACACATATCAGGAATAAAAAGCAGATGAAAACACCTTCTTCGCTTAAAAACTATTAAAAATGAAGAATAGAGAGCAAATGCTATCCTCCAAAAGCAGATACAAAGACACATGGAACTTATTTCATGTCCCTCAACCACCCTAGAAGATCTCAACAGAACACACTCATCAACACCACATGAGTCAACCTGCAGCCTACATACAGGATATATACAGAATGAACTCAGCCACAAACGAAATCAACCTATTCTTAGGGTCTTATAGACATTGGCCCCATTTCTTAAGATATAAAATCTTAACTATCATAAATGAAATAAAATACCAGGTCCATGAAAGGAACTAAATTAGATTTCAACATTTAATACAATAATTATTTATTAAAAGGAAAGGGAAGAAGAAAATAGAAAATCCTAACATATCAAATTTTAATCATGAGACAATGATGCGATCTATCAGATGTAGTCTGTTTCTCACATCCTTTTGGGAATATATGTATTATACACATCTCAAAATTATTAATATATGAATTATAATATTTATAGTCAATGCAACTAAATGAATAGATAAATTTATAGCTGATATTAAAAGGGATTATGATACTATTATTTGGTAAATGACACAGGAATTACCATTTGTTGAAACTTACATTTGGATAACATATAAAGTAAGTGAATTACACAATTATATGTTACATATTAAATAGCTTGATAGGCTGATCTTTAATGTATTACAATTTATAAACATGTGCTATATAAAATAAATTCTTATTAAATATCTAAAGGAATTAAAGTGCATTACTACTATCCGGGAAAGTATATTGATTATTTCAAGAACATGCTCAAGACCTTTTGTATTATTGTCATTTTAATTGGATACTTACAAGATCTTATACTGATCTTATTATCCAACCAAATACAGTAAATACTTAAACATTGAATATTTCAATAATGTTACTGTTTTCCATTTTATTTAAATTTTAATATATATAGTGAAAAATCATTTCATGTATATATGTTTACATAAAACACACAATTACATATACATTCAATTAAGGGAAGTCATCCTAAGTTATTAATAGCGTAAGCAACTGGTGAGCAAAGTTACAAAGATAATTTATTTAGGTTTGAAATTCCTAACAGAGCATAATAAGTTAGCATTTTCCTTTATTAAATTATTGTTAGCAGCATTAAGCTATATGAGTCTCTTCCTTTGATTTGAAATAGTATTTTATTTTACATTATTCATAGTCTAAACACACACATAGTTATTATAATTTAAATGTTATTTATCATAACTATTTTAAGTAACCTAGATCAGTGATCTTCAGCCACCGGGCTGTGACCCGGTACTGGGCCGCAGAAGTTGTCTGTCGGTCCGCAGCTAGACTGGCAAGAAAGTTTATAATAACAAAATAATAAGATTTTAAACTTTTAATTAATATGAACAATTTTTATTTATTTTTTCATCACATTTATTAAAAAAAAAAGAAACAGAACAAAAATACCACAAAATCTGATAGCCAATCACGGCTGTTGTCAGCGTTGTTAAAACAATAAAATGTAACGTGACTTTTTTTGATCTTTTAAATTTTTTCTACTCTTTCTTTTAATATTTCATTTTTAGTGTTTTTTTGGCTATAAGGCGATTTTTTTTTTGGCTTTAACTTTTTATTTTGGAAATCAATTTTAATTACCTTTTTTTAAAAATAAAAACCAAAAAATAAGTTCTGTTTCTAACTTTTGCAAAGTATTTCTCAATACACCCCCACCATCCCAAAATAAAGTAAGATCAAAACTTTTGACTTTTTCAAGTTTTGTTTTCTTTTTTTTTTTTTTGTTTAAAAATACGCCCACTTTTTTTTGGCCTATAAGGTAATATTTTTTTTGGCTTTATTTGTATACCGTTAAAATACTAAAACTTTTATTTTTAAAACCAATTTCTGTTATCTTTTTTTAAAAATAAAAACAAACAAAAAATAACTTTGGTATCTATCTTTTGTCTCAGTGATGACAACGTATTTCTCAACACACACCCCTCCCCAAATAAAAATTTATCTGTAAACTTCTGCTGGTTTGCAAAATCTTATTCTTACTTTTACCGGTCCACAGGTGTGAAAAGGTTGAAGACCACTGACCTAGATCATAACTACAAATGTAAATAAAACATTATTATTCATTAAAGTAGAAATCCTAGCTTTATTTACTTTTATTTCTTACATTATTCAAATAGGTTTACATAATTAAATCTTAACCCATAAATGATTCAATATCATTAATATGCAATTTTGCATAGAGTAAAATTACTAGAATTCGTCCATCAATGTTAGATACATTCATAAGAGCTAGCAATATTTGTTAACCAATTAGATTTAGATCGTGATTGTGTGAGTGAGCAATTTATGCTCCAACATACATGTCTATGACTCTATTGTTGTCAGACATAATTTTGTGTTGTCAAAATCCAGATTCCATAAAATTTATTAGAATCTCTAACTCTTGGGCCACATAAACTATTGGTTTATCATATCAATTTCTCATTCGGGATGATTTATATAAGGTAAATGTTTTAACCAAATCTATAATCATATCATGCCTATTTTCCCATTGCATAATGTTACAATATTAAATAATAATGTAACAAACAGAAAATTTTACAGAAAAACTTTCATATCTCTCCTACATTATTTGATATATACATCCATGATCTGCCAAAATTGAGAGTAGAAAAATACATCTATAATGAATGTTTTAACTTTATAGGGAAAAAAAAACCTCCCCAGAATAAAAAATTACCTTAATATAGATATGAAAATTTTGAAAAACTTTTTAAAAGACTGGGATCTAATCTTTAATTTCATAAATAACTGAAATTATCTTATAAACTGAGAATCTGAAATTAAAAAAACTGAAATTTTGATCATATTTCATTTTTAAAAAAAATATTAACAATCTAAAAAAAAACCCATCAACAATTAATATTTAAAATTCTAGTTGTCAAATTATAATTTAAAATATATATAAGCATATAGTACGAAGTATAATTTATATGCATTTGCACTTACCATGAAAGGAAGATGGTTGACTAGATAGCAAAATAGTGTTACTATTGTTACAGTTTTCCATTTAACTGTGTTATTTCCTTTGGTCCTTTCCAAACTATTTCTATTTAGAGAGTCAGAGCCATTGGATCTAAAATGGCGTAAGTTAGGATCACTTCCAGCAGGTAATAAATTATTATTTGAACACAATCCTGCAGATTTTCGTGCTCGCTGCATTTGATGCCTTAATAAAAGCAAACAACATGTAAATGTTGCTAAGCTTAACAAACCTAACAAGGAAATCATAAATATAGAAAAGTCTGTATGGATTTTAAAAGGAATGATCCAGCATACATTATGAGCTTTATTCCAGGCAAAGATAGGAATTACTCCCACAAATAAGGCTACAGCACTGATAACAACCATATGATAACGGATATGATTCCTTCGAACCTTTAGTCTATATTTATATGGCCAATGAACCATAAAAACTCTGTCTAAAATTAATGATGCCAATGTCAGGACTTGCAGGGTCCGAATTGCTGTAAAAGCCCATATAAATAATTCACAAAGGTAATGAAGTACAGAAATTTGACTTTGTAAAGCTTCGTAATTGAAATTATACGCTGTATAAATAGTAATAAAAGCTGCATTAAGAATCTCTTCGGTAAATATTGCAAACATAAAAATATCCACTGATTTCCATTTACATCTGGTTGAGAGTAACACACAAAAACATAGTGCACAAATCAACAATACACATGGGGCGCAAACAAACAGCGCTAACCAAATGTTTTGAACACTCATGACCGTAAAATTTCACCGACAATCATGCATCACTTCACGTAATCCAAAAGACTTAAACCAGAGATTCATTATTACCAAATACCTGAAATAAATAAATAAAATATATTTAATAATAATTTTAAAAAACTAAACACTTAACTAATTTTTAAAATTAATATAAATGAAAATCATAATAAAACAAAAAAATTACTTTCAAAATATGAAATAGCATTCTTGCCATAAAAATTTACAAAAACATACATTTGCTGGGTACTCTAGTATTTCAACCTTTCCAAATCTTAAGCAATTACTTGATTGCTAAGGTAAGAACATGTTAATTTGCATATATGTAAAAAGTAATATAATTTAATACCATGACACCATCTATTTGTAATATCTGGATAGATGATTGTTTAATTTAAGCTTGCATCTGTCTCACCTAATACATATGATAAAAAAATAAGTTTTAAATAATATACTATAATATCTCTCCAATGAAGAATAGTGAAGAAGCTAATCGGTGAATTTTTTATGCAGTTTTTCTTGTCTTACTCTTTAGCTAAATGACGTTCTTTTACCTGATTAATAAATAGATTATTAATTGAATGATTATGGAAAAGTTAATTAGGAATAAAATCTGTTTACCTGAAAATTCACAACTACATGAAAATAATTTCCAAGTAACATTCTAAATAAGGCTTGTCATCACTGTTTACTTTAAAAAAAAAAAAAAAAATTAAAAATATTGCACAGATTTCATTCATTTATTTAACATAATAAACTATATTTTTTAATTAAAAAGGAATTTTTTAAAATTAAAATATCAGCTTTTGCCCTAGAAAAGTTTAAAGTTGTTTTTTTTTTTAAAAAAAAAAAAAAACTATATATATCTTAAGAAATTTATTGTTTTCTAATTATTGTTCAAAAATTATAATGAATATACTAACTAAATAGGGAATACATAAACGAGGCCAATGTTTATAAGACCCTAAGGATAGGTTGATTTCGGTTGTTGCTGAGTTCATTCCGTGTATATCTAGTACCTAAGCCACAGTTTGTCTTAATGTGGTATTGGAGAGTTTGTTCTGTGGAGAGCTTCTAGGGTGGTTGTGGGACATGAAACAAGTTCCATGTGTCCTGGTATCTTCTTTTAGTGGATAGCATTTGATCTCTATTCTTCATTTTTAAAATTTTTTGAATAAAGAAAGTGTTTTCATCTAGGTTGGGTAAGGTGAAGATCTTCATTCTGACTGTCCATAGAGTGAATGTTAGATATATGGATAGTCTGATAACTGCAATTGGTTGGTGTTTTAGGCAGTTTTTTAAGGACATGATTTGGTAGTAATGTATTTTGGTATTTTTATATATAGTGTTTCTTAGGTTACTTAATCCGAAACAAAACTATATAAGAGCACAGATTTAAAAATATAGCAGAAACAACAAAGCTGAGAATTTTATTTTATTTAGAAAGATAAGAAATTAAAAAATAACCATACTTCAGAAGTTGTCATATTTTTTTAAAAATAAAAAAGTTAAATAATTTGAATTATTATAAAACATGATTTTTTTTTAATGAATTAATTAAGAGTTTGTTCAGAATTAATCTGACCATCCATTATTCATTATTTTTATATATTTTAATAAAACTATTGTAATAAGTTGCATTTTTATCAAATCTTTATATATATTAAAAAAAGTTATAGAACTTTCTCAAGGAGCTCAATTAAATAGGTATCTGTAATAACAGTTCTTTGAAAAAAAAAGATATCTATAATGAATAAGTTTTGATTTGAGATTTTCAAGTTATTTGTATAAAATCTATATATACACATCAGATTTACTGTTTTAATTATGTTGACTGAGAAATTTAACATGTCATCAATTCTAAATATTCTATTATTTATGCTAATTTTAAATATTGTATAATAATTTGTAAAAAATATAACAATTTATATATTCTTACCTACTTAGCAAAATCTCTTAACATTTGCTTGTGTATTTTTATCTATAATTAACCTACAAGTGTGAACTGATTATATATATATAATTCTATATTATTGATGTATTCCAGTCACACTCTACAATATAAATAAATAAATAATGCATTTAATCAATTATATATATATTTAATTATTGGTGAACAAAATACAAAATTCGGTGCCATCAACTCACTTGACAATAATATGAATGACATCCCTTTTATTCATAAAATTTTCAACATAATATATAGAAATAGTTTGCTTTCTCTAGCACAATTTAACATGCTTTGCTGTTAACAATAGAAGTAAATATTTGTATGTTTATGTGCCATATCAATAAAGTGAGATCTGAGTACAAATAGATTTGATGTAAAACAATTGCGATGTAAAAACTCCAAAACACAAATAAATAAATTTAAATTAGTATATATCAAATAGCAAATAACAAAAAAAAAATGTCTGGGCAGAGAGTTTCTGTCATTTTATAACAAAAACAATGAAAGAGTATTTAGTTTTATTTAGGCATGTACACATATGCAAAAAAATAATCTGATTCTTTAAATTGTGTTCAATAGTATATGTTTGATATTATTTTTACAAGTGATACAAAATAAAATTTAAAATTTGAATTATAATATTTAACTATCACACCTTTACTTGCTTGACCAATGAAAAAATATTTCCCAATTTAATAATTTGTTTAATTGGCTATGTTATGCTTAGCTTGTAGCATAGTATGATACCTTTAGAGGTTTTGTGCTAATTATATAAATACTGAATCTATTTATAACATATTTCAATGTTAAGTTTCTTAACCAAGGTTAATTAATAAAACAAATTTCTAACTCTATCATGATTCATGTATAATCATACAGGAATTGGATAATTTATATATATATAAACAACAAAAGTAGTATCAAATATTCATACTGTAACATCAAACAGATTAATATGACAGTATCAATATAAGACAAAGATTGCTGTATTAGTGTGATGAGTGGTTTTACTCCATGGCATTGGTGATAATTCATTACTTGTAATGTATACTTAAGACAGAATGTTTAATACATAGTGATTGAAGCTGAAATCTCTTCAGATTTCTTTAATAAATATATATATACACATAGGTAAACAGTTTTAAAATAAAAATAACTTTAAATAAAACAATGCTAAACAAAGGCCTCTTAAGCAACTCCTTTCCACATAAAAATAGTTAAGAAACAATACTCAGGAGGTAAAAAAGTGAGCACTTATTTTTTTCACACCTCATTTTAATAACCACTAGCTAAATATAGGCAACATTAATTTTCCAACCAATTAATTGGATTGGTTACAAACTGTTCCATCCAAAAAAAAATCCTAAACTTGTTTAAAAATAACTGTTGTCTAAACAAAATTCAGTGTTGTGAAAATTTAAACCCCAGATCATGGACATGACAGATATGCTAATTAGTACTTCACAAAGTCTACTTTATGTATGTATTTCTTAAATAATGTACAATAAACAAAAATTTTAAAGAAAAATATTTAAATTTATAATAGATTAAATCATAACTTCAAACAACCGTTAAAATTCTTGCCATTAGTTAAATCTCAATTTATTTTTATCTAATTTTCTATACTATACTTTATATCTCTTTCTTTATTTTGCACTTATCTTTACAATATAGAAGCTTTATAGTAAAATATATTTTCTTAAGTATCTTTTATAAGCAATTAATAATTATCAGTGCTCTCAATTTATAGATATGTGCATAAATAAATTATATTGAAAGAATGACAGCCAAAATAATGCCAACTTATATAATAAACATTTAAAATTTTAAACTGTTTGCATATAACAAAATAAGTATAAAATAGGATAGAATCCTTTAAAACAAAGGATGGTAAACAATAAGACAGATTAGTTGTATATATAGTTTTCACTAGCCAATAATAACCCAGGCAGATAGAAAGTTAAATGTTAACAACATCAATTCATAACAGAAGTAAAACAGATCTGAAAAATTCAACCAAACGGCCACTCTTGCTCAAATGATATTATTTGCCTTTGGAATAGATAAATAAATTTATTTTTATTTATTTCAATAATAATAAAAAATAAAATTACTGTAATCATTTATACATTCCAATAATTACTTAGACTGAAGAATTGACTATAAGAATACAATCAATTACTGTATTCATGAATCAAAATATTTGCAATAACTTTCAAATATATTTTTAAAAAAATCAAAATGAAATAAATGTATCAAAATCTTATGAAATTTATATTATAAAATTTTAAAATCTTTTATTTATTCATTTTCTATTTTTATTTCAATAAGTTACTTTTTTAATTTTTTTTTTTTTGTTTCAATTTTTTTTTTTTTCTATTTAATCATCTCTATTAACAAAAAATATTTATTTTTGCTTTGAATTTAATCTTGCGTATATTTTTAACGTTAAATATCAATTCAATAATTAAAATAATTAATGTTCATAATTAATAAAAAAAAACAATTAACAATGTGATATTTATATACATGTATGTAAAAATAGTCATTAAACAGCCGATTGCAGAATATATATACTTCTCTAAGAGCTTCCTCTAGAACAGTGGTGCTCAAACTTTTTGGTTCACAACCTCCTTTTAAATTTAAAAATTTCCAAGGACCCCTACCAACGATGTGCAAAAAGATATTAAAACATCGTATGAAGTCTATATTTTATTATTTAACCATTAGAAACCAGTCAACACTTAGACAATCTCAATATACATAACAATCAAGAATTTCAAACTGTTGCCAAGGCAACCTCCTTTTAGCAATAGAGGTGGAATCCCACTTCCATTAATGGTCTTATGTATTTATAAAGACACTAAAGATGACAACTTGACTACAGAGATTGAAATTATTGATTGAAAGAAGTTTTAATAAACCTCATTAAACAGGTAAATATAACCTATTCTGAATGCAGACTAATAAATAGTCAATTATAACATTATAAATTGCAATTATAATTTTCAAATCGCACCCAAAGTATTACTTAAATAATAAGTAATAACTGAAATACAGGCTTATAATGCTCAAGGCTAAATGGGTTTAAAAGTAACCATTAGAAAACAGTCAACACTTAGACAATCCCAATATAGATAACAATCAAGAATTTCAAACTGATGTTAACACAACCTCCTTTTAATGGTCTCATATAATAAACCAGCTTTAAAAAAAAATGTGTAAATAATCTCAAGAATTAACAATTTAATAAGTGATTATAGTACTTACAACCTTATAAAAAAAAAAATTTTTAAAAAGGAAAAAATAAACAATATTAATAACATTATTAAAACTAAATATAGAAGGATGGGTGAGCTTGTCTATTTAAGCACAATAAATGTAATCTTGTTTCAATTTTTTTCAAGCAGTCTCATAGCATTTTTAATATTGGAAAGAAGATTGTGCTGTTTAGTTTTTATGTTTACTATTACCAAAATTGAGGTTTCACACAAATAAGTACTAGCAAATGACAAAAGAATTACAATTTCCAATTCAAATAATAACAGATATTCTGTCTTTATTGTGAGCCAAAAAGAATTTATTGACTGTTTCATTTTTAAATCTCAAATCAGAACTGAGTTTGGCAAATTCTTCTTGAGCATTTATAGGCAAATGTTTTACTTGCTCTATTTCTATTAGAAATCGATTTTGAAACCAAGTGAACTGCTGTATATTTATATCTGTTGAATAATATGTATCAAATTTTTCATGTAAAGATGACAAGTGAGCAATTATGCTTTTCTTAATTAAATTATTATCCAAATTATTTTTACTAATAAAATCATTTGTGCTTGAAAACATTTCAAATGTGCAATTCTCCACATTTGATGTCCATATAATAATCTTTTTCCTAAATGCATGAATTTTACCATACATAATTAAAATGTTTGTATTCTTACCTTGAAGAGACATGTTTAAATTTCTCAAAAATATTAGACAAATAACACAATTTATAAACCCAAGTTTAATCATGAAAGAGATTAGAAAGATCACATTTTTTCCTGATAAAAATTTAATCTTTCAGCTGTATTAGTCATTTTAAATCTCATCCCTTCAATAACCACCCAACTTTTACATGTAATAAGCATTGTTGGTAATCTGGCTCCATATCCTTGCATAAAATTTGTAAATAATCTACAATTCAATGCATGATATTTTATGAAATTAATAAATTTTTATGGCATCTTATAACACTAGACTGGGATCTGTAGATAGGTTCTTAGCTACTAATGCTTCATGATGGATTTATTATACAATAGGTAAAAACCATTTGATCATTCTTCACAGAATTAACTTTTGCTAAAAATCCTACATGCTGCCCCTTCATCGCTGCTGCACCATCAGTACACACATTAAAAACAGTTCTTTCAATTCAATTCTTCCTTGAAAAAATCATTTATTTAAAAAAAAATATCTTCACCTGTTGTATGACAGTTCATTGGCCAACAAAACTAAATCTTCATTTCTATTATCATAATAACAGTATCTAACATACACTAAGAGTTGAGGCAAATTTGTAATCTGTCAACTTATCCAGATGAATTGAAAATTTAAGGTTTTCTTTGATTCTCTGAATAAGTTGGTGAAATTGGTCGCCGCTAATTTCCAAGATTCTTTTAGTTACTGTATCATAAGAAAGAGAAATTTTCCTTAATTCATCTGCATACTTTTTTCCAGGAATAGTTTCTATTATTGGTACTACAGCAAGTAAAACAATTTCCCCCTGATTGTATACAATGTTTTAGATTTTGCTATTAAATATGATGCCAGGTAAGATGCCAGTATGTATTTTTCCTGAACGGTAAGGTAACATTTTTTTAAAAATAAACTTGTATTTTGATTTGATAAATTTAAAAGCCTTTGAAAATATTATATAGAATGCTTTGCAAGCTTCACACTTTGGCTGTTAAAGTTTTATTGCACAATAAACATAAAGGTAGTTGTTTATTATAATTACCGTCAGATAATGTAAATCCATATCGTAACTATGATTCATTGTACATCCTCTTTTTGATTATAAGGTTTTGATGTTGGGCTCATTTCTTTATTTTTATTGCTTTCTGCTTCAGCAAGAACTTCTGTATCTACATTGACATGAGTTCTGTTTAACCATTTATCCATATTTAAAAATAATATTCTGAAATAAGTATACACATTTTACAAAAAAATGATTATAAATGATAAACACGTTCTTTATAATATTTTCATAAAATATGCATTTACTTTAGAAAAATGCGCTATACAAGCTCTAACATATTTTTACATAACCCAACTTTTAAATGTCAATTTCAATCAGCAAATTTAACGAATATTGTTGGATATACATAAAATGAAATGTGGAGAAATAATTTACTGACTCATTTGATATATAAGATAAATATATATATTAACCTGGTTCTTGACGCTTCATTCAAAAAAATCACTAGGCACTAGATAAAAACACAAAATCTATCTTTCAACAAACAAATACAAATAAGCTAAATTCAATATACTGATGCTACCCTACTTATGAATGAGTTGTTTCAAAATAGGCCAACAAGCATGTTATCGAACTGACACTGTTTGGTAGAAACTGTTAGGAGCATCTAAATACAGCTCTTGGTATCTAACAGGGCACATGTGTCTAAATGGAATAGTCAATTTAAAAAACTGACAAATTAGGAAGATGTGATAACTATTAAAGGTATTATAATTAGATATATGACCTATTAAAAATTTGTATTAGGAAAACAAAATAACATGTATTAATATCTGTGTTTATTTAATATAAGAAATAACTTTTTATTGAAATATGTAAGTATTTATTTTAATATTTGCAACTAATCAAGTACTTCAATAACTATGATCACAAGATGGATTTGTATTTACAAATGGATGATTTAATAACAAACAAACCAATTATTATTTGATTTTCGTATTCAGTTGGATTTTTAATAACCTTTTTCTGATTCTTAGGCTTATTTTAAATAGAAAAGATTATAGCTGTGTATTTGTGTTGGTGGGTGGTACAGGATTTGCAGGGGAAATTTTATTTTAAGATTAGTATTTAATATTAAATTTGCTATTTTTAAATACCCACAACAATGTTTCAGAACATTTACATCTGTAATTTTGGAACATTGTTCTTAAATTCTATAGTTTCTAGCTTCTGTATTAATTCTTGTTTTCATTTCATTGTAGTCAATTGTTTTATTTTACTTCATAATTTATTTCTTATATTAAATAAACACAAATATTAATACAAAAAATAGCAACTTTCCATATACTAGTTTTTAACAGGTATAAGTGTCTGCACATATATCCCATAGTTATCACATCTTTCTAAATGTTTTTCATATAAATTACAAGTTATCAATTTTTGAATTTGAAAATTCCATTTTTGGAGAGATGCATGTGCTGTTAGGTGTTGAGAACTGCATTTTGACGCTTCTGGAGCCATTAGCATGTAGACTTTGAAAGCACTACTCTCCGGAGTCACCACAAGGCAAGAGAAGACATGCAATTCAAAATTTGGACTTGCATAAGTATTGCAAAAGATAATTTTGACTTCACGGCAGTCTGTTCATATGTCCAAATGTTTGTATGTAGGATGACATCTGTACAGTGTGATTGTAGTTAAACAATTTTTTCAACATGTGTCGAATGATTTCTGACTTACATGAATACAAATTTTTATTTATAATAGGAAATTTATTTTTAAAAAAATTTAAAAAGGTAAGTTTTCCCAATTTTTTTTGTGACTCCTCAGAATCTTTTCACAACCTCCCTGGGGATCAGGACTTCCACTTTAAGAACCATTGCTCTAGAGAATGACAAAGAAGACATTACTTCCAAGGCTTGACTATTGTTGGGTGATGAGAGTTTAATTTTTTGTACGTTTTATCACCTGTTAAAAAAAACTGGACACCCATTTACAATCATTGGATGGTTAATCAGTTGTCTATGAGTTAGATAGCTACCTGAAAGAAAAATTCTGTTTGATTAAAATCTAAAAAATGTCCAAGCTTTATCCAACCAGAATTTGAATCCAGACTACAAGCATTGTAATCAGATATGCTGAAGTTATTATGTAAAATTGATTCAATTCATATACATATATTGTAAAATATATTTGCAGTCTTTTAGAAAAAATATTTATAAAATGTAATAAAAGAGCTAAATATATTTTGAATAATATCAATTATTTTATCAGATAACTAAAAATGAGCAAATCATTTTAAATAATTTACTGTGAATGCATATCAAGGTAGAGGCACAATTTTTTGTATTGTTGCTATTTACTTCAGATAAATAATATCTTAAATTTATCACATTGACATTTTAAAACCAAACTTTTCATGTAAATGATGATATACAATATAGACTAAAGTCAGTTAATTTACTACAAGCAATTTTGAAGTGATTAAATAATATAAATTAATATGTTTAAGCAACCAGATGGATTGAAAATAAAAATATAGTTCCAATGAACTGACCAGATTAAGACTTCATTATTTTACTTAGCTAAAACTCATTTTAGAAATCTTTAGTTCAAGTTCACCATACTAACACTATACTACCAGAAACATAATAATTTTAATATTCATGCCCAAGACAGATCCTGACAAAAATTAAAAAAAAAAAGAATAGATAATAGATATGTGTGAAGATATATATGAAAGATGTCTGAGCAATTCTCATTAAAAATTAGGTAGTATCATAAAAAATGAAAATATAATTTTAAAAAAATATTTGGTAAAAAAAAAAAGAATTCAATATGGATGTTTTAAGAATGATTATTAAGGAGTTTAAAAGGAAAATCTATATATGATAATAATATGTTTTTATGAGTTGATGAATGAAAATATTTATCTATTTATTTGCATCTAATATAGATTTAACTCATGCAAGCAATCTGTAAAAATAGAATTTATAAAAATAAACATTCTTTACTAAAAGAATATTAGATAAATATAAGTTTAGGAAAATTATATTGAAACAAGAATTTTGTCTTAATATTAAAAAATTAAAATTTTCAGAAATGTTTCAATCAGTGCAGAATTTTAAATGTTGATAATGAAATCAAATTTAAATCTTTTATCCTAAAAATATTCCTTATAAATCTTGATTTCTGGTGATGATGAGAATATTGGTTGACTTTTAAAGTACAAACTGAAGTTATTTTTTGTAAATAATTGCTTATGTAAGATTATCACATACCATCGAAATCTATTTGTGAATAAACAGTTTATTACTTGAAGGTGGGAGCCATCTTTTTCTCATAAAATCTCTGCCTTGTGTTTTGAATTGAGAGTTGTGCAGTCATTACATCTGATTGGCTGTTACTTAAGCATTTTTAAAAAGATACATAACAAAATTTCATTATTTGATTAATAATATATCATAAAAATATTTAATTCATTTTTCCATGGCAAAGAAATAAAAAGTGGCAAAAGATTTTCTTAAAACAACCAGCATGATTCTGGGACTCATTATGCAAATCCTCACAATTAAAAAATGCATCATAAAATTTTTTCTTTCAGTATATACAGGGAATCTAATGTTATATATTGACATATAATGTGTGAACAGGAAGAGCTAAGAATTTATCAGTTGATTAGTTTAAAGATAATTACAATTAAATATCTAAATACTGTACATTTTGGGGTTTAATTTCAGATTTTATATCAGAATTTTCAAGTCTCGTATATCTTATTGGAAATATATATTACTATAGTATTAATCTTTCAATATTTCTAAGTCAAGAGTTCTATACAATGCTCCATCAACTTTTAACTGATTTACTTATAATAGTAAGATTTTTCAATCCAATTTTTTTTATAATCATCAATCAATTTTTTTTATAATCAGATTTAAGGTTTATATTTAGAGTAGCTGATTTTTAGCCAACTCAGCTAACAATTCAATTTTAATTGATATATAGACAACTATTCTTAGTTAAATTAAATAAAAATGGAGAACTAACCAGACCCAAAGTAAAACTTTGTCCTTTATTATTCCTCCATGAGACACAATTTGTGAGACCTCTCAGTGGATTATTTAACAGTTGTTTTATTATATATATACATTGTGAGGATAGCTTACAACCCTGTCACACCATCTCAGATTAATCCACATCAAATTGTGCCATGGAAAATATGTGCTTAACCCCTAGATTAGTAAGCAATTTAGTATATATATATTTTTAAGTTTCACATATACACATTAAACATTCACTTTATTAGCGATTAAAACACCTAATCCCACAACAGCTTAATTTTTTCTATCACAATGAAAAAATTATAAAATTATAAGTACTCAAACTAAAGTCTAAAAAAATTCAGTCAATTATATATGTAGACTAACATCAAAACTAAAAAAAAATCAGTGTTGAATGTCACAAACTAAAACAGAACAATAATAAAGACATTTGACAAGACTGTAGAAACAAAATTAAAACTTCAAAAAATAATTATTTTAATCCAATTTCTATAAATAAAATCAACACAACAATAGGAAATCATATCAATATACAAGGAAATGCAAGATTCAACACACCAATGGTCTGAAATGAATTAATCTTGTTTTCAAACTGAATATTGTATAAAAATAGTTGGAATCTTCATCCTTGCTCCTTCAAAATAATGCTTTTGCTAAATAAAAGACAAGCTCGTTATACTTAAACTTCGAATGCTATAAAATTGATGGATATATTTGAAATAATTTTGAATAGCACTGAAGTAATTAGGAAACAAAACCAGCAATTAAGAAGTAAATAATTTTTTTTCTATTTTAAAAAATATTAACTGTATTCATGCATGGAGGGGGGGGGTAAAATAGTCATTAATAACTGAGAAAAAGAAGCAAAATAATTCTATACATCGCTGTACAATGTTTTGCGGCTAAAGTAACAACACCATAGGGACAAACATTATTTCTGGAACTATGAAAGCACAGTGACTTCACTTATCTATTGCCACAAAGCCTAAAGAAACATCTACTGTCTTTGGAGAAATGTCTGCATATAAACCAAGAAAAATCAACTGGAGAAGAATGCTATCCTATTGTTCCAAGCATGATATCACTTTCCGTAGGAGCAGTGTATTATCGTATCCAAGGAGATCGGTCTTGAAAAGGATGGACTGATAATATGAAGGACATTCCCAGAAAACTCATCAGACTTTAACCAACATAATTGATTAGAAATTTTGATATTTGTTTTCTAGTATTGTTTTTTTCATTTTTACACTTAGAAGCAGAAGTGTCTAAATCTCGGAAAAGTTCATTTTAAGAATAAAAAGGGTGGAAAGCAGTTAAGGCTTAATTAAGCTTTTTTTTTATTAAATCAAATTTAAGTCAGCTTGCCCTCCCATCACCAATATGACTCTGACATACTAATGGCGAATGAAAGGAGGTAAGATTTTGATAATATCCCACATTAAGTGCATACATTAAATGCAAGACAGAATTTTTGTTAGATGCTGATTGTTAACTAATATTTTGTTACGTGTTTCTTTGTTTTCTGATATAATTGACTAACATTCTTGCATGGACATTCTTTCCTACTAATATTAAAGGTCATTCTTTCCTACTAATATTAAACATATTTGTAGATAAGGAAGGGTCCCCAAGAAGATTGATAACTATCAACATGAACTGGACAAGAATAATCATTTAAATGTGACTGTAAATAGTAATGATTTATCCATTCAGATTCGCAGCCTTATAATTTTTTTTTTTTTACATGTATGCATTTGTAAATAATTGGTAGTAAGTACATAAATTTCTACCATGGGTTAGGGATACAGATTTTCATTATTTTAAACAACAATAAGGTAGCTCATCCTTGACATAGCTGATTGTATAACTCATTATTGTTAAACTATTTTGAGTTCTTTTTTTTGTTGTTGTCATTCAATAAATGTTACAGAATTTATTATTTTAATCTGGTCTCTAGCCCATCATTATTATGTAGCTCATCATCATTACTATTAATAGTATTATCACAAACAGGCATTCACACCAATTAATATAATCTTGAATATACATGTGCACACATATACCTTATTCTATGTACGGTGATACTAGAAAATATTTAGAGTTTGGATAATCAATCGTCATCTATATAGAAATGCATTAGTTACTGACTAGTGTAATTTCGTTCCCTGTTATGAGTCTAAAACAATTATTCTGAGTTTGAATACTATGGTATAATGGAGCCAAAAAGATGTGAGAACTGTATGAACTAACCCAAATTGTATCTGTTATTTAAAAATATACAGAACTACTCTATTGGAATTAAACACAATCATAGGTTATGTATTTCATTGCATAATCATTTGTATCCTATCTAAAGCTCAAAGTCCAACCATAGTAAGATATGCTCCCCCTCTCTCCTGAGTAATCCCCAGCCCATTACATCTGGAGCCAAATGTGTTGGGCATGAACATCAATTTTTCAGGGATATTCAGCTATTGAACTTCTAATTTTAAAAAAAAATTTTTTCCTTAAACTTTTACAATGTATAACCACAACGAACTTACACATGTAGGGTACGATTGATACAAGCAACCATGGCTTTGATGAACACGTACAACAATTTTTTTAAAAAATTACTTTGAATAATTATGTCAAATGAAAATTATATCTAAAATGACAAATGCAAATTGAGAAATACAAATGAGGAAATGAGTTAAGATCGAAAACTAAATAAATAATCAATAAATAAACTGAAGTTAAAATAAATGAGTCAGGGAAAATAAACATAGGGCAAAAAACACAAAAAAAGAGGGAAAGTGGGACCAAAGGATAATAGCAAAGGATGACGTAAAACCTATGATACACATCCACTTTATATCTATAAAACAAACTTTGTATTTTAAATTCTAAGCAAAATTTTTTAATGATAACTACAATTAAAAAGTATTTATTGAACATGGATAGAAAACACTTATTTGAAGCAGAAAGCAGTGGTGATAGTGAAATGGGAGATGCTACTGTTAGTAGTGAGACAAAATCTTTGTCTAGCCAAATATCTAGGGGGATCTATAATCGAAACCGAACACTTTCCACAAGTGCAGGAAGAGAGCTAGGCAGCTTCTTAAACTCAAGAGACCCTTGCCACTAAAATCAGTCAACAACCTAGAGCTGACGTAATACAGGCTTACAGGAAATGAGGCAACCATGATGCAAATGTTCCAAGTGATGATGACGAAGATGAGGGAAGGAGGTATGAAATAAATAAATAGTAATATGAATAGCATGAAGGCTGATATGAATAATATGAAGGATATTCATGGCAACCAAAGGAAGATATGAATAATATGAAAAGATACCATGGTAACCAAGGCTAATATGAAAGAAATAAACAGTAACATGGAAACAAAAAATAAAGGAAGTTGAAAATAGACTACCTGTGGATATGAAGCACCTGTCTTTGGCTTAAATAGTATCCAAAAAGACAATGCAGACTTAAACAAGTTGTGAGTGAGTTGAGGAAGGAAATAGATAAAAGACATGAAATGTCAACAGAGAGTGGAAGACTTCAAATACCTCATCACCAGTCAAATAAATGCTGAACATGGTGAAATGCAGCAGAGTTATGAAAATTTCAAGGAAGAAATATGCGCTGAACAAGTTAAACATCAAGACAAGATCCAAGAAGATTTAACCTGCAGGATAGATTAAACCTATTCCCAACTAAATGCTGAAGCAGAGATATATTTGGAAGGCAAGATAGTCTCTAGTGAATTGGAGACCCTCCTGAATAACACATTTAGAAAAATTGAGAGCATAAAAGAGACTCAGGACCAGATGGACAGCATGGGCAAGGCCGTCGATGTAGATTTGAAATGCTTGAGACTCAGCTATACCAAAAAGCACAGAGAATTGAGATGCAACACAGATTGATAAAATAACCCAGACTAATAGAGAAAATGGAGACAACTTAGGGAATGGCCTGAAAATTGCCCTCAAAGACCCAAATAGGATGAGCAACCAATACCAATAATCAAAAATGTGTTTCAAACACAAATTTTGTGAACCCAGTGACAGCTTTCAAAATGGATCACTATCATCTCAAATGACCACCATAAAAGAAAACTATCTCAACCAACATATCAAATGGATAGTGCACTACCAGCTCAACTATCACAACTAACATATCAGCTTGAAAAGTTCAGATAAAAGTAAAAGATCTGACCATCTTAGATGTTTATTGTGGCTTTTAAAATCTCACTACTATCAATGAGATCATCCAGATAAGGGAAACTATTGGAACATGATAGAGAATGCCACACTGGAAAACCCTAAACAAAAGGATTCCTGGTTCCATAAACTATGTAATAAGTGAATATGAAGGACAGACCTCAATATCACAATCTAGAATCTGTTCACTTGACCACCCAAAATGAGCAGACCACAAGATAATGCTTTAAAAAAAAGGGAGAGTATACATATATAAAACAACTGACAAGTACACAAACCCATACCTATGCTATTCACAAAGTTTGGATAATCAATTGTCATCTATATAGAAATGCAATAGTTACTGACCAACATTACACTCTGAGTTTGAATACTGTGGTATAATGGAGCCAGAAAGGGGGGAGAACTGGATGAACTAACTCAAATTGTGTCTTAAGTTAATGAAAATATACAGAGCTAGTCTATTGGAAGTAGACACAATCATGGTCATATATTTCATTGCGTAAACATTTTGCATCCTATCCAAAGACCCAAAGTCCTACCATAGTAAAATGTGCTCCCCCTCTCTCCTGAGTAATTTCCTGGCCCGTTCCTACATATATATATATATTGCAAAAGCATTTCTCAAACTTACCATATGTAAGTGCAGATAACAGCCTGCATGCACATAACATAATAAATAAATACATCTCTATAAAAGAAATATATATGCATATACAAAGTCTACATACTGATGCTTCTATTTGTATAATGGGGGGGGGGTACAACTGTATCCATGCAGAAAAATGATTAACTTATATCTAAATTTGGGTTTTCAAATTATGCAATGGTAATAACTTAAAATTCTGACTTTACAAGTTACAAAATTAAAATTATAAAAGAAAATATATATATATTCTACTGGAGATTGTTCCAAAAACCTAAACAAGGTAAGGCTTTCTTATCTTTACATAATCTAAACTATTTTTATTTTATAGAAATAATGTTTCCTGTGGGTCCAGCAACTTTTAAGCAAGTGAAATGATTGATTTTACAAAAGACAACAATTAGTAAGTACACATGTATAATATAATTATATTTCTTGGTTGATGAATTCTATCAGTAATGCATATCTGTGAGTTGATAAAATTACATTGCCATTAATAGAATAAAGAGAATATTGGATTAAAGGGGAAAAAATCAAAAGCTGGTTTTTAATAATAAAATTTAATGGGTAACTACAATAATGGATATTAACAATACACAAACAAAATAATTTAGATAGTTACTTCAAATATATTATTTTTACAAAAATAAACTTATAAAGATTAATTGAAAGGTATTTCCAAGAATAGATTATCATCCTATTACAAATTTAGGTAACATTAGCATGTGAAACTATATAACAATGAAATATTTCAATATTAAATAGAGATATTTTAGCTTAAATATATACTTTCATTAATAAAGGCTAAAATACATTATTTAGGGCATAAATGATAATGACTTAAAAACCAAATATGTAATTTTACAGAACATTAAAATTATTATAATAAAAAATTAGTTGATTAGTTTCTGAAGATGAACATTTTCCTTGTAATTATATGTTGGATTACTTGTACAATTTAGTTCAATTGTTAAATGTTTTTAGAATAATGTTGTTTGGTTATATCATCACCCTAATTTAGCATTCACAAATTCTAAATCACTGGATTAGATTCTCATGTTAATATTGTCATTCATTAAGCCAGCAACATCTGAAGAAAGGAAAATATCACTTAAAACATTGTTATATATTAATCTGTGTTATTATTAACAGATTAATGTTCTTGGAAAAGCAATATAAACTTTGAATTTTTCCAGAAACATGTAACAAAAAATACAAAATGGAAAACCCACCATAAATTACAAATAAATAAATAGAATAAGTAGAGTTCTTTTGTTTACTTAGGTTTTGCATCTATATAAGAATCAGTCTATATGTATGTTTATCAATACTAGAGTTTAGGTTCAGACTGTGGTAAAAATTGTTCTTAGTATTGAATTTGGTTAGAAGCATATTATGACTGTAATTGGATGACAGAAATCCTTATGAATTAACTTCATTAACTATTCTGTAATTCAAATGAACAAGAGATTCCTGATGGTATTAGTTCAATAGTGAAATACATGATTCAAAAGAATTTAATTTAACCAAGTATTATTTCAGGATCAGCAGCAAGAAAGTTGTACTGTTAAACTTGTATGCATATTATAAAGAATAATTATCTCTGATACCTAGATCTTATTTAATTACTCTTCATTCACTTAATGGATAGTACAGTTTAATATGCTGCCTGTACATTTCTTCCTTACTTCTCAAAAACTTCAAATTCAAATCTCAACTTACACTCATTCAATTATCAACTTAACATTGCATGCTACTATTATATAGTAGAACATGTTTTTAAAATAATAAAATATAAAAATAAAATAATCTCTCATATATTTATTTATCAAAATAAGTACTGTTTCCAATCAAATTAATGTGAGTTTGAATACTAACAATTGACTTTAATTAAAATAATCTAATTGGCTTTAATGCACAGACAGATTTCTTTTGCAAACAGAATCAAGTTTATCGGTCTAGACATATTAACATAAATACATGTTTTTAATTAACTTAATAAAAAAAAAATCAATTCTTTTTCTTTCACAGTGAAAAAAAAAAAAAAAAATAGGTAATTTTTACAGAAGTTTGCTATAATTCAATTTGGATCTATTATTATATATATTAAGCTATATTTATTTAACATATGATTTTTTTTTTTTACATAGTTTAACTATTAGCAAAATATTACAAAGGAATTTATAGAGATTCCAACCAGAAAACAGATTCATTAGTAGGTTTATTAGCCATAGAATTAACAGTCACTAACTATATCATTCATATTTTGTATTTGTTTAGATCAATGGCTGCTAAATTCCATTTATGAAGTAGATAAGCAAAATAACTATGGATTGATTGCCCTGAATTTGTTGACAAGATTACAGAAGAGTCTAAAAAAATCAAATTCAATTGATTTTATTGTTGGATCTGGATATCAAATTACCATGATCAAATACTTAATTTAATCATTATCATAAGAATTACATTACTGATGATGAGATTATATTGACTCAATATATATATCGTTTTGCATTAAAAATGTAAATATTCAAAGTTAATGAACTTTTTTTTACAATACTAATAAAACTTATAAATGAAAAAATATTGCTACTACTAATCATTTATTGTTTTGATCAATTTAGTCTTGTTTTCAACTGGAACCTTTTATCAAATTGGTATAAATTTATTCAAGATTCATCCGAAGACAAGAGGAGAAAGAGAAAAAAAAAAGATGTTAATAATAATGTGACATTAATTGATGTATATCAATTTTTGAAATAAAAACTAAAATATATTGAAATATTTCCATTTTTTTTCCTATAATAATATAATATAAAAATTATTTAGTTTCTACCCAGAGATAGAAAATAAAAAAATTTTTTTATGCCATAATCATTTTCTCCATGGAAATATATATTTCTTTTACAGTCTAGAGTACCAAAGTTCTAATTTTAATATTGCTTACATTTTCAGACAAGATGGAACTAAAGTACTATAAAAAGAGTAATATAATTTATTGCAATATTAAATAACAAAATACATAAAATAAGTTTCTATGCCATAATATTAAAAAAATGGAAAAGGTTATCCTTTGGAAAATAAAAATTGTTTTTGTCAAAAGTTAAACTTGATTTAAATTTTCTGTCCACATGCCTGAATTGTCATCAATTACTAATAAATTTGAAAAGTATTATAGAAAGGAAATTATTGTCTATTAAAAACTTTCTTCCTTTTATATTTAAGTAATGCATTTCCAAATAGAAAGGATGAAAATTATAATAGAATAAAGAAAAGAAAATTATTTACTTTGAATCAATTTGCTTAGACATTTGATTATGTATATAGTTAATTTTTGTTAAGAAGATAATAAGATAGTTTGTGCTCTCTATATTTGATTAAATTTGTTAAAAATAAACCATCTATCTCTTGTTAATTTGTAATTGATTATTTTTTCCTTTCTTTATATAAAAAAACTATAATAAAATAGTATTTATTTGAAAGTAAATGATATAAAGTTTGTATTGTCACTAAGATGCTCCAAAATGAGTAGTTAATATATAACATCAAAAAATTAAATGAGTAAAGAATACTCAATATTTGATGAGTACACAATAGAAAGGATGGTTGAATATAAAATATTCAACATAAAATGAGAATAAAATAGTAATTTGTATTAATATTACAAAATGCATTAAACTTTATCATTCAATGTTTATTGTTCAAATTTTGTATATACAGTACTGTTAATTTTATTTTGTTAGGAAGAAAAAAAAAAGAATTTGAAATAAAGAGTGGTTGTTTTTTAAAAATAAAAAATGTGTGATGTTTTAATTAAAACAATAAATAAATTCCTAAAATTAATATTTTGGAATAGTGAATGAAAATGCACTTCTCTGCAAATTAATTAGCAATAAAAGATGGGCCCCAAAAAGTCAGCAATGAACCCGAGGACATGAGCACAGTAGTTAAGTATAGCCAACATTATTGTACAAACCTTATGCATAAATATATACATAAATATGGAGAATAATTCTGTTTAACCATCAGCAATTTTTGTCGTGAAATCACCTAACACCTTATCATTTTTTATTCAAAAATACATCTACCCCATTGTCTTTATAATTATAATATGAATATTTTTTACTTCTCTATGAATATTATATATACAGCATTTCATCAAGACATCTTAGCTTCCATCAGAGAAGTTATTTTTCAAAGTTTTTGAGTTATATATACAAGTTAGATATAAACACATAATTAACCAAGTCCACTTGGAAAGTGTTAGCAATTTAAAGCATAACAAATTAAAATCATTGATTTCCCAAAACATGGAACAAAAAGAAAAAAAAAGTAACGATACCATTAAAAAACCAAGCTCCTATTTTGCCCTATACAACAGACAGGTTTTTTTTTTTTTTTATAAAAAGTGTTGTAATCCACCACTGATAATATATTCCACTAAAAATTGTTTTTTTAATACTATGGAATAATAGAAAAGATTATTAATATTAAATTTCTGTTAGTTTTCTAACACCTTCTTCATAATGATAATAATTTCATAGCTACTTATTATTGATACTTCATCCAATGAATATAAACTGTAATACTCTAAGTAAATAAAGGTGATCATGTCTACAGAAGAAAAATAATTATTAAAGTATCATTTAATTGGAACAGTAGAATCACAAGTGCTATTATACTTTCTAAACTTAATTGAAGGGCAGCATCTATTCTGTCACATCAATAATTTCTGCATGATTTGAAATCAAAATAAATAAATACATTATATAAATAACTCAATTTATAGTTAATTTTTTAGAACCTTGTGTGAACTATAATTATTACAGTTTCATGTAATATTTATTAGTTATAAATTTTAATTGTGTGTACATATATATTTAAAAATAATATTGTAATCCATATGGACAGTAAAATACTCCTTCACTTTAGATAATAAACAAATCTGTTGGTCAAGTGGAATTGTTATGTTCTTATCATATAATATTCAGGCTTTAGTTTATCATTAAGTCAAACACATAATAGAGCTCTTGGCGACAATGATTAAAAGATTATTTGTATAAATATTATATTTGGTCACATATAGAGGAATTGCTTGCTTCTAGAAAAAGGTAAAAAAAAAATCTGAGTATAGCATTATTATTGAGTTTGTACATTACATATGCAATAATATCTGCATAACTTGACTATTCTTAACTAGTTATCTTTAGTAGACTATAAATTTTTATTATCTAAAATGAAAGAGTATCTTACTGTCCATATGGATTTTAATATACTGTATATAATCAATATGTTCTGTAGGTTAAAAAATTTCAACATTTTCAAGAAAATTTTTGATTTGCTGAACATGTAAATTCTTAGCTGAGTACAATTGTAATTTAACTGTAATTTAACATATGTAAACTAAATACTGTAATAACCAAAATTCTAATTACTTTAACATAATAAATTAAATAAAAAACAAAAATGTGAAAAACATCCATTTTGATAAAAATATTAAAATAATAGAACATAACATTAATATACTTTACAACTCCTTAACTGTAAGATTAGTCATAGTCTGTTATTACGATAATGAGTGGTAACTAATAAATTTGTAATAATTATCAAAATCTCATAATTTAATTTTAAAAAACTGAGCAATCTTTAAATCTGTCTAGGATCATTTGAACTGGAATATTTAGTTACCATTTTGATAAGTTTCAAATTTTAATGATTAAAAATTACACATTTATGTAATGTGGATGTATGTATACATAAATTTCCAATTTTGACCTAGTACAAAAACAGATTCTTACTAATAGGATTTATATGTATGTACATATGTAAACCAATAGAAAATATATATATATATAAAAGTAAAAAACATTTGATATAGACAAAATGCATAGCATTGCTTATCTTAAAGTGCAAACTGATGAATAAGTAGAGTTCTTGCAATTTTAGTTTCTTTTAAATAATCAACTGGAATTTTATATTATTTTCATTGCATGCCACTTGCATTTAAATTTAATAACATCAGTGTTACTTGAAAGGTTTGTCAATAATGTAAATATTCTGACAAAACCAAAAAGTAGAATATGTCACTATCATTGAAGGTATCTAGAGGAAGTGATATCTGAATTAAAATCCAAGCCATTTCACTTTCCATTAAATAACTCCACAATGTGGGTAGTTGTTATCTGATGTCAATCAATATAGGAAATATATAATCTAATTGCAAATAGAGGTTGAAGTCATTAGTAATATAAATTGAAGTCTAAGATTTTAAATATCAAGAAAGACTACAGACATATCAGTATATTCTTTAAATGATTTAATCATTCAACTCAGTTTGAAATATTATTTTGAGGTAACAATATTATATCAAAGCTATAAATATCTCAAAAATATTGTAAAAAAAAACTTAATAGCTTGAATTATTGCTTCAAGTAATGAGTTAATTAAATTATTTGTGTTATTTTAGGCCAAAATTAGATTTAAAAATGACTACATTTAGAATGTAATAAGACTGTTAAAATACCTAAATAGTAACAAAGCAGATAAACAAGATTAATATCCTGATAACAGATTTACCATTATTTAGATAAACAATTATTAGAAAGGAAATCTATATTAATATGTAAATGCAAAAGTTTGTTTGTTTGTGACATAATAACTCAACAAATGTTGCACCAATCTAGATGAATCTTGAATAATTTTCCTTCTTTTTTGTACAAAATTTTAGACTATAAATTTTTACTTTATGGTATTTAATTAATTTGCAATATATAAAAAGATAAATTTAGATAAATTAATAAATGTTAAAAAAAAGAGGGATTTGAAAATATAGATAGTATTTTATTGTAAATTAGCAGTACCCACAGTTTTGCTCATTTTAGTAAAAAAGAATGAAATGTAGTTGATAATTAAAATATATTTAAATAATAATTACATGACATAATAATACAATAGTTGTCAACAGCAGATAGATAGCTACTGTAATGCACAATGTTATAGGTCAATTTTACCTGTTGTTGATAACTCATGTATTATTATGTCATGTAATCATGTAAATATTATTTAAATATATTTTAATTATTAACTAACTACATTACATTCTTTTATTCTACTAATGTGAGCAAAGCTGTAAGTATAGCTAGTCTTATTTGTATATACAGAATCACCAATTTATTATTAATCATAAAAATGTTATGAAAGTAAAGCAACTAGATTTGAAAAATCTGACTTGACAGGAAAACTTAGTTACAAAAAATTTTTAGATTTGAATTTAGCTACCATTTTAATTTAGAAGAGGTTTTTTGGTATAACATGTATTTATAATTTTATAATAATAAAGTAATATATTGTATATTATCAAAGTTAATACAGTTTACGATAGTCCTCTTTTTAAAAAAAAATGCTTTAAGAAAATTGTAAGCAATAACAACTTGCATAAAGTATTGAAACAGTACCAATGTTTGATTATAATATCTATTAAAGATCTCCAAACCAACGTAAGTGAAAAAAATTTAATGCATGTATATGATGAGTATGTATATTAACATGCTTGAAATTCCATGTGAATTTTCAAATGAATTCCGGAGCACCAAATCATTCAATTATATAATTTTTAATATATTAATTAGAGTACTAACATATTTATGCAAATGCCAGCATATAATACACTTGTGTGTCACAATAAATAGTTTCAATAAGAAGTCAACTTTAAGAATATATAAATGACATTGAAAAAATTTGTTAAAATAGCATAGCATACAAACCTATGATAGATAAAATATTTTCTTCTAAAATGTACCTATAGTGGTAACATATCTACCACCATGTCCAATTCTTGAGTTTGATTATTTAATTAGATAAAACTTTTCAATTGGCTTTGAATTTTCTTTCAAGATTGCCAGCCAATAGTTAACTCAGATAATTATTCAATATAGGTTGACAATATTCATCTAACTAATCTTAGCATTTAAGGCTTTCTCCTTACTGAGCATCCAAGAAAGACTGTTAGAGAAACCTTGGCCTTGAAATGAATTATTTAAAGATTGTTTTTATCTTTATATTTATGCTACTCAAGGTGACAATTATGCTTAAATTAGCTATAGCTGTTATTTAATATATTGGTATATAAAAAATTGTAATTAATTCTCAGTGTTTTGTTTTAATAATTACAGTGTATCCAGTGAAAAGGTGATTCACTCATCTCCAAGGTGCCTACAGTTCCATCTCTCAGTTTACATATGTGAAACATAACAGCACAGTCTAACTATTCATCACAAAAATTTTAAGGTGCTTGGATTTTGAGTTATGATATAAAATATGACAATATTTATTTTAAATTGAACAAAACCGCTACTTGAAATGATCCAAACTGTGTATGGTAGGAAAGATATGTCACAATAATGTTTTCAAAGCTTCATGATGGTATGGAGAGCATTGAATACAATCCACAAACATACTTATCACATTACATACTGTAATCCATGATCCAGATATAGTAGTGCCTTAAAAATTTTGTTGTGAATAGTTGAATTATATCACAATCTAATTCAGAGTTAGTGCTGCTGCAGTTTCATTGAACATAGTGTAATATTTAAAATTACTAAGTCAAACTTTCAATATAGTGTTTCTTTGGCTTAAAAGTTTTAAATATTAATGCTGAAAAAAAGTATTAATTGTCCACACCCTCTTGTGGAATGAATGAATTAAATAAACTTACTACATAATTCTCTTTATCTTTAACACTATCTTATACTTTAATGAAAAAAAAACCATATATCTGGTAGGAAAAATTGGTAATGTATTAGGTAACTGTGATTAAAGAAATGTGAAAACACTAAATGTAGCCTATCAAAAATTATAAAAATAACCAAATATTCATAATAGAAACAAAAAAAAGTTGAAGACCTCTTATTACAAATTCAGTAACTATAAAGTTTATTTATTTAATAACTTTAATTGCATTTCATGAGAAAAGTACCCTTTCTCTACTAGAAGATCTCTCATAAAAGCTATAGAAGTGCTAAAATAATAAATAAGGACATGTAAAATTAGAATTATTCTGAATCGAACCATAATTCAGAAATTTTTTTTAGAATACTGTGTTTAAAAAGAATGTGAACATTGGGCATAATTATTCACTCTACTTTAGCCACTGATGTTCACTAAATGAAAAGCATTTAATTGAATCACTGTTGCAATCAATGTATTATCGTAATCTCTAATTATATTTGGTTTCGTCAAAATCTTTCCAAACAAGCAATCATCTGATTTTCTCTGCTTATTTTTAACATCATTAAGAGCAGCAATTTGCTCTAATTATTCCAGTTATCTATTGTAAATTTAAATAATCAATGAACATCATACTCAAATCCTCACCTTAGTTTCTACTTACAACAGACAACTCTGAAATAAACCAAATAATTACTGTTCCTAATGCTGAAAAAAATCAAAATGATTTATTCATATACATAACTATAATTTCAGTTGTATATCTTATTCATTTCAATATCATAATGTTAGACTAAATAAATCATTTCAATTGTATAACTTGATTTTTTAAAATTGTATGTATTAGAAAAGAATGACTTCCAACAACTACTTTCATGTCATATAAAAATATTTCAATGCTGTGTAATTTCCTCCAAATTTTTAGGATTATTTGATTAGTACTACATAAAATTCACAAATATCAATATTCAAAAATTAATGTTTTTTTATTTACTACTTTTGACTTTTTTTTTTTTTCAGAAATAAAAAAATTAAAAACAAAAACAATAAAGCAAAATTATTAATGAATGCCTTCACTGGAGTATCCAACACACAACATTCTGCAAGTCCAAATACAATAATATAGTGACTTACTTCTTGATAAGCATATTACCTATGGATAATTTGTCTAGTTATTATAAGCTATTATAAGTTTAAATGAAATACAAAGGTTATAATAGGTTTTAGATAAAATGCTCAATTCAGATAAGGCCTTCTTAAAAATTTAGAAACATTCATTAATTTTATATTAAATACATATTATTATATACTATATATATAAATAGTTATGTTTTGTATTTTCTAGTAATATTGAATAATTCAGTAAACTTTACAGATGATCAATGAACATTATTCCTGTAGATTATACACATATATACTCTGTAATAGTTATAATACTTGTCTCATTATTCTTGAAAGTTGTATAACTTTGTTTCAGAAGTTATTTATAACTGTTGGAAAAATTAAGAAGAGTGATGTGATGTATTTGGCTTCTTAAACAAAGTCAAGAATATCTCAGCAATTATGCCCAGATAAACCTGTTAGCCATTTTATTCTCCATTCCCCACTCTTAAGTCTTCCCATATTCTGCCCCATCCCATTTCCACAACATAAACTTTGGCAACTCTATGGCCTTTATATCTAAATCCCCCTTATCTCTTCACAAACCCAACATAAAAACTAATAACTCACTTTCTGTATAGTCACTTTGTTCATGTCTATCCTCCCATAACTTCATTATCTGTACCCTTTCTGCTTTCAAGCATTTACATTCAATCAACAGGTGCCTAATATTTTCTATATCTTCCTTACACAATCTGCACACTAAATTACCCATGGTTTTCCATTTACATATATATTCTCTTGTTGCTAAAGATCCCGTTCGAGCCTTAAATAATAAACTACTTTCTTTACTATTATCATAAATTAACTCGCATCCAATATTCCGTTTACTTCTATATATATTTAAACTCTTCTTACCCTCCATACTAGTTCTCCATCTCTCCAACTCCCTATTTTTTATTAATGCTTCTATTCTTTTATCCCATTCCTTACCACTATAACACTCAACAATCCTCCTAACACAATCACCCCACCTTTTATACAAATATACTGATATAAATTCTTTATCCAAATCTTTCGCATACTGCCTTACCTTTCTCACCCATCTTGTTACCTGCCCTTTACTCATAACCTAAGTGAACACTATTTTTGCTATTCTTTTACTATCCATAAACTGCAACCTACCAAACATTTTCATTTTACTTTTTGCATCTCTCATATAAAAACTTGACCATCCCATTTCTCCTTGAATTGCCTCCTTTGCTGTCAACATCTCTGCATCTAATGCATGTCTTCCTACTTCCCTTTGTACTTTCTCTAAATAATCCAAACCCTTTTACTAACACATAATGCATCATTACCATATGTTAACCCTGCTACTGCAACTCCCTTCTATACTATTCTAGCTACATCATATTTATTATATGAAAATACTGTTAGTTTCTTTACCAAACCCTTTCTTTTTTTTGCTTCATTTATCAATTTTTTCTCCCATTCATCCAAGCAATTTTCCTGATTACATAAGATGATTCCCAAATACCTATATCTATCCACCACACTTAACTTTATATCCCCAAATAAAAATTCTACATCTTCTCTTTCCCCAGTATTAACCATCATTATATTTGATTTTTCTTCACTAAATTTAATCCCCATCTCTTTACCCACCCTTGCACATGTCCTCAACATAATTTCCATATCTTCTTTCTGCACACAAAAAGATATCTGCAAAAAAAAGACCCGACAAAATATATACTCCCTTGCCACCTATTAATGGTATCTCTACCCCTCTTCCTAGTCTTTCTATTGCTTTCTCCATTTCACTCAAAAACAACAAAAACAAAATAGGTGACATAGGGCCTCCTTGCCTTAATCCCATCCCATTTTTAATTTTAACTGATTCTATATCCCCTAACTGGTAAGTATAATAATTATTTTCATATAATTTCTTAATAATATTTACTAAAGCTTCATCCATTCCCAAATTGGCTAACCTTACCCATAATCTATTTCTATTTACTCTATTATATGCTTTCTCTACATCTATAAAACTCATATATAATGATCTACCTGAATTCCTACTCATCTCCATAAGTTGTGTGACTACAAACAAACTATCTCCTATACGCCTATCTGTCCTAAAACCTCCTTGCATTTCCCCCACTACATTATTCTCTTCCATCCATTTTACAACTCTTCCAGCTACCATATATGAGAAAACCTTATATAAAACTGATGTTACCACTATTGGTCTATAATTATTTAACTTTCTATGATCCTTACCCTTCCCTTTAAATAATAATCTTATTCTTGTATTACTCCAACTAACCGGAAAAACTGTCTTCTGTGCCATTTTATTAAAACATGATAATAACTTTGCTTTTGCTCTATGCCCTAAATTCATTACCATCTCTGTTGCCCATCCATCTAAACCTCTCACCTTTCCACTTTTCAATCTCTTCCCTGCCTCATTCAATTCATTTTTTGTGAACCTAATATTCCCATTACTAACTGCTTTCATTTTTTCTATCACTACTTCCTTCACATCTAACATCTTTTCTATATCCATTACATATCTATTTAATATTCTCTCTACTTCTTCTCTAGAGCTACACTCTATTCTCTCATCATCTATTAATACTATCTCTCTTTCCACTACATTTCTCCTTTTAATGTAATTCCAAAATTTTTTACTCCCATCTCTTCCACTTTTATTAATATAAACAATTTATTTAAATTAATACACTATACAGGTTTACACACACCTGCACACATATAATGTAATATATAAGGGATTCGAACTCAGGCTTTTATAGACCCTCAACTCTCCATGCCATCTCATATTGCTGACTCACCTGATCATACACATGTTGAAAAGATAAATAATCATCGTAATACTAAACCAGAAATCAGAGTACCAAACTCCATACAGTAGTGCCACCAAGTGCATGTGTAAGCATATGAAATGGTGATCATGTGATGTTTTGAATTTAAATTTTAGTTACTTTACTTATTTTGAGCCAGAGAGTTACTATATTTGCAATACTATTTATTTGACATTAAGTTTCACTATTTAAATGTTTTTAAAGAGGAAACTATAAAATAAATTGACAAAACAAGAAAATTCTTATATAGTAGATTTATCATTGTTACTACATTTAGTTTTATATATGTTAATTTATTTGCCTAAAAACATATTTAGGTAATTATGTAAAAGAGCTTTTGCTGATGATAATTTGCCAGTACTTACTAAATAATCATTTACACAATTTATTCTAGAATCGTGATATTTAGTTCAATTACCAATTTCAAAGAAACTTTATATTCATATTTAAAGATACTGCACATATTAATGATTCTATGCATTGTTAAAATGCACACACATATAATTTAAATATATATATATTCTCTGTATATAGAAGCAAAGAGAAAAAAATGATTTGAATAGTGTCAATCAAAACTTGTCTGAAATTCAATTACTTGTAAGTTCAATCATTTATTTTAAATTGCTATATAAAAGCAATTTATTCAAGAGTGTATTAAGGTCATGATTTTAATAATGCTGTACAATTCAGTTGTGAATTGGATAACATTTTTAGAAATATCAGTTAAATAGATTAATAAAGATAGCAGTCATACTGTAAAAAGGAAAGAAAAAATTATTACAAAAGCAAATTAGATTTAATCAGCTATTGTTGTTGTTGTTTATTTGTATAGCACTACAAAAACAAAAAAGAATATAATCTCTTGTAATTAATTGCATTGTTTATGAGAATTCAACAGATTATTCTATGAATACTAATTTAAATTGCATGAAGAGGCATGATAATTAGTAAATTAAAAATTAATTGGCATCAAAAGATATCACACCTACAATAAATTCTCATATAAATGGACAATTTTAAGTCTTCATCATTAAAACTATTAAATAATATATGATTTAATTATTATTATTGTTTTACTTTACTAGGTGAAAATCAATTCAAGAATCTTTAGTCTTTGAGTCACTACTTTAGCACTGTCACTACAATAGCCACAGCATCCTATGGTTTGTATTACTATTAAGATTCTGTTCATCATACTATCATTCCTGCTATGATGTATTACTCCGGTGATATATCCTAAGTTTGTGATATGTTTAAATAATGCCTCTAAGGGATGTGTGGACAAACCCATTCAATAAAATTTGTCTGCAGATCCCATGGTGGCATTATTTTGAAGATATTACACAGGCAATATGATACAATTATATGCAATTACAAACATTTTTTAATTTTAAAAGTTATTCCCATTCCCTTTCTTCTTGAAGCTACTAGAAATATAGATTGATTAATTTGTTTTAAACCATTCAAGCACAAAAATTGTTCATTTGCACAAGTCTTGTTAATTAACTCTTTATAAAAGACTTTCAAAGATACAGTTATACAAGATATGAGTTCCATCATGTATTAAATTCACAATTCTGGAAATTCTAAGATAATGACAAAGTAGTTTTTATAGCCACTACTAATATACAATTCTTTAAAAATAATTGATAACATTTAGTTCATCTCATTAACAATAATAAAAACATACATTTCATGCTGAACAAGCACTTTTCAGTTGGCCCAGATTATAATCTCTTTACATGTATATTCATCATTTGTTTAGATTTTATCAAAATTAAATTACTACTATCATTTACCTTTTTCAGATGACTTTATTCATGTTTCAATAATCAGTGATGGAATGGAACTTTTTAGTATAAATAAATAATAAAAACACTAAAAACTCTGGGAACATTATTTAACATTCTAAGCATCACCATAAACAAACATATTTTGGTAATAGTTTGATCTGAATTTGTGTACATAATAGAGAATTTATCATCTTTTATGATTTTTTCATTTATTATATCTGATATTCTTTATTATACAATTTATCTGATCTACAAATCAATAGTTAAAAGAATATAACTAGAACTGGACTATCATACTGATTAGTAACATAATAGTCATATTAAAAATCTGTAAAATTTAAAAGTTTTTCTTAATGTAGTTTTATGATTGTATAAATACACTCTTGAGAAATATAAATCTTTTACAGTAATCCCATACATTAATATAAAACACTTGATTATAGAAATGTATCTGCACCCTAGTTTTATATTTGCTATTCTAGATTTTTAATTAAATAAAAAGATATTTGGGCATATTAATTTAAATAAGTTTCATTTGAATGATCAATTAAAAGTTAAATAGTTATCAACTATTTAGTTAAAGCACTTTTTGACACTATTCGCACCTAAATTGCATTTTCTTTTGGCATTTTATTGAACTTTTATAGAGATTTTATGTTCTTACTTACATCTGTCTTTTTTTTTTATGATCGCTTTGAATCAATCATAATGTGCACACACATGCAGGTTGAGAAAAATAAAATATAACTGATGTTTTATGTAAATACAAATTAATTAATGACAAAATGGTATAAACTGTCACAAAATAATCAAGAATTAATAAATGCATGTGGATAGATACTTGGGACTTGATTATTTCCAATAACAATAGCATATGAAAATAATATGTGCTGTAAAGAAAGATACAGTTGATTTTTTTGAGTTCATATTTTTTTACATGCTGATTTCAATTATCATTAAGAAAATCTTAAATAGCTAACAACAACAACAACAACAACAAAAACTTTAAAGGAGAAAAGGACAAATTTTGGTAAAACTAGTTGCTCTATTGAAAAATAATTAAAAGAACATAAAACAATGATTAAAGAGGAAAAGACAAATATATCTAAAATAGTAGACCATGGATAACTTCAAGTATTACAAAATGTCAAATAAATAGTTTAAAATCAACATGTGACATAACTATTGTTAGATACTTCAATTTGATTTTTGACATAAAGCTGTATATAATATAAACATAAGAATGCCATTCATACACATATAAATATATTTCACAACATGCAAATCAATGATGCAAAGAACAATTAAAGTTTAAATGTAGCTTTAAATACTGCAGACTAAATGATCACTAATAATGGTTTAAGTATTATTGTTTGATTGTAGTACTTTATTGCCCATTTAACTCATTTCAGGTAGAGAACAATCGACATATACACATCAATATTCGAATAAAGGACTTTAATTGACAAAGAGAGTATATTTTACATATATAATATAGCACATATTATTTGTTATATAATGAGTTCACGGTTATGACTTTACTTATATTCTATTGTTTGTGAAACCAACTATAGGTATTTGGAAAAAAAAAAAAAGAAGTGTAATCCAGTTTTAAACTCCAAATCATAGGTTAGAATAACAGATGTTATATAGTCATTCCACAAGATATTTATAAAATCTGTATGTACTTTATATATATATGTTTGCACGTGTAACTATATTGAACTCAAAAATCAGATATATTTGTGTTTTCGTTAAATCATTTTTCGGCATTAGATCAATATGGATTATATACAGTATGTCTTTATTAGTTTTGTCTTTAGTAATGCGATTGTAAAACAAATTATTGCAACAAATAGCTTTTAAACTTTATACAGTAATAGAAAACAAACAAACAAAAAAACTTTTACAAGATTAAGATCCCTATACAAGGTAAAACATAAATAAATAAAATTCTCATTTTCTACGGTAAAAAACCTAAAGGAAAAATCAGTAAACATACAGAACCTTCTCATCAAAAAATGCTATAAATTTTTTAGGCCTAGCAGAATAAAGAACGATTCATGGAAATTGATTTTTTTTTTACATGAAAACAATCAATAACTGAGCCATATTTAATATTTAGGATATACAGTATATACATTTTAACTTTCTTACTTAAACATAGTTTCTATATCAATCAATATACAAGCTATACAAACGTATATAGAAATAGATAAATATTAAAAAAAAGTATATAAATATTCTTCACTTTTTTAAAAATAATAAATTGATAAAGAATATGTAGAATGAATACGAAATTTCGCGGTAGCATATAAAAAGATAATCCATACAATAAACGTAATGACCCCATTTTATTATAGGAAGCTAAGTTAATTTTGAAAGAAAAATCAAGTTACTCAATTGATTAACGGTATCTAAAATATATACGGACTGAGTAAAATAAGAAACAACAAAAAATAAATCTAATTTTAAACTTACAATTAAAAGGGAAATAAATGTATTAAGAGTAACTCGGTAAAGAAAAAATCCTAAAAACTTGGTAGATACAAAATTTTTGATAAACTAATACTATACTTACATATTCATGTTTCTCGCTCTAAATATTTCCCCAAATTGTATATCTTTGATATTTTTATAAAAAAAATACGGGATGTAAAGCTTATAAAAAACAGCTTAAGGCTAGAACCTGGTTGCCGATTTCTTAACATGGGTAGAGTAAGCACGCTTGCTAACTAACAATTGATTAGTAGTCCCGCGAGAGCTGGTTGGATAATTCAGCGAGACGTAATCAGGAAGTAGTTCATATGAATGACGCCTAGTCAAACAAAACTTATGAATGGAACTCACCAGGTGCTGAATAACAAAAGATAATAATCAGAAGAGAAAGTAGGGTGGGGTACAGTCTGCAATCCTTAGTATAAGACAAAATTTATTCTTTAAGCCACTCCTAGATCGTCCTTTGAACATTTTCTTTCTTTTTGAAAAAAAAAAAAAAAACTTAGTGAAGGAGGTTGGGGAGGTTAAATAAAAATGATTGGGAAAATATATGTATTTTTTTTATTCTTTTTTTTTTTGATAAAAATTGATTCTGAGTTTATTCATATATATATCAGTAGTTGATATATACATGTAGCTTCAAATTTGTACGTTTATATAGTTTAAGTTCTCTACGCAAAGTTACAACTTCAAATGTATATACACGCGTAAAAACATATGTAAATTCGTATTTCCTCTTCATACATAATGTTATTTTAATAAAATAAACAACGCTGCAGATGGTCACTTATACAAAGGAAATTTTCTTCAAATATTTTCACAAGAATATCAATCCATTCAATTGGTAATTATTCGGTTTATTGTGACAAAAGAATACACACAGGAAGTCAATATGGTAATGCCTTACCGCTATGCACAAGTTCGATAATTATTTCCTGGCTTTGGAGTTTAATGAAATCCTGTCTTTACTAATCAATCAAGAAGAAAGAATAAGGCATGGGACAATTAATAAGAAACAAACAAATAAAAATATTAATATAAAAGAAATTAAGATATAAAATTTTGAATATAATATTTATGAAAATTTCCAATTTGAAATATTTTTATTAATAGCAAGCTTTGTGCTAATAAACATTTACAACGGTAGATATAAAAGAATAATTCATTTACACTTTACTTAATATTAGGCATATATCACATACATTAAAATTGTCTTGCCAAAAACATTTTCAGTAGTCGAAAAAATAAGTAATATCATTAAGTATTTGATAGATTTTGATCGTTGAAGATATATAATAAATAATTGAAAGATTAATTAATTATTCGAGATATGGCATTCAAGCTTTTTAGACATTCTTTCAATTCCTGCAATAAACTGCATAGAATATTGTTAATTGCGTGTTATTCTTTAATACATTTAACATGTAATATTAGCTTACTTGGATTCTAATCCGGACTAAATAAAAATATTTTTTCGCGTTCCAATAAACTTAGGATTTTCTTTTTCAAGTAGCTTCATATAAAAAAAGGAATATGAAGATATACAAAAACGATGCATAGGATTGAATATCTCTAATTTTGTAAAATGGTGCGGAAAAGAGTTGAAAATGATATAAGAAAGTATAACCGTGAACTAACAAGGAAAGCTGTAGAAGAGAATAAAAGTCTCAAGAGTGTAAAACAATATTTTGGTAATGGTATTTATATCTGCAATAAAAAAAAAAAAAAAGAAAGAAGGAATTATTACTAAAAAGAAAGATGACATCATGAAATGGGTAGAAAACTTTTATTAAGAATTATATAAACAAAACACTTTATTTATAAGTAAGTTTTAGTGGAGAAGATATAAATTAAATGTTGATATAGATAGGCTTAACGTTTTCGAGGATCCATGCCTCATAATCATAGCCATCATAAAAAATGTATAATAAAATATATGTAAAAATATTTAAATAAGCCAGTGTTACATAGCCCATTTCTTCGAGATCTCGAAGCAAGTATCTTTTCTAGTGATAGCATGGAGGTTTCCATTAATGTGTCTCCTATATTTATTAGATCTTCCAAATTGTCCAGAATTTTAAATGAAAAAGTGAGACATGCAATTAAATGTATGAAGAAAGAAAAGGCTCCAGGTAATGATGGAATTATAATTGATATATTAAAAAATAATTTTTTTTTTAGCAAAGTTATATACCAAATGTCTAAACGATAAAGATGTACCAGATGATTGGAAGAATGCAGTATTAATATTAATATTTTAAAAACGTGATAAAGAAGATATTAAAAATTACAGACTTATCAGCCTCTTATCAGTTTTATACAAAATCTTTACCAAGATAATTACAACTCGTCTACAGAGAACATTGGATTTCCACCAACCAAGAGAACAAGCTGAATTTAAAAGTGGTTTTAGTACAGTAGATCATATCCAGGTATTGAGAGAAATTATAGAAAGGACAAATGAATAAGAGTTGCCATTATGCTTTGGATTTGTAGATTATGAAAAGGCATTTGATTCTATAAGTATTTCTTCGGTGATTAAAGCATTGGATTATCAAAGTATAGATCCAGGATATTGTCATATTTTAAAGAATATTTATAAAAATGCAACAGCAACAATTAGATCACATAATGATACTGAGAAAGTCAACATTGAGAAGGATATAAGACAGGTGACTCCATATCTCCAAAACTTTTTGCAGCAGTGCTGCCAGAAGTATTTTGTGGATTAAAATGGAAAGCTAAAGGAGTGAAAGTAAATAGAGATTATTTAAGTCATTTAGATTTTGCAGATGATGTAGTTGTGTTTGCAAATAATATTTTAGAGCTGCAGGAAATGTTGTAGGAGTTATCAAATGAAAGTAGGACTAAAGATAAATGTTAAAAAGACTAAAGTAATGTTTAATGGATTTTTTTCAAATATGAAAATAAAGATTGATTACGATGAGTTAGAAGAAGTTAACAGTTACAAATACCTTGGTCAGATTATTAATACAGATGGAAACATAATGGATAAAATTAATTATAGAATTAAACTTGGTTGGAATGCTTTTGGTAGAAATAACTTGATACTAAAAGTAAATATGCCTATGTGTTTGAAAAGGAAGGTTTTTAATAAATGTGTTTTACTAGTTCATACTTATGGATCTAAGACTTGGACCTTAATAGAAGAGCAATACAGAGACTTCAGACCACTCAAAGAAGTTTGGAGAGATGCATGTTGGGAGTAACAAAAAGAGATCGAAAAGACGATTAATGGGTAAGAGAAGAAACAAGTGTTACTGATCTCACTGAAAAAATTAAAAGACAGAAGTGGAGTTGGGTTGGACATATTGCTAGAAGAGATGACAATAGATGAACAATTAAAATCTTAAACTGGATTCAAAGAGATTGTAAAAGACCCAGAAAGAGACCACATGTGAGATGGATGGATGAAATAAGAAAGTGTGCAGGGATGATGTAGAGAAGGGAAGCTAAAGATCGGAGAAGATGGATTGAACTTGGAGAGACCTTCATCCTGCAGTGGATTGATAATGGTTGATGATGATGATGATGAAGCAATCTATCTAACCAGTCACTACTGATTAGTAAATGAATATTAATTGTTATTAGCTAGAGAATAAAATATAAAAGCAATCATCTGGAAATCAGTAATGACTTCTCCATTGTATTTTTGATGTGAAACTTGTTTTTTTTATTAGAGACAAATCAATCTACCTTATAGTTCAAACATACCTGATGAAATTCTAATAAATTTTAATAATCCATAATATGTATCATTTAGAATCTATAAACTTAATCACAGACCAATAAGTTCAAATGTGTTATCATAATTCACAAGTCGGAATCCTAAAGGACCATTTTAATAAATTTGCAAACAATGCCCACTTTTTTGTGCAGTAATGTTAATCGATTAACATTAATTATCATAAACATACATTTTTACTATGTATATTTTTTATGACAATTTGTTGTTTTTTTACTCATAAATTTATGATTATAACTGCACTTTTTATAGCATCCAGGCTTTTTTTTCCCTACACAAACACCCTTTTTTAATTTAATTTTTTATGAATTTATTGCTATCAACTACTTTCTTATACAGGGCTTTTTTTTATATTGGGGTGTAAAATGTTTAAATATATTTAATCCATGAAATAGTTTTATTTGATTTCTTATAGAATGATATTTGTCTCATCACTAATTAAATTTTTTACAGAATGCTTGTAATGATCAGACTGAATATATTTGTTTTAAAATCATTGTACATTGTTTTAGTTTCTAAATACATTATTTTCAGGTTTGCTTTCTAAATACAAATATATTATTTTCATGTTTTTTTAGTTTGTTTTTACAAAAAATATATAAATTGTTTAGTAGTTTTTTTCTTAACTTCATTGATATGTGGAGGATAGTTCCAAGCTATAACACTAAAAAATTATAACATTAAATTATTCTTGAAGCTTTTATTTGCAATAAGTACCTTAATAGCTTATCTATAAGTTATTATTTTAAAATCCTGGGTCATTGTTGTTCCTAATTAACTTAATTAAAATTTTCAGTTTAAAAAAATTGCCTTTGACTGCTGCTATACTTAAAGTAATGTTAGTAAAATTATTGGATCACAACGTTTGGAAATATGCATTCAAAATCATTTCCAATATAAACTTTTGGTAAAGCAATCTGGATTCAAACACTTACTGTCTATTCTTGTATTCAATTAGGAAAAAACTTTAAGCCTGTCTCTTTTATCAAATGTTGTAAAAAAATAAATAAATGCATCAACAACATTTTAAATTTTATCTTTTAACAACAAAACTTTTATATTTTTATCATTTGTGAATTTCAACAATATTCAAATTATCTGGGAAATATTTATAAATTTACAGCTAGGATAAAAACAGATTTCCTGAAATTTTTTTGTTCCATCATCATCATCATTTTCAACCATTATCAAACACTACAGAATGATGATCTCTCCACATTCAATCCACCTTTTCTGTTCTACAAGTCTCTCTTCTCCACATCACCCTAGCACACTTCCTTATTTTATCCATCCATCTCACATGTGGTCACTTTCTAGGTCTTTTAAAATCTCTTGGAATCCAATTTAAGATTTCAACTGTCCACCTATTATCATCTTTTCAAGTAATATGTCTGGACTGATGTCAATAACAGCTATTTGTTTTTTCTCCCATGATTTTTATTTTCAATCTCTTCGTGTTACCCTTAACATGCATCTTTTCATATTTCTTTGAGTCCAGTTCTCAGATCCATAGGTAAGAACTAATAAAACACATTTATTAAAAACTTTCTTTTTCAAACACGTAAACATATTTCTTTTTAATATTAAACCATTTCTATCAAAACACTCCAACTGAGTTTAATTCTATAATTAATTTCATCCATTATGTTTCTATCTGTAAGATATTTGTAGTTGTTAACTTCTTCTAACTCATTATCATCAATCTTTATTTTCTTCTTTTGAAAAAAATCCATTGAACATTATTTTAGGCCTTTTAACATTTATCTTTAATCTTATTTTCATCTGATAACTCTTGTAACATTTTTGAAAGCTTTTCAACTACTGTATGTCCAAAATGCAAATGTCTTAAATAATCTCCATTTACTTTTGCTCTCTTAGCTTCCCATTTTAATCCATAAAATATTTATTGCAAAACTACTGTAAAAAGTTTTGGAGATATGGAATTATTCTGTTGTATACTCTTCTCAATGTTAATCTTTTTAGTATCATTATGTAATCTAATTATTGCTGATGCATTTTTATAAATATTCTTCAGAATATGACAATATCCTGGATCTATACCTTGATGACCCAATGCTTTAATCATGGAAGAAAGGCTTATAGAATCAAATGCTTTTCCATAATCTACAAATCAAAGCATAATGGTAACTCATATTCATTGGTCCTTTCTATAACTTTTCTCAAAACTGGATATAATCCACTGTACTAAAAACATTTTAAAATCCAGTATTAAAATCCAAAGTTCGCTGTAGACAAGATGTAATTATTTAGGTAAAGATTTTGTATAAAACTGATAAAATATTGATAGGTCTGTAATTTTTAATATCTTTATCACTTTTTTTAAGTATTAATATTAATAGTACATTCTTCACATTTCTGGTATATCTTTATCATTTAAATATTTGGTATATAACTTTGCTGAACAATTTTCTATTTTTTCATCAGCTTCTTTTAAAGTATTAATCATAATTCCATCATTACCTGGAGCTTTCCCTTCTTCATAAATTTAATTACATGTCTCGTTCTTCATTTAATGTCCTAGGAAATTCAGAAGATATAATAGTTGTAGGAATACTTTTCCTAATCTTTATTACTGTATAATTCTTGATAAAGCTCATTTCATGATGGCATATCTCTTTTTAGTAATAATTCTATCTTCTTTTCTTAATGCAGACATAAGTTTCTTACTAATATCAAAATGCTGTTTTACACTTTGGAGAATTTTATTCTCTTCTACAGATTTCTTTGCTAGTTCACAATTATACTTTCTTATATCATTACCAACTCTTTTTCACATCATTTTCAATCCTTCTTAATGCAATATTTTTATATTTCTTTTTTTTCTTCATAAATTGTCTTGTCTCAGTAGAGATTTTTATACTATCTTCGTTGCAGTTTTTAAGTGTCTCAGTTATCTTCATATTGATTTCATTTAAATCTGAATCATGTTCAAAATCTGTTAATATTTGAAAACAATTTGAAAGTTCAAATTCACTGAAATATTTCTGAAGACTAGGAATATCAGCTGTAAATATTATTTTTTTAAAATAATTTTTGTCACTAGCTTTGCATTAATATGTATCTTATATCTCATTAATCGATGATCACTTCCTGGATTAAATTTATTAAAAACATTATAAACTTGAAATATATTTTTTTGTTATCAAAATATAGTCCAATTTTGCTGTATCTTCATTTGGATACTTCCATGTCCCTTTTGTTTAACATTTTTCTCAAAAAAAAAAAAAAAGAATAAAGTTTTTATTTTTTTTAAAACTTCATAATTATATGTCCTTTCTCATTTTTATCACCACAACCAAATTTACTTACAGCACTTTCGTCTTTCAGTTGTTTACCAATTCTAGTATTATAATGTCCCATGACAATTTTAAAATGTTGTTTGGTCTGATCAACATTTTTTGTACATCCATATAAAAATCCTCTACTTCTTCATCACAATAAGAACTTATTGGGACATAAACTTGAATTATATGCATTTGGTATCCACTATTAAGTTATATAATTAATTTTTCCACTTTGTCCAATACATTATCAATTTCCACAATGTTGTTCTTCAAACTTTTTATTTATTATGAATCCTACTCCACCTGTACTTCCAATGTTTGTGTCTTTGTAGTACAGAACATGTCCACTTTTTAAATCAATTATCTCTTCACCTTTTTCTCTAACTTCACAAAGTCCAATAATGTCCATTTAATATTAGACAGTTCTTCCAATTTTTGCAGCCTTCATTAACTTGAAAATGATCTGAAGTTGTAAGTATCTAAATAAAAGGTTATCATTAAATGGCAGTCTGGGTCCACAACCAGGACATTGTTAGCATTCTCTGTCTTCAACCAACAACTTCTACCTTGGCTGGTGGCTTTACAGCTTTCTGGGAATAAGGTACATGATTTATTTTTGTCTCTCATGATTGTAAATATCTATCAGAAAAAAAAAATTCATTCACACACACATTCATTCTGCATTCAAGAAAACTCGATATTTCAGTTAAGAGCTATTAGGCAAATGAGAAGAAAGTCCAAAGTGTTTCTTGACCTTAAACTCAGAGATTAAAAAGCCAAGAAACTCACCATGCTGGCTAATGTGTGTTGGTGAGATGTTCATCCATGTTCATATACTATATGAATAATCACATAGTAATAATAGCTGCAATAACAAAAATATATGGAGTAGACATTAGGAATTTGCTCAGCTTGGTTCCTTTAAAGCCTTCAAGATGAACCAAAGGACATCCTTTCAGCTAGAACAACCATTTTTTTTGTTTATGTTTCTATTAATGTACATTTCTTCATTAAAGCATTATTTAGAAAAAAATTGTAAGAGTTAAATAAAAATTCATTTAGAGAATTAAATGGTATTTGATTAAAAAGAAGAAAGGTATTTCTTACATTAAAAATGCGTTAAATCTTTTTTATTTAAGTATTTTTCTGCTACTAATTTTATAAAAATAATTTTCTAAAATATTATATTTTTGTTCAGCACCTGAGAGAGTTACTTTATTGCCTTTGAACTAGCCCTGGTCAGAAGAAGACCAGGTATAAATTATATTCTGAATATGGAATGGCTAGAGAAAACAAATTATTCTGAAAATTATCCAGAATCTTGACAGCATGATAATAAAAATCTGTTTATTAAATATGAACAGTGGTATATACAGGTAGGAAAATCACTCACTGAGTTGAATGTTAAAAGTTTTCTTTGGAGCCATTAATCTTTCCCCACCTGGAAAGAATAGTGTTTCCTGATATTCAGAGTTGTATATATTTGTTCATTTGCAATTTATTAAGTTTGTCTATATTAAGAATAATATTTATTGTGACATATATCAATTAAGAGAAATCTATGCTGCTATAGAAATCTATATTGAAAGTATTTATAATTGTTGGAATACAGTTTTTCTACAAATATATTTAATCCTCCACTTAATAATAATATAAATTTTAAAATCAGACTTAAAATTCCATTTAAATGAATTTATCCTTGAGAATATTTGACTTGAATGGAATATCAAATTTAATCATTTTTTAATTTTAAACCATCTACATATATACTAATTTAAAAATTGATATGTGGACAGAGAATAGTTTTAGTATATTTGTAATATTTGCAATATTTATCATATAATTCTCATCTTTATCCTTTTAATTAAAAATGTGTGCTCCACAATATTGTAGAATGACAGACATAAAAAATAACATTGATATTCTATCAGATATAATTTACATGATTAATATTAGAAAGTAATGAATTGCTTGCATTACTAAAAACAGCTATAATAAGACATAATTTTAAATCTGGTGATAAACATAATTTTGCTAACTATAGAGCTTTAGCTAAAATAATAGAAATTATATTTATAAAATAATCAAAAACATTCTAAATAAAAACTTTTCTAATAAAAACCAATATTAATTCATAGAATGAAGAAACACAAATATATTATTGGAGAATTTTGAGAATAAAATTTTGACATTATTAGGTATAAACAATTGATTCAGTTTATGGAATTAGAGAATAATTTGCTCAGTTTTTTAAAAATAATTTAAGAGTAAAGTAATGAACTATATATATATCAAATTCTTCAAGATTCTATATTTAGTGCATTATTGTTTCTAATTTTGGTAAAGGACCTAGAAAATATTAATATTGAAGAATCAATATGCAGATAATATTATTATTATGACTGCAAATAACAATATTGATATTGCAATTAAAAAATGCCAAGAAACATTGAACCAAATTGTCCTTCAGTGCTTTTACAAAGAAATTCATATAAATGGAGAAAAAACATTGTATCTTGATACATTCTCTTCTCCTGAAGCATAAAAATATTGATATATATTTACATTCACATGATTATATTTATGATAATAATATAATATGTAATGGCAATAAGTGTATAAAGAGAGAACAAGTAAAATACATTAAATATCTTGGAATGATAATAGATGAAAAAATGTTGTGGAAATACTGTATTAACATATTAATAAATTTAGATACTTTATAATAATATTTTATAAAATCAAATATATTTTTCCTTTGAATGAAATTTTTTTCTACTTCATACTCTACTATACATTGATTTATATATATATCTATTATACAACCAATACATATGACCACATACATGTGAAAAAGATAAATGACTTCAATATACATATTTTGTGCAGAACCAGTACTCATCAGTTGTCCAAATAAACATGGGTACGACACAATAAAATTGGCAAAGAAGGACTTTGAACATGCCACCATCAGATATTTCAATGATATGGATGGCTGAAGAGTTGGAGAGTGGAGAAGATTTAAGCCTGACAATTAAAGTTTGCAAATTTACTATCTTAATATAAACTGAGCACTGATTATATATGTGTGTGGGAGATGATGATTTGAACCAACTGATGAGTGCTGGTTCAGCATGATATATATATATATTGGAAGTCATTTATCTTTTCCACATGTTATTGGTTATATAAGATCAAGTGGATGACTGAAGGGAACTTGAAAGTCTGAATTCAAATCCCTTCTAATTACATCTAGTTTAAAGTATATTCAAATATAAGTATACTGTCTATACTAAATTTATATATAAACATTAAAATTTTGCTAAACTAGTCAATAAATAATCAAAATTACTCCAAGTCCAAAATTCAACCAGACTAGTCAAGAAAATAAAATCTAAAATGCTACTAATAGTGTCACTGCTACAGGCAGACTTCTCAAGTATGTAAAACTAGTAATTTGTTTGGAAATAAGAAAATTGCTTGGAAAGGGGGTATTACTTTGAATAATTTATTAAATAATACAATGGAAATTTTTGATAGGAAAACTATTCCTATTCTAGTATATATTATCCATTGTTTTTGTAAGAAGGTATATATATATAGGTTAGAGTACTTTGAGTTTAAATGAAAGAATAAAGGTACATAAAAGTAGGGTTAGAAATAAATATCTTAGTTCTGCTTTGTATGTCAATGAAAAAGATCAGGCCATACTATTCATTTTGATGAAGCTAAGGTTGTCTTCTTTGAGAGAAATGAAATAAAAAAGAATTAAAGAATCTTTATTATTAAAAATTTATGATTCTGAAGCAATTAATTTATTTAAAAGTTCTTTTAATATTAAGGGTGAATGGGGACTAAATGGAATTGTGGGTAATGTTTAATAAAAATATGTTGTTGTTTTGTAGTTCTTTACACTTGAGAAGTCTGTTTGTAGCAATAGAAACCATTGGTAGGGTTTTAGATTTTATTTTCTTGGCTAGTCTGGTTGAGTTTTGGATTTGGGGTAATTTTGATTATATATATATATAATTTCCATATAACCTTAAAATAACATTTTACAATGCAGTGTATAATATAAAACAGCAAGAAGGATTAAATTCTATTTTATATTATACATTGCATTGTAAAATGTTCATTTAAAGTGTGTATGGTATTTTATTTATATAATATTCTTATTGCAATATACAAATCTTTATATGAATCTTTATTGAGAAATGGAATAACCTCTTTATGGTTTTACAAGGTTTTCTAATATTAATATATTAGCATTACTACAAAAAAGAAAAATCGATCTAATAGAAGATAATTATATATATATAAAATTTGCTACAAAAATAATATTTTACTAAATCAACTTCTTGAAAATACAATTATAGATTTAAAAAAAAACAAAAAACTTTTTGACAGTATTTTTCTGAAGGTTTGTGAAGATGGTGTTCTAGCTGTATTTTTATATTGGACTATTTCCATCATCTAATATGTGTGTTGAATGTCTTTAGAAAAGTTTAATTTTTAGTTAAATATTCCAAATGCATTCAACTGTTAGTAATATCACAGCAAACAGGTTAGTATATGCACCAACTGTTAGTAATATCACAGCAAACAAATGTTAATAATATCACAGCAAACAGGTTAGTATATGCACTAACTGTTAGTAATATCACAGCAAACAGGTTAGTATATGCACAACGTTTCGAGAGGTATTTTTCTCCCCTCTTCTTCAGGTGTTGCTGGCCTGACCAGTGACAGTACTAGCATGGGATTCGAACCTGGGTCCTTAGATTCTTGATTATTGAAATTTAAGGTAACGCTCTAACCAACTGAGCCATCCTGCCAAAGGCAACAGTCAGTAGAAATTTCATATACTTATCTATGAGGTTCCTCCTGATTTCTCCACTTTTTCCTAAGAGCAAAGTTGATTAGTGGTTTCCATACATTATGTATAGTCACACTAGGTTGGCTTATGGGATTTTTTGCCATTGTCATGTGAGCAGCTTCTTTAAATTTTCTTCTTTGTACCTTTTCTTCTCTATCCAATATTTTTGTATTTTCCCAATTGAACATATGTTCATTGGCACATACATGGTCTGCTACCTTAGACACATCTGTTTTTTCTCTTATAATCATCAGTTTGTGTTCTTGCAAGCACTTTTCAATGGGATGACTGGTCTCACCAATATATGTTCTTCCACATTCACATGGTATTTCATAGATGCAGTTTTTTCTTTTCAGCATTTCAAGTTTAGGCTTTGTAGATGTTAGAATTCCTCGTAGTGTGGTATGGCTCTGAAAAGCTGTTCTGATGTTATACTGATTGCAGATTTTCCTTAATTTGTCTGCTATTTTTGGAATGTATGGATACACTACAGTACCAATAATTGTCTTTTCTCTTGATGGTTCTTTTCGTTGCCTATTTAATGTTTCCTTAATAACAGCTGATGGATAACCATTTTTCTTAAGAGTTTGTTCTATATAGATCTTTTCTTTTTCCAAATCACCAGTTTCTGAACAAACTTCTTTTGCTCTGTTCCACAGTGATAGTATAACTCCATGTTTTGTGTTTCTGGTGTGATTAGATGTATAGGCTAGGTATTTTCCTGTATGGGTAGTTTTTCGGTAAACTGTAGTTTTGATTTTGCCATGAGGGAGTCTTGTCACAAGAACATCTAAGAATGCCAATTTTTGTTCTTGTTCTGGTTCTATTATCACTGTGGAACAGAGCAAAAGAAGTTTGTTCAGAAACTGGTGATTTGGAAAAAGAAAAGATCTATATAGAACAAACTCTTAAGAAAAATGGTTATCCATCAGCTGTTATTAAGAAAACATTAAACAGACAACAAAAGAACCATCAAGAGAAAAGACAATTATTGGTACTGTAGTGTATCCATACATTCCAAAAATAGCAGACAAATTAAGGAAAATCTGCAATCAGTATAACATCAGAACAGCTTTTCAGAGCCATACCACACTACGAGGAATTCTAACATCTACAAAGCCTAAACTTGAAATGCTGCAAAGAAAAAACTGCATCTATGAAATACCATGTGAATGTGGAAGAACATATATTGGTGAGACCAGCCGTCCCATTCAAAAGCGCTTGCAAGAACATAAACTGATGATTAGAAGAGAGAAAACAGATGTGTCTAAGGTAGCAGACCATGTATGTACCAATTGAACATATGTTCAATTGGGAAAATACAAAAATATTGGATAAAGAAGAAAAGGTACAAAGAAGAAAATTTAAAGAAGCTGCTCACATGACAATGGCAAAAAATCCCATAAGCCAACCTAGTGTGACTATACATAATGTATGGAAACCACTAATCAACTTTGCTCTGAGGAAAAAGTGGAGAAATCAGGAGGAACCTCATAGATAAGTATATGAAATTACTACATACTGTTGCCTTTGGCAGGATGGCTCAGTTGGTTAGAGCGTTACCTTAAAATTCAATAATCAAGAATCTAAGGACCCAGGTTCGAATCCCATGCTAGTACTGTCACTGGTCAGGCCAGCAACACCTGAAGAAGAGGGGAGAAAAATACCTCTCGAAACGTTGTGCATATACTAACCTGTTTGCTGTGATATTACTAACAGTTAGTGCATATACTAACCTGTTTGCTGTGATATTATTAACATTTGTTTGCTGTGATATTACTAACAGTTGGTGCATATACTAACCTGTTTGCTGTGATATTACTAACAGTTGAATGCATTTGGAATATTTAACTAAAAATTAAACTTTTCTAAAGACATTCAACACACATATTAGATGATGGAAATAGTCCAATATAAAAATACAGCTTTTTGACAGTACTTTCAAAAAACTTTATGTAAAACAGTTTGAAATGTACCTAAAAAAAAACCAAATACATACAAAATTTCAAAATATTGTAATAAATATAGAACTAAAATAAGAAATCCTTATTCCTAAATTGATCAATAATTTACCAATGAATTAAAAACTTGTAGATTATATGGAAATAAAAAATCAAATTAAAAAATATGTTAAAGAGGAAAAAAAACAATTACTTAGTATATAGCAGAATATATACAGTATATGAGATAATATGATGCAATCAATATTTTTATTATGTATAATTTTATATTATTGAAATGTAATTTGTTGTTATTACCATCATTAGCATATTTTGCATTATGTTTAAAATAAAATAAAAATATATAACCTGATTAAGAAAATTTTCTTGTACATAAAAGTGCAACTCCAGGGCTTAGTAGAAGAAGAATGACATTTATATGAATTTATTTTAATTTGTATTTAACCTATAAAAATAAATAAAGAATACATATATGCCCACATATATATATTCAAGTTTTATTCTTATCAGTGGATTTTTATATATGTTTAAAACTGGATCAGAGCAAGATATTTAATTAAAACAAAATGTTATTTTTGTTTATTCAAATAATACCTGGGAATGACTATAAAAATGACAATCAATTATAATTATAAGACAGTTACAAAGGCACAATAACTTTTGAAGTAACTACACAGGAACTTATGGCATTGAGATCATAAGCCACAGTAGCAGAGAGTGATTGTTGGAAAACTTTGTCTGTAAACCTAATGATAAACTTTCAGGTATTTGGAAGTCCAATATTTCTATTAAGAAACATTCCAATATGTCTGATTAGAAAACTATCTAGTGGGTTTTTGGTATCACTACATTCTAAATTATCTCTCATTTTCTAAATTATGCTAGTATCTATACTCCAAAAAAAAAAATCCGTTATGTAACTTTTAGACTAACTTAATTTTCTAAAGGACATATAAAATAAGGATCTGTGATTTTTGTACACATAAACTAGGAAAAATCAAAATTTCTCTTTCAAAGATAAATGAAAGAATTTAGGTCTAACTTTAGATCTAAAGTTATTGTTTGTACAGTTTGCCATTAAAATAGTTTATTTTTAAAGTATAACTTAAGTTAGAAGGTGATTAATTTAAAATGAATTATCTGATTTTATTTTAGTAGGAAAATTTGTATAATAAAAATATGTTGTAATATAACAATTGAAAAATATTGTTTCTAGACTAAAATTAGAATATTCAGAAGTTAATTATGTTTTCTTGTCATTCTATAGCCTGGTATATTTGTAATCACAATAACATTGCCATAATCTGTAAAAATAAAAATAGGTATTTATTTTCGTCTTTTCTCTTTACATAATAGTAACTTTTAAAATATGATTTATCATGAGTTTTCTAATTAACATTTTGTGGCTATAAAAGTAACTTTGGATACATATAAACAAAAATCATTTATTCAAATATTATTTTATTATTGTCATTATTAAATTCATATTTTGTTGTATAAAATACTGGTACTTCTTTATTGTCACAGTTATTTTAGGGAGATGATTGACTGAATAAAGAGGTTTCTGATGACTAGGCCATATACTAACTTATGAGACTGAAGATACCATGAAAAAAAAAGAAGAAAATTGTTTACATTGGTATATTAGATGTGTTTAATATATTGGACTATTTCCATCATCTATCATTAAATGCTAAATGTCTAATAAATTTCAAACTTTTCAAATATAAACAACTTGTTAGCAATAACACCCAAATAGACAACACAGGTTAGTAATTACACAATGTTTCAAGTAGTATTATTCTCCATTCTTCTTTAGGAATTGCTAGCCTGACCAGTGACAATATTAGCATAGAAGTCGAACTTACACCTTTAGATTCTTGAATATCAAATTTTAAAGCAGCGCTCTAACCAACTAATATATTCTATCAAAACAACAGTCAGTAGAAATTTCACACATTTATCTATAAGCATTGGTTCAAATCCTCCTGATATCTTCAATTTTTTAAAATACTTTTTTTTTAAAGTGAAGTTAATTAGAGGCTTCCAGACATTATGTATTGCTACACTGGATTGACTTATAGGATTATTCATCATTGTCTTCTCTGAATTTTTTTCTTTGCACCTTTTCCTCTTTATCCAATATTTTTGTATTTTCCTAATTGAACACTTGATCATTAATTAGTACATACATGATCTGCTACTGTAAACATATATATTTTTCTCTTTTAACAGTGATTGAACACAAACTAATGGTTAAAAAAGCAAAAAACAGACATGTCTATATTAGTAGACTATGTATGTAATAATGAACATATGTTCAATTGGGAAAATACAAAAATATTGGATAGAAAGGAAAAGTGCAAAGAAGAAAATTAAAAGAAGCTACTCATCTAACAATGACAAATAATCCTATAAGTCAACACATTGTAGCAATAAATAATGTCTGGAAGCCTCTAATTAACTTCACTCTTAAAAAAGGCATTAAAAAATTGAAGGAATCAGGAGGATTTGAACCAACTCTCATAGATAAATATATAAAATTTCTACTGACTGTTGCCTTCGACATAATAGTTCAGTTGGTTAGAACTTTGCCTTAAAATTCGATATAATTACTAACATGTGTTGTCTATTTGTGTGTTATTACTAATAAGTTAATTGTATTTAAAAAGTTTAAATAAAATTTAAAATTTTCTAGACATTCGACATCGATGATGGAAATAGTCCAACATATTATAACATCTAATTAATTTTTTTTTTTTTACTGTTCATAAAAAGTATCACATTTAATAAGTAGTATATTTTTTGCATCTTCAAATAAAGCACAAGATTCTTGTTAATTCTTACATGTGGTTAGTGATGTTTAGGAACTTGGAACAGCAGATAAAGAGATCTTATGTGACACTGCTATTGTAAACCTTGTATAATCTTAGTTTTAAAAAAAAAACAGAAGTTAGTGCTCTAAATTACATATATAAAAAAATTCATTTAAGGAACATAATACTTCCAAAAAATTGTTCATTATATTATTTATTTATTAGAACTTATATCAAAATTCATACATTTAGGAATACTCTATTCAGGCCTCCAATCTAGAACCAAGTTACTATTCAAAATATCCATTTAAACATGAAAAAATATAATATAAAATCAAATGTAAAAATTTAAATAAAACTAATTAATATACATACTGTATAACATGATTTTTAGTAAAAATTAAGAATAAATTTTTAAAAGCATAAAATACAAATGTAAAAAACGCTTATAATTTACTGATTTATTAGATCATATTCAGAACTTTTGCTTTTTCACTTGAAATTTTTTTCTTGATATTATATTTGAATTCTAATTTTCAGTTTGATATAGAAAATTAAGACTAATCTTAATAAATATAACTTTACTTTTGTTTCTTGTTTGATTTTCTTTTCTGAAACCATATTTTAATTTCATTTTCAGTCTCATAGTGAAAATTGAAATTGATTTTTTAAAAACATAAATAAATATATGCTAATAAAAACTATTTCACTCAACTTTCTTATTTGGATTTTTTTTTTTTGTTAATCTGTTTTCTATTTGTTGATTTTCAGAAGGGCACTGATACATATACACATTCTAAATCAGTCAACTTTTTATAGCATTTACATTAATTTTATGAGTTTTCCGATTTTCATTTGGAAATTTTTTCTCCATAAGCATTAAACAGTTTTCCTACTCTGACTGTTAGGTTTTTAGCTAAAATTATTATATATATGCAGCGGAATAATTAAAAAAATATTAATAAATACAGTCTATTTTTACTTTAAAGATGCAAATAAATAGCTACACTGATTAAATTTCTAATTTAAGTTATACAAAACATAAAAAGATGGTCCTCATTCTAATAGTTGCCTTTGAGATACAAGTTTTAATTTATTTATTTTTTCATATGTCACATGCGTTGACCAGGAAGCGAACGCGGGCCAACTGCTTGGAAGGCAGCTATGCAAACCGCTAAGCCACCAAAGCTTGAGTTTTAATGTAATGAGAAAAAGTGTTCACTGAACAATTTGTTCACAGTAGCAATTTTCATTATAGCAGATATCACTGTGCATAATATTGTCTTCAATCAAAATATATATGTAAAGTTTTACATAAAACAAAAATTACATTTATGTGCATATATACATCAAAACCTTTTCCAAATAATATTTGACATTTCGCAGATGTCCTTAAAGTTAATCGAAACATAAATTGTTCTTTTTTTCAGGTCTTATTAACAAATCGTGGCTGTTTTTATATTGCAGCGAACAACATTCCAAAATATTGTTTATGCATTTTTAACTTCTTGGTTGCAAATCTTCAAGTTTCACGTATTTACATCTTTATGTGTTAGTTGTTACATCAAAGTGCTAAATTATTTAATTAAATATTACTTTTAATTTTACTAAGACGAAAATTAATGAATAGAAAATAGAGATAAAATCTTTCTAAATTAAACAACCAATTATAACCGTCAAACATATAAAAAAAATTAAAGGAATAAATTATGTACAAAAAAAATGATTGTAGATTTTAACAACCCCCTCCCCACACCCGCGCTTCCTTTAAAGATGGCAGAAAGCCAATACGGTTAGATCAGATACTAAAATAACAAAAATTTATTATTATGCAATGGAAAAACATGAAATTTATTTCAAGAGAGGAAGTTTATTTACTATTAATAGAATCGAAAGTGAATTACCAACATTATTTGTTTTGTTTTTTTTAATCTAATTTTTATATTTCAGTTTTTTTTAAAAAAAATTGTGCAGTGATATTGTAAAATAAATGAATAAATATAGTTACTTTCATTTTCTAATTATTTAATCGTCAATTAGTTCATCAGCATCAGTCGTTGGCCTTTTGATAAATAAATAAAAAACAACCCTTTCTTACATAAAGGAAATTGATCGATTCCTTTATATGAACACTTGATTATTTCTTATAGTTTTCTGACATTCAAATGCTCAAATAAATCAGTACATCAAGATTTGGATACAAATTTCATACTGTTCATGAGTTTTACAATATATCTTATAAATGGCCATTAATAATAATAAAATAATTGAACTATTAGTTGCTTAGTAGATTATATGATATTCAAGCATTAGAATGACATTTGAGCATTAATCCAAAAATCATTAATTCTTGAGTTTGCCACTGCACTAAACCTTATAGGACAACTTAACAAGCTACTGAAATACAAAACTGATATAAATACATAATATCTTTGCCCCAGCTTATAAGATTTATTATTTAATATCTATTAATTTCAAAGGGAAACTCACAAATACTATCCTATCTTATATTTAAGTTGCATTTGACATCAGCAATTAATCCACTTCACACTTCTCTACTGGTCAATCACTCCTGTAAGCATTAGACACCAGTGGATACTAGCAAAACTTGTTTCTGATTACTGGTTATTTTCAGATATTATCTGCATTTTAGCCATCTAGTTGCTATCTTTAGTTCAATTATGTCATACCTATAGTGAAACTTCATGTTGTTGTTTTTTTTACTGAAGATAAATTTTAAAAATTAGTCTGGAAATCTATATTGTGCTATTATCTAGAATACACACATTATTTATGTATGCATAGATTATTCTGTCAACTTCCTTTATTAGCCCTAGTTTGTCTAATATGTAAACCCCTTGTTGAAAATATATACAAAAAAGCGCAAATCTTTTTTAAATATAATTTTTTAAAATAAATATTTCTTGTAATAATGTTTACTTTATGCTTTTTTTTATAGAAAAGTACATTTATTCTCTGGATAAAGATAATCTGAATTGCCATTGTTTTTCCTTTTATTTTTATCACAACTTACAGACCATCTAGTGGTGGAAACATCATAAAGAAATAGAAGCGGACATAAAGTAAGATAGCATATTAATAAAAAATAAATTCTAATCATTGAAAAAATTAACTGCTTCAAGTAAAAAATAAAAAAAGAAACTATATATTTTAATGTTTAATCTTTGCAATTCAAACCAATAATGCCAAAGTGTGATTTTGAATCCAATCACTTATTTGAATTGTTAAAAATTGACTTAAAATTTCTGGTATACCATGTGATCTTTCAAATATAATTTTATCTTACATATAAATGTTTTAACAATAAAAATATTAAATATTTCAAAGTCAGTGACATTCAGTAAAATATTTTTATACTGAACAATCAGATATAAAAAATTTCCACTTTTTTATTTCAATTTCTATTTTTCCCATTTATATTCAAAACGCCCTATTATTTCAGTTGGAGCCCAGCTGACTTTGTCATGTTGTTTATATCTTAGGGCTATCCTATATCCAATTATATAAATTTAAATATATTATTAATAATAATAATATATATATATGCTCTTATGCTATTTTTTTTTCTCATATTCAAGTCACTAGCAATCTTTTTCAGAATTAAAGCTGACAATAGTTTATATATTGAAATATATAAAAAAGCAAAAAACATTATAATAAATACAAAACAAAATGGTTCTTAATATTTTCACAATTAATGTTAAAAGAATAATATACAGAAATTTATGTAGATTAGAATTAGTTCTGAAACCATATTTTAGAAGTTTCAGTTATAAACTATGTTCTGACTATTTTACCAAGTGATCTACTTGAATTAGGGCAATCTATCAATGATAATCCAAATATGTAATTCATAAGAAATAAAATGTATGTATGCATTATTGAATTTGCTTAGCAGTCTTTCAGTAAGCAACGCAATTCAATAAAAATAATTAAAGAAGTAATCCATAAAAGTAAATGTACATATTTATTGTTGAAACTAACTGACATTTTGCAAGCAAAGTAATTCATATGAAAACTATTAATAATAATATGGGTGTTTAATGAAAGCAATAAAAAAACAATCCACAAAAAGTAAAATGAGTTATTAGGCCGAATACAAAATGAATAGTATTGTTTGATGATTTGTTCTAAACAAATTTACAAAGAAAAGTGTATTAAATTAAAGCATTTTAATAAATATTAACCTTATATTAAAGAAATTTTTTATTAGTTCATCTAATACTAATTAATTGCAAACAAAATTATCAAAATTTATCCTTTTTAATGAATTTTAAAAAGTATCAGTTATTATTTATAAAGGTATATTTTGCTTATAATTATTAGTATATCATATAAAATTTTGGAATATATACTTATTCTAAATAAATTAATGTATTATCCTTTATCACAAATTAAATTTATCTAATTAAAAATATACAATTTTTTCCCTTCAAATTACAAATAAAAATATACTTATGCAAATTTAGGAAATACAATCTTTTACTCTTGATATCTTGGTAGTATTGTTTCCTTGATGGTTTCTCTTTTGCTTTAATATTATATTATATGCAATTTGTTTTTATATATCTATTCTCAGATACTCCATAACTATTATTCATTTTAATCATTTTTTTATAGATCTATAATTTTAAGATTTGTACATTTTGCTTAATGCATAGATGAATTTTAACTCTCATCTTTATCTCAGAATTGCTTTATTTGAAGTAAATGCTTGGATTTGCATAAGCAAGCAATTTTATTGTTATTTTCTTTCCTTACATTATATTTTTCCTGTAGCAATTTTTTTTTTAGATTCTGACATGGTTTTGCAAAATTCCATCCTAATTACTTTAATCCTCTTGCATCTACTTACTTCACATGAAATAAATAGCTTAAATTATTTATTGTTAAAAAAGAAAAAAGTACTAATTGTACAGATGGAAAAAAAGTACTAAACCAAGTTGACTTATCATCAAATAAAAACTTTACATTTTAATACTTCATCACATACATATGTAAGGGTGGGTATGTAGGTGTGTGCATTATTTAAAGTAAATTAGCAAGTATTCATTCAAACCAAACACTTTTTAATAATATACCTAAATGATTACTATTTACTTTTTATTAGTTTAGAAATTATTTTTCATTTAATCTTAGATACAGATTTTAAATTTAATAAAGTCAAATATATTTATAGTATTCTTTGCATAAATGCATGTCAATCTTCATTTGTAACCAATCACTTCTTTCTGTTTCAAACAACATGATTTTATAATTTCTAGAAATTATTTTACATTCCAAATATAAGGTTGTAAACATGAGAGAAAAAAAACTCATGTTCATTATCATGCCACCCCCGCCCACCCACAATGTTTCAGTGATTGACTATCATATGTTTGAAATGCAAAAGTAAATCGATTGAAATTTTTAGGAAGCAGATGCATTTATGTGAATAAAATATATATATACATATTCTTGGATAAAAAAAAAAACTTTACACTTCAAAAACGAAAACACATCTTTGTGTGCATACAGATATATACACACAAAGACTATAGCTTAAAATGTTACATATATATTTACATAATAATCAACTTTTTCTGGATATCGCTGATTACAAAATTTTATTTTAGTTATATATTTTTAGCAAATAAGAGAAAATCACAATATTTTAACAAAATCTTAGTATTGCATATTTATAAAAATTATAAACATATATCTTTTTTTATTGCTTAATCATAATTTATTGCTTTTTTATGAATCTATTTGCTGGAAATTATTGATTTTTCACACACACACACATATATATATAATAATAAATTTGTTGACATGTTTAATTTATTAAAATTTTGGGGAAATTTTCTCTCTTGCTTTTAATCTTATTTTTTCATTTAGTAAATGTTATTCACTATGGAGATTTATGTTTTTGTCTTGAAATTCAAGGATTACTTTTTGATATATGAAAACAAGAGTCTAGATTTGAATAAAATTCAAAAATGGCAAAAAAATAAAAGAAATATGGGTTTAAAATGACTAAGTATTCTTTATAAACGAAAGCCTTAAAAACTTTGGCTAATTAATTAAATAATCAAAAAATTCAAATATCTTATCAGTCAGTAATATAGAAAATTGATGATTATCTTGAGAGTATGAATCAATTTTTAATATCTTGGTAGCTTTATAGATAGAAAGGTGGTGTTGGATATTAAGGATTGGGAATAGATTCCATTTACCAGTCTGCATTTTAAATATTTAAGTTTCATCATTATAATATAGTATTGTATATAAAGCTGCTATTTTGACAACATAAAGACACTGGAAATTTTTCAAGTCTGCTCTATAAGTCTTAAAATGTGATGGTAAAATTGAAAGACCAATCAGTATGTTCTTCAACTTGCTAGGTATAATAATGCTGAATCTACTATTTTAAAGAAATGAACAATAACAGACTTTTTTTTTAAAAAAAAGAGTGAATATGAGCAATTTTCATGGGAGAGGCAGATGTTGTTTATATTATAAAGATTATATAAAAGACATTCTAAAGAAATGAAATATTGTTTTTTATTGTAGGGTATAGCTAAGGAATAGAAAGTTATAATAAGCAAGATGCTGAAATCTCAGAAGAAAAAAATTGCTGACAAAAAAGGTTAAAAGACAGCATTGCAAAATTTCAGTATTTTAGGGTTAGAAAGTGATATTTGTGCTTCATGCATTAATTTGCATAATCAACCTATTTTAATTTCTAATTTTTAAAATTCTCTCTCTCTCTCTTTTTTTGTCTTAGAATGGCTATATAAGTAGCAGCTAATAAATGAAGACATGTAAAGAGGAATTTCCCCTCATATTCTTTCATTATTTATTTATTAATAATTTATATTGAATAAATAATTATAAAAAGTCAAATTTATGTAAATTAAATAGTTTTTTTTTATTGCAAATGTTTCCATAATTTTTTATATTCTCTGCATGTGTATGTGTAAGCATCAATAAAATGTATCTATCTACATTAGTTGATATTTTCCATTGACATCACTCAGAAAATTTAATTTTAATCAATAAAATGGATTAATATTTCTTTAAATTGTTAAGAATGCTACAATAATTTCATTCCAGATAGAATATAAGTATCTTTATCATATTGTAAAAGTATTCCAAACAGACCTGTTATTTGTTGATTCCTGTATATATACTTACATACATAAAAAACAAGCAATTCATAAATTTTATGCAAAGTGAACCATCTCCCAGTCAACTGTTTTGCATCTAATCACAAGGTCTTACACAATTCAGCATGTGAGTGCTAATAAAGTGACAGCATAAAATTAATGATGATGGTATTTCTTTAAAATTAAAATGATTGATTGCAAACATATGTATATTAATGTTCCTATTCTTTCTCTCTCTCTCTGAATTTATTGCTTCAGTTTTCCTACATCATTCATTTTCTGCATTAGTTAATTACCAGTTGTTCAAATGTATATAATTTTTAAAATAAATTGGATTACAGCTAGCACTTATAATTATCTTGTTTCAATTATCTGTGTAAAATATTGTAGCCAAATGAGCTTAAATAAAAAAATAAAATATGACTATATATCAAGATTTTTTATTCTGAATTTGTTTATTCAAACAGTTGATTTGAAAAAATATGTTATACCACATCATTGAGAATGCAATAAATTTGAATTTTGTTACTGTAGTAGTAAAAATATTATTTGCTTTTAATCATTTAATATTTTTATTATATCCTCAAAGAATATTTAGATAATTGTAGTAAAACATTTGACTCTCCTAATTGGTATCATAGAGATTAGAGAGTACTGGCATTAATGTATCATTTGAAATGAATTGGGTCTTTAAAAAAATGCCTACAGAAAATGTATCATATCTAAAACTTCATCTTATAAAGTATTCACTATTGATTGATTACCTTTCCTATGAAATATAAATTACAATATATAAACATTGTTCTTGGATTAATATTGAAAATCCATCACTGTATACTTTTCATATTGCTGACTGTTAAGTTACTAAATTTTCAACAGAGAATGGCAAACTTCTAGTATTTATAGTATTTTATGCAGTAGTGCTGTATACTATGGTAAATATCAAACAAACAGACTTATGAGAATTTACCAGAACATACATATTTGTACAACAGAACCAAACATAAATACAAATTAATTTTTTATGATCACAAACTCACTATGGGCCAATTTTTCTCTCCCACAAATGTGGGAACAGTCTGTGTTGAGAGAGTTGACAAAAAAATATAAAGAGGCTTGAGTGATCACAAAGGATTCACATTCTATCAATAGAAAGAATTCATGCATTCCATTGTCAAAAAAATGAAATATTTAAAGGCTGCATTTGCATATTAAGCCTCATTTACATATCCAACTACATCCATATATATATAGGCATAATTCAAACTGCTATATCTTCATATACTAATATTTTTTCTCACAGAAGTATTAATATTCTTTTATTCTATTACTTATAAATATACAATAAATAATAAAAATAAAATGACAGAAAATGTTGAAAAACTGTGCTATTTACATATTTATATAGGACAGAGATTATACATACAATATTATTATTGTTATAGGATTCAAAGTAGTTAAACATATACTGTTGATATATTATATTACTTAAAATAAATATTTGTCAATTAATTTAAATAATATGTTATTAAAATATATTGTGGTATTTATAGAGTTGCATATTCACAAAATATTAAAATACAAAAATTTTAATTTTCTACATAAAATTTTGATATTACTATAACACATATTCTACCTGACTGACTATATACAGAATTTGAATGATATGTGGTCTGGATGTTGCCACACAGAAAACCCATAAAAACACTAATATTTAAGAAATACAAAAATGGAATATAATAAGTGAAATCCATGTATTCTCTTTGTCCAAAAAAAGAAAAAAGAAAGAAAGAAAGCAATTTTAATGACAATAGTAAGCTCAGCAAATATAATTTCTTATACTGCAACAACCTTAACAATAAAATTAACCAATATTTGATTATTATTAATTTCAAAATGAAAAATTGACTTTTAAATGGTTTTAAGCAATGAGTTGTTTTCCTCTAAGGTTTTTCATACTATAGGGAGGATTTTTTTTCCCATTCATCACTGGGATAAGAACTAAAAGATACTTCATTTGTGAATGAAAGCAAAACATCAAGATGTTTATTGCACTTTTTGTCTGAATAAAAAAAAAAGAAGGAAAACATGCATTTCATAATTATTTTCAAATAAGACATAGATTCAATAATAAATATACATATTTCTTTTATAGATTACATTATTTGTTGCTTTATTTAATACACTTATTGCTGTTACCTAATTTCTTATGGAATACTTTTTATAATGCTTTCAGCTGCCTAAATTTTATAAAATATATTCTTTCTTTCTTTTTTAATTCAAAAATAAATGCAGTAATATATTTTGGTATTTTACTGTTTATTCATATGTGAAGTATATCTCAGTTCTCATTTCAGTTATAAGTGGAAAAAATTCCTCATTATCTTAAAAGCATTAAAGGTAAATATATCATCACTACATTAAAAATATTAAAGAAAATTAATTTTCTTTTGAAATTAATAATAATCAAATGCTTATTAATTTTATTTTTACAGTATATTATATTTATTAGACTTACTATAAAATTTTGCCTGGGGGGGGGTGCAAAGAATAGACCCATTTTCTTATTAATAGGCAAAATAAGAGTTGTAGATCATATGACCCAATTCTCTTAAGCTTGTAAGATATAAACAATGAGCATTGCCAATTGCTCAACAAGCTTTGTGATAAATGCTTAGCCAGAGAAAGCATTTAAAATATCTCTGTCAGGAAACCCTCCAAACCTCTGACCATGGTTTTGTGCTTTGGCACTCCTCAGAGAGGCATTAGGGTAGCTTCAGGCACTAGATTGTATTTTTGTGGATTAGTTATTTTATGGGTTCTCATATTTTTAAATTATCTATGGCAATAGGTATGAAAAGCCTGTTTATTTTTTGCTGTAGCATCGTTCATTTGATTGCAATTATGTAGTACTTGCTTAATAATTCACCAAATATAGTTAAGCATTTGTTTGTTTTAGTTTATTTATTTATTTCAAAATAACATAAGATGCTTTTGATTGAAACACAATATAAAAAAAAAATCATGATAATTAATTTGTAAACTTTTTTTTAATTTAGTAAAAAAATATAAAAAAAGGAACAATTACCAATTTTATAAATGATTAAAAAAAATAAACAAATAAGATATAATACATTAAATTAAGCTTGCTTTGTATTTAGCAGTTGGTCATTTTCATTTACTTTTAATGTTATGCATGTCTGGGGATTGTTGATCCTACATTATGTTTACAAATCATCCTACAGAAACATATTGAATAATTGATTTTTTTTAGTTCAATCTTTTTCTTTCTGGAATAACTGTTATCCATTTGATTAATATATATTGTTACAATTTTTATATATATTTTAATATTATAATTCTTTCTCATCCAATTGGAATATTATATGTAATTTCTGTATCATATATCAAATAAAATCATTTTATTTTTTACTTTTTGAGCAAGAAGTTTAATTTGTACCTCATGATTTTTATTTGATAAAAGAAATTAGTTTAATGATCATAATTGTAAATTCTACTTAAAAATAATATTATATAAAAATATTTTTTAAATAAACAAATCAACTTTTAATTTAAAATATAATTTTTACATATCAATAAAAAAAATTTGTTAGTCAAAGTATAATTTAATAATGAGCATACTAATTCCAAGCAAAAGAAAAATTACTATTAATAAAATGTCATTTTAATCAAAGCAAGATATTAATTAAATATCTGATCCTTTGTAAAAATATTTATGCTAATTACATATTATGTACTTTACTAAAGTAAAGAACTACATTATTTTATAAAATATACCTCTAATTTTGATTTGCTATAATAAAATATATTAAAAAGAGATAAGCAATAGCACACCACTGATGATGATCACATCTCATCACAATATCTTACTGATTAATTGTCCAATTTGCTTTCAGAAAAAGAATAAAAAATGTTAGAAAAATGAAACTTAGTTATGCTTAAATCGCAAAAAAGAATTCAAAATCTTTAAATAATATAAATAAGTTTGTGAATAAATATTTAACATTATTTTTTAAATTCTTAGCTTAGCACTATTATAAATGATTTGTTTTAATATATTTTCATTTGAGTCTTATCAATAAAGAAGTTGATATTTTAATGTATTTTAAATTAGTTTAGTGAATTTCTATATTAAAATTTAAATCTAAAAATTATAGTTACCATATATTTTCTTATTAAACTTGATTCATTTCATATATTAAAAACGAAGTTTCTTTACAAAATCTTTAGTGAATCAACAATAATTAATGCCATAAAAATTAAATATCAACCCAATGTTTCAAATATTTATTATACTCTTTTTTAAGAACATTAATAAATATAAAAAAATTAGTACAAATGTACTATAATGTCTAAAAAAATCATCCTCCACCCAAAAATTTTTTTTTATAGATAACAAATACCATTATCTTACCTATATTCCCAAGTTATATTTCAGAAAGCAAATATTTTATTTTCCAAAACTATTTATCTTTTAATATATATGTTTGTCTATGAATATTATGTCTATCTTTAATGTACATTTTTCCACTTTTTAAATATTCAATTAAAATAATAGAAATATTTTTTATACATTAAATGGTTTTATTGATTGTGTGCTAAAAAGAAATAAAATATTTGTTTCAACCATAATTGGAGTTTGTAGATTTAACTTGAAAAAAAAACTGGGGGGGGGGGCAGAAATTACTTAAGTTCAACCCCTTGTTATAAAAAATAGATTGATTTAATTTCTGGATCCTCCAAACTTTTATTTCTAATTAAATTTAAACACTCTAATGATTGAAGAAACAATTTTTTTAGTGCACAGAGAAAAAAAAGTATTTAAAATATATAAAAAAATTATTTCTGTTATTTTTAAAACCATATACTTTAAATTGACTGAACACTTATAGTTGATATATATATATATCACTAGACATTACTGCTATAAGTTAAAATGTATATCCCTTATGTATTTATCATATTTGTGTGTACATAATAATACATGTGCATATAATGTAAATAAACTACTTAATATATATAATTTTATTTTAAATTAATACCACATATATAATGTATATAAGTCATTAGATATTTCTGCAGTAAGTTAATATATATACTCTTAATGTATATATTATATTTAGTATGTGTACATAATTATATATGTATAAATCAGTAATTGGATTTTCTATTTAAAATTGTTTGATAGTTTTTATTTTTATTTTATTTTAAAACAGTTGTTCTTTTAAAAAATGCTAAAGAGAAAAAATTCATGATCATTGTTTAAATAATTAACATAAGTTTTCTTTAAATAATTATTTAAATAATTAATGTAACTTTTCTTTTTTTAATTTTTCAGGATAATTTTAAATAATGTGAATTACCTTTTAAAAAAAACAATTGTTTTAAAATAAAAACCTATCAAACAATTTTAAATAGAAAACTTAATTATTAATTTATTATACATATATAATTATGTACATATTCTAAATATGATATATGCATTAAGACTAAAACGCTTAAAAAATATTAAATTGAAAAAAAATATTTACACTGTTCTCTTACAATCATTATTTAAAACAAACCAAAAGTTTCTAAGAATAAATGTTAACTACAACACATGAAATTATTGAATATTTTTAATATTTTCCCACCCTCTGTTCCATACTTATGAAACTAATTGACATACTAGAAAGATAAGTATTTCAAATGGATTAAACTGGTATAACTAAATTACATATCACTTTTCAAGCAATTAAATATATTAAATCTCAATTTTAAAATTTCATTCTAACTTTAAAAAGATCAAAAGTTAATAAACAAACAAACTGATTTTCCAACTTCAATAAAAGCATTATATATATATCATGTCCTATATACATTTTTGTTTTTCTCTATAGAAATTTTTATTTAGGTTTTTTTTTTTTTTTAAAAAATCTTTTAATAAAGTTTATATATATATAATTAACATACAAATTAAAAACAAAATTCTTATGTTATTAATCTTGTCATTAATTTTTTGTTTCTCACATATGTCATATACTGAGCTGTTAAGCATTTGGTTGGACACATTAGATTACATAATAAGAAAGATAAAATATTTGTTTTATGAAGTTAATATACCATGAAAACCAATAAAGCTGAGAAAATATAAAAATAAAAAATTTAGATATTTTTAAAGTTATTAATTTTAATTTATTTATAAAATATGAATTGTTATATATAAGTCATAAAATGGAAAAATTATTTCTACTTTTAAATTCTACATAAAATATTGATTAAAATGATTTATAATAGAATGTTTTTTTTTAAAAAATCAAAACATTTTTGTTATTTCATTTTCAATTTAAGTTCTAAGTAAAAAATATTCATTTAGGGTGGGGGGATTTTCCTTTTTTCCTGTCAAAAGAAGCATTGTATTGTATGATACTTTGTTTTCAAATATTTATTTAATAATAATAATATTGATATATTGTAATTTACAAAATCAAATAAATATTACTAACTGTATTTGGGAAATTTATACACACATACATAGTCATATGCATAAACATATATATGCATTTTCTTCTACAAAATGTTGACAAACTTAATTTTATTTTTATAAGGTGCTTGTCTTATAGATAAAGACGCTGTTCGATGGCGCCGTTTTCACGCTAAAACTATAAAATATGAACATTCCCAGGCCGTTGATTTTAATCATTTTGATGTGTTTTTTTGTAATGCGAAAATAAAAACAAAACAAAATCATCTTTTTTAAATATTATTTTTTATTAACATATACAAATTAAATGATAATAATACATGTAAAATAAAATAAACAAATTACAATTTGATTCGTGTTGTTTATTTTGCTTTATTAGAAAAATCAATTTTCTATTGGAGATTTTTTTTTACTGGGGTTACAGCTTTACTGCTATTTTTACTTCATATAGAATGATAACAAAAAGTAAAAGTTGTTATAGTTAGGTTTAGGGTTAGTTTTGGTTTAGGGTTAGTTTTAGGTTTAGTGTTCTGTTGTTTATAATGCTAAAATAAAATATATCAAAATCGTATTTTTGTAAATATTTTTTTTAGTGTCATATATAAAATAAATGATAACAATAAACGTAAACTATATTCAACAAAGTATAACCATAATCAGAGAAAAGAAAGAAACTAAAACTTTTTTAAACAACAACAAAAATGTCTTCTTTACTTATTAATCATGTTTATAATATATGCTTTTTATGAAATTTATAAAAAAACAGTGCAAAATTGTACTTTTCTTACTGGATATTTTTGTGTTACCACTCTTTTTTACTTCAAAAATATACACACGGTAGAATCTTGTTTGTCTCATGGAATGTTATGAACAGTACGTTACTTGATGCGTTATCTAATTCCAACTCACTTTACACATATATCTTGTCAACATTTTCCCAATTAAAACTTCAATACAGTACGGTGTAAAAAGTCTGATAATTATTATTTTACAAAATCTGAACATTTCAATACTTTAAAATAAAAAAAAATCCAATGAAAACAACATTTCCATCTAATTAAAAAAAACACACCCTCTCACCAAGCCGTAACCATTTTATAAACTGTGCGAATTCGGAAAATGTATTTGCTGTGATGTGACATACATGCTGTACTGCAACTCGACATAGCAGCCTGCAATCTGTAGCACAACAAAAAAGTTGTATTATAGAAAATGCGGGTTCGAATGGGTCGGCCGCGGAAAACAGCATTTTCATGTGTTTTAGCGTGAAAATGGTGCCATAGAGTGGCAGCTTTAGCTATAAGATTAGTACCTTTTATAATAAATAATAATTTTAATTTTCTAAAAAGTAAATTTGGATTATTTTATTGAGATAGTAATTATTAATATTATTTTTATTACTTGAATTCTCCATGATTTTTTTTTTTTTAAAAAGTTTTTATAAAAAAGTTTATACTGTAAGTCATAAAAAAATGTTATAATATAGTCATGTTTTCTATATGATTTTTTCACTGTGTTTATTGAATGAGAAATTAGCTTTATATAGATTTATGAATACAGACAAAATGTGGAAAAAGACCAAAGCTATTTTCAATTTATGATTTAAATAAAATGTTTTTGAAATTTTATTGATAAGATTAATCAGATAAGAATCTATGTTTTAAATTTGTAGGTGATAAATTAAATATTTTTTGGACTTGATTAAAAGGTAATATGTAATATCTAAAAAAAAAATTTTTTTTATTTTTTCAAATATTTTTAATACTTTTGTACTAATGTTTTACATTAATAAATGTTTTGCATTAAGAAATATTTAAAACATTGGAATGGTCTTTAATTTTCATATTATTTTTTTGTTGATCTATTGAGCAAAAAAATGTTTATAAAGAAAATAAGTGGTTGAAATTTTGTTTTAATACTATTTTATAATATATTGCAATAAGCAATAATAATGTTTTCAAAATATACCTTTAAAATTTTTAAATTAAGATGTCATTTTAATATCTTTTTAAAATCTTATTCATTAAATTATATATATAATACACAAAAGAAGGAATATGAGGATATACAACAATGATGCATTAAAAAAGATTGAATATCTTGAATTTTGTAAAATGGTGTGGAAAAGAGTTGAAAATGATATAAGAAAGTATAATTGTGAACTAGCAAGAAAAGCTGTAGAAGAGAATAAAAGTCTAAAGAGTATAAAACAACATTTTGGTATTGGTAGGAAATTTATATCTGCAATAAGCAAAAAAGATGGCATTATTATTAAAATGAGAGATGACATCATAAAATGTGTAGAAGACTTCTATCAAGAATTATATAGTAATAAAGAACAAGTGCCTCCTATACATATTATATCTTCTGAATTGCCCAGAATTTTGAATGAGGAAGTAAATTTATGAAGAAAGGGAGGGCTCCAGGTAATGAAGGGATTGTAACTGATATATTAAAAGAAGCAGGTGAAGAAATAGAAATTTTTTTTAGCAAAGTTATATACCAAATGTCTAAATGATAAAGATGTACCAGATGATTGGAAGAATGCAGTATTAATATTAATATTTAAAAAAGGTGATAAAAAAGATATTAGAAATTACAGACTTATCAGTCTTTTATCAGTTTTATACAAAATTTTTACTAAGATAATTACAACTCGTCTACAGACAACATTGGATTTCCACCAACCAAGAGAACAAGCTGGATTTAAAAGTGGTTTTAATACAGTAGATCATATCCAGGTATTGAGAGAAATTATAGAAAGGGCAAATGAATATGAGTTGCCATTATGTTTAGGATTCATAGACTATGAAAAGGCATTTGATTCTATAAACATTTCTTAGTGATTAAAGCATTGGATCATCAAGGTGTACATTCAGGAAATTGTCATATTTTGAAGAACATTTATAAAAGTGCAACAGCAACAATTAGATTACATAATGATAGTAGGAAAATCAACATTGAAAAGGGTGTAAGACAGGGTGACTCCATATCTCCAAAACTTTTTACAGCAGTGCTGCAAGAAGTATTTTGTGGATTAAAATGGGAAGCTAAAGGAGTGAAAGTAAATGGAAATTATTTTAAGTCATTTAGATTTTGCAGATGATGTAGTTGTTTTTGCAAATAATGCTTTAGAGCTACAGGAAATGTTGCAGGAGTTATCAGATGAAAGTAGGACTAAAGATAAATGTTAAAAAGACTAAAGTAATGTTTAATAGATTTTCTCAAAATATGAAAATAAAGGTTGATTATGTGAGTTAGAAGAAATTAACAGTTACAAGTACCTTGCTCAGATTATTAATACAGATGGAAATATAATGGATGAAATTAATCATAGAATTAAACTTGGTTGGAGTGCTTTTGGTAGAAATAACTTGATACTAAAAGGACATATCCCTATGTATTTGAAAAGGAAGGTTTTTAATAAATGTGTTTTGACAGTTCTTACTTATGGATCTGAGACTTGGACACTTAATAGAAGAGCAATACAGAGACTTCAGACCACTCAAAGAAGTATGGAGAGATGCATGTTGGGAGTAACAAGAAGGGATCGAAAACACAATGTATGGGTAAGAGAACAAACAGGTGTTACTGACCTCATTGAAAAAATTAAAAGACTGAAATGGAGTTGGGCTGAACATATTGTTAGAAGAGATGATAACAGATGGACAATTGAAATTTTAAACTGAATTCCAAGAGATTGTAAAAGACCCAGAAAGAGACCACATGTGAGATGGATGGATGAAATAAAAAAGTGTGCAGGGGTGATGTGGAGAAGAAAAGCTAAAGATAGGAAAAGATAGATTGAACTTGGAGAGACTTTCATCCTGCAGTGGATTGATAATGGTTGATGCTGATGATAATACACACACACAACTTTAATCCATCATTTTTTCAAAATCCACTTTTATCTTTATAAAGTTTTTATCTTGAGTTTGGGTGAAAGATTTCTCTGTACTCAACACAGCATCATTGAGTTATTGTAAAAAATCAGTAAGGCATATATGTTAAAAAGGTAAAATCCTTACTTTTTAATTAAAACTTATTTTCACTTAATCTTTTTATTATTTAAGAAAGCAACGTAAAAACAAAGCTGTAAATGATTTGACTTGTGATCTTTTAAATTTAAAAAGAATTGATTTTAAAATAATTTTTAATACTATATAATTATTTACTGACAAATAGCTGAACATTACCAGGGTTGATTATGAGTATATAGGGGAAAACCATTAAGTCTGATTAAATCTAAAAAAAGAGCAAGGTAGGCAGATAGAGCCATTACATTATGCATTGTGTCATATAAATAAATTCACATTTTACAATTCAAAAAACTGCTTATATATAAGTTATGGAGCTACACAATATGTAAATAGTCTACTATAGTACAAAGACATTGCTTATTAAAAAAACACTCTAAGAACTTGCAACTGTTAGCTAATGAGAATTCAATTGTTTGTCTATCCTTAGTTTATTCTTTAGTCATGAATAGCTAGATATCATGTGATAAACAATATCATACACTTAGTTGGATTGATAATAGTCTGTCTATTTGGGAAAAAAAATCTAGATTGGAATCTAAAAAAATGCCCAAGTTTTATGTGACACAAATTGAATACCAATTTTTTGGTTTAGCATTAACAACTGTGCAGTAAGGCTTTTCATAAAATATTATAGCCTATTGATAAAATAAATTTAATGAATCGATGTTTAATGCATAATTTCATATCATACTATTATGTGAATAGCAAAAATTATGACTCATCCATATTATAAGCAAATATTGTTTATATAAATTTTTTTTTATTGGACAAAATAACCAAGTTGAAATCTGAACAGAAAATTATAAGTGTGTGTTCTTCATATAGGCAATGTTAAAAAATTAATGATAAGATTATATATAAACAAATAAACCACTATATTTAGTTCTATATTTCTTCTTTCACTGACTATACTAATACATTGTTAGCATTAGCATTATTTAATGCTAGCCAAGTAGAAGTTGTGTATCAAACTCCTTTGTGATTTACATATTATTTTCATCTTCACCAATAAATTCACAAGTAGAGACTCAAAACACTGTACTAGAACTCAATTGGTTAGTCATTATAATAAAATGTAAAAAAAAATATTTTTTTTTACTTATTTTGATTTACTATTTCCCATAATGCTTGATAAAAGAAATTATTGGTAGTATTATTTGCATATATCAAATATTCTCAATTTGATATCAGTTAATGAGTGATGCTGTGGAATTTTTATTTAAATTAAAAAATTATGATTTAAAAGCAGAAAATGATTTTTTTTAATTGCTGCCAACATAAAGTTTTAAAATCAAATTTAAATGAAACCTTTATAGCATTACTCATCTGACACCAGATTGTGAGTACAGGATATATGCATATGTAATTTTAATTTGTTAATGTAAATACAGATTTCCGATTTTTTTCTTTGCATATGGTTATTTATAACACTGGTATAATGACTTGATTTCATGTATCATCATCCAGGTAATATGTGCAGCTAAAGAAACTAGTGAAGGGATACATATTAATATATAAACTAAATACTAAAAATTGGATCAGCAATTAAATGAACTAAACAATATTTTTTAATCATGAAATCTTCTAGCCATATAGTTAGTTACATCAATTGTAAAACAAAAATTAGTCACTCAAATCAATGCACATAAAAACATAAAAAACAAAACAGATAATTCTATCATCATTATGAACCTGGTGAAATGACATTATCTCAGTGCATATATATTGAAACCATTATGGGTTTCTTGACATTCAACAACATAATAGTGTGGTGCACATATATAAAGTTGAAAGAAAAAATAGAAATAAACACAAACAAATTTTTGTAGATATCTTCTGCATTACGCTGGCATAATAGTAAAGAGTAAATAATTTTAAATTTAACTTTTTTTATTATAAATTAAACATTTAAAAAAAGGTCTTATCAATATTTTATTAATTCTAATTTTGAAATTAAAACAAGCATGTTTTTATGTTATAATAGATGTCCTGGTAATTATAAAATTTCATTATCTATTTTGGGAATCTTTTCTTAAAGTAAAGCCTGTATAACAATTCTGATAAAATTCCACTATCTATTTTAGAAATCTTTTTTTAAAGTAATGCTTGTGTAACATATTTTGATAAAATTCCACAAAGTGATTTTTCAAAGGATTAAAGTGAATTGAAAAGAGTAATTAACTTTTTTCAATCAAGATAGAAAAAACATTTTTGTTAATGTATTTTTTTCTCACATTCTAACTATAAAATGGTTGAAAAAAGATTAGAAAGTAGTTTTGAGTGCTTCTTAAGAATTCTTAGAGTTGTTCAGATTATGACAGAACTACCATGAAAATATAACTGAAGGAAAGAAGGGCAAGTTCAGCAGCTGCACCATAATTCACTGTAGTAGAGTTTGAATTCACATGAAAGAATGTTCAACTTCCAGGGTTTCATAGCCCAAATGTAGACAAAAATAGATAACTTGCCTAATGTCTATCCAATCCTAGAATAAATGGAGCTGATTGAATGCAACAGTTACCTGAATTATATATTTTCTGATGATGACAAGAACTTGGTCTACTGTTTAGAAGGGACCAGAGTACCCAGAGGCCATCAACTTGCTGAAGAATTAATTATACATATGCTGAATTGTCTATATGCAGAGAACCACAGATGAAAGTGCAGCACTGTATGTATATAAAGTGCAGCTGGTGAGTTATTTTAAATAATTCCTTGAGAGAAACAAAATAATTTTGCTTGAATTAAAAGTATAAAAATAAAGAATTAATTCATAGATGATTTTATATTTTATAAAAAAAAAGGCAAACTCCCAAAGCATTTCTATATTGGAAAATGAAAGAATGTGCTGGAATATTTTGTAAAGACGTTGGTAAGATTGATATTACTTTTTTAAAAAAAAAAGAAAACTTTTATGAATTTTATGTATATTTCAACATGGAATTAATTGTGGAAAATATATTTTTAAGTTTTATTATTTTGATAAATTATAATATATGGTATAAATAACAATGTGTGCACACACTTCCATGCACTTACACATGTATGTTAAATCAGTCATTAATTATCTATTATAAAGAATGAATTTCATTTATAGATTTGTGACAATTCAAATATGTTAATAAATTATAATACAACACATTTGTCTGCTGATATATATATATATAAAAGACATATTTTGCGGGTTCATCCGTGTTAAAAATTTTAATATTAATATACTGACGTTTCAACTTGGTCACACAAGTCATCCATTGAGTGATAATAGATAGAAAGATGGTTGTAGAGGCGCTACAATCACTGGTTTGAAAAAACATTAAAGTTCCACCAATAGCAAAAATGTTAAATTTAAAAATGTTTTTTAAAAAAATCTTTCCAAATAGGAGGAAGTTTGCATGTATCATCTCGTTTATTGATACAATCTGGCCTTTTAAGTATCTCAATAGCTTCTCTAATTTTGCACAGGTAGAGATTATCACATCTGGATATGATCCTGGTACTAGAAAAATCCATTTTATGACCTGAATCTATAGTATGGAGTGAGAGTGCTGCTGCTGATGAGTGTTGTTTAACTGCATTAGCATGCTCATCTCTCCTAACACTGATGTGATGATTACTCATACCTATGTAAGAAGCTTTACAATTTTTACATGAGATTTGATAGACACCATGAGATTCAAGAGGGATTGAATCCTTAGGCTTGTTTATTATATTGCTAATCTTTTGATGAATAGAAAATGCTGTATCTATATTATAGTGTTTTAATATACGTCCAATACTGTCTGTAGTTCCATTTACATCATGTATTAAAAACTCTTTTCATTTTATTTCTGTTTTAAAAAGTTTAAAAACTAATGCTAATGACATTCTGGTCAGTTTGATGTTGTGTCTTTGTTTACAAACATTCCAATTGATGAAGCTTTAAATATAATCTCACAATGTTGCAATTTACCAGACCATATTATTGCTTTGTTTAAACATTGTCTCTTGAATACATATTTTGTATATAATGGACAGCATTACAGACAAGTTTTTGGAACTCCTATGGGCTCACCTATCTCAGGAGTAATAGCTGATTTATTCATGGAAAATATAGAAACTCGTGCTTTAGAATCATCACCTTTAAAGCCTCTCATTTGGCTCAGATACATAGATGACACTTTTGTCATATAGCAACATGGAAAAAATAAATTAGATGATTTTTTCATACATTTAAATAATATACATCCTCATATTAAATTTATAATGGAGACCGAGTCTATTCATGGAAAATATAGAAACTCGTGCTTTAGAATCATCATCTTTAAAGCCTCTCATTTGGCTCAGATACATAGATGACACTTTTGTCATTATGGCAACGTGGGGAAAATAAATTAGATGATTTTTTCATACATTTAAATAATATACATCCTCATATTAAATTTATAATGGAGACCGAGTCTGATAGAAAAATCCCTTTTCTTGACGTTCTAGTCACCAAAACACCAAATAGTTTATCTTTTTCGATTTACAGAAAGGATACACCCACAGACAGATATTTACATTTCCATTCTCATCATCACCCAACTCAGATAGTTTCTGTAACTCTTTTAAATAGAGCAATTAACCTTTCAGATGAGACACATCTGAAAGAAGAAATAAATCATATTAATAGTGTTTTATTAGCAAATAGTTATAATTACAAATTTATAAAAAAAAAGCCTTATTTCAAGCCCAAAATAGACAAAATAGAAGATAAATCAGCTATTAGGATTTGTGTTCCATATGTAAAAGGGATTACAGACAGCATCGAACGTATATTAAAACGCTATAATATAGATACAGCATTTTCTACTCATCAAAAGATCAGCAATATAATAACCAAGCCTAAGGATTCAATCCCTCTTGAATCTCATGGTGTCTATCAAATCTCATGAAAAAATTGTAAAGCTTCTTACATAAGTATGAGTAATCATCACATCAGTGTTAGGAGAGATGAGCATGCTAATGCAGTTAAACAACACTCATCATTATCAGCACTCTTACTCCATACTATAGATTCAGGTCATAAAATTGATTTTTCTAGTACCAGGATCATATACAGATGTGATAATCTCTACCAGTGCAAAATTAGAGAAGCCATTGAGATACTTAAAAGGCCAGATTGTATCAATAAGCAAGATGATACATGCAAACTTCCTCCTATTTGGAAAGATTTTTTTAAAAAACATTCTTAAATTTAACATTTTTGCTATTGGTGGAACTTTAACGTTTTTTCAAACCAGTGATTGTAGCGCCTCTACAACCGTCTTTCTATCTATTATCACTCAATGGATGACTTGTGTGACCAAGTTGAAACGTCAGTATATTAATATTAAAATTTTTAACATGGATGAACCCGCAAAATATGTCTTTTATATATATTACCCATGAAAGTCTTCATTTCAACATATATATATATATGTTTTATGTAAACCCATTATGAGGTAGTGTATCTTTAAAATGTGATAACTTTCATAAATTATATTGCATGTCTGTATACATATATCAATACATGTCACGTAGATACATATGTAAAAATTAATCATTTTTTATTGTCATATGACAATTCAAATAAGTTCATAAATTATTATACTACATGTCTACATGCTGATATGTAGGTGTTTTATGTAAATCTATTGGAACACATATATAAATCCCAATATGATGGCTTATTTTTTGTATATTAATCAAAATCAGGTTTAATTTAAATATGTATAGCCATATTTTGTAGACCTTAATTTTATTTTTTTATTGTTGTTAATAAACTGAAATTTCATTGTTAAAATTATTCCAATGACTTATTCAATCTAAAAAGATAAGTTGTATGTTGTATTATATCTCTTGTTCACAATAAGTTATGGAACTTGTGTTTTCTGACCTAGATTCATACATAATGGTATATTATATAAAAGGAGATTATATTAGTGTTTATGGGCATCCAGTTGATAATGATGACTTTGGATTGGGGAAAAGAGGATATCCTTTAAAGTCCATGCACTACATTTTATTTAGTATTTATTTAGAAATTAAGTTTATAGTTTGCTAGTACATTAATGCTACTAAGTGACCAGAGCATTGATGATGATCAGCATGTTTTAATATCCCAATATTATTGCTTTATTGTTATATATATTCTAATGGATTAGCACTTAAGTTTGTGCATCAAAATTAATGTTTAAATAATCTGCCCCAAGCTGGCAAGAATTAAATAATTAGTTGGTCTATAATAGACTCATTTTAAGTCCAGTCACCAGATTGACTGTTGATTTATTTTTATTGTTAATCATCCATGATGATGAATGGGTATTATTTTTGGGTAATGTTGGTGAACTTATAGTTAACATACTGTGACACTACAAAACATCACTGTCCACAAAATTCCAAAGATTATCCATATTATAACCAGTATTAGGGTGCCACTAGGGATATAGACCAAAAAGATTTTTCAATGATCATAGTGTTAATTTATTTATGTATTACAATCACATAATAATTTCAGAACATAATCTTATGCAGACTCTAATAATTATAATTTATGTTCTTATCGGGGGACACAATAGATGTTAATGTTATAGTTAAATTAATAACAAAGGCACTTAAGTATGGCTTTAATAATATTTACTATATTCCATTTTCACTACTCTGTTCCCAATCCTCCCTTCATAGCACTCCAAAATGTCTTTAAAGCAAAATACAAGTGTAAAATTTAACTCAATCATTATTATTTTAATATGGTTCAATTATTTAACATTTTTATACCTTTTCCCAAGAGAAAATGAGCCATCACAAATCATATGAATGACCATCTCTCAAATTCATTATGGAGACCCTATCCAAATAGGAGTGAACTTTAACATGACTTACTATTGGAGTGACCTGTATTGATCTCCACCCCAACCCTCTCCCTTCTCATGTTAAATAATTTTACTCGTATCATTAATGGACAGCATAAGTTTCCAGTAGTTTGCTTATGACCATTGATTTTACTAACTCCTGATTCTGGTATAAGTTTCCAAATGTTTACTTATGGGTAGAATTTTTAACTGACCCCCCAAACTCCTGTTTGTCTTTAAAGATCATGCAGTTAATATTTTGGGAATCTAATCTATACAAATGTTTGAAAATAATAAAAATGAATAAAAATTTACATAATCAAATGAATAAAACTAAGTAATATAACACCATACCCTCCCCTTTTTAATTCAATTAAAATAGCATGATAAATCCCTATTAAAATTTCCATGCCCTATTGTTGAAACTTTTAATGTATAAGAGACCTAGTTAATGGAGTCTAGGTTGCTATCATGACAATTAGAATAAAAGTTCACTTAAACAGTTTATATTTACCCTGGTTAATCAACTGTTTAAACATTCAACAAGAAGATACTTTCATATATGATCTTAGTCCATAATTTTTGGTGTGAACACTTTTTAGTCCTCTGATCCCTGAAAACATCCTTGGATAGTTAACTCTCTTCATCCTTTCCATAGTTGGAAATCACTTGAGCAGCTCCAAGTGTGGCTGGAAGATAATTTTCTCCAGGAGAGAAGTCCTTCATATCCTCTAGCTGGAGAACATTTTCATAGCAATGGATATTAATACTTTTTAAAGAAAAAGTTCTGAATCAAAGTTCTAAATCATCAAACAAAAGAAAACTCCACAATTTATGTTTTTTTTTTAGCAAACAGAATTCACACTTTGCTGTTTATTTTTAGCTACATTTTGTCATTTACAATTTCTGTCCTTTTTATTCCTGCAGAATTTTTAATTAATGAAAAAGTTCTTGATCAATTAGCACAGTAGATAGACTCTAACAATATTTTTAATTACAAAATGCATTTTGTACCTCAAGTTTCAGCAATAGAGTTAATTGCAAATCTCTCTAATTCCTCCACCCCACTCTAACCCATGTTTTTCCAAGAAACAAAAAAAGCTTTTAAGAAAAAAAACATCTCAAGATTCTCAAGATACTAGTTTATCTTGAGCTATAACTGATTTAAATAAATTAATCAAACGGAGAAATCCTGATTTCTTCAAAATTAAAAAATCTTTAAAAATGATTTAAAAGATAATATATTATTTTAAATTATTACTATAAACTACAAACATTTTTATTAAATTAAAATATATATACATGTATATATATATAAGATGGCAGAAAATACCATCTCAATACTTATACTTAATATGGCTGGTTCTGTTGATCTCTGTTCATTTGATATTAAATTTTACATTTTGTTTATTTTGGGATGATGATGGTATTCCATCATGACAGATAAACTCCCAGAGTCCATAGTGTTACAATATATATATATATAATAAAGAATAGAAATGAGATATCTGTGTAAATAGAAATAACCTTTAACTTTTGATGTTACCAAGAAATGATCAATTAGTACTAATTGACAATCCCTGAGGCAAAACTATTTTTTTCATTAAACCTATAATAGTTCTTTGGTTTGAGTTTTATGTTGAAGTAAAAGGGATCCTCTTTCACTTCAAATCCCAATTCTTACCATGTTTCCCTGAAAATAAAACTTAACCAAAAAATAAATCCTATCATGATTTTTCAGAATGCTTATAATAAAAGCCCTACTCCAAATAAAGGCCCTAGTTAAGATCATCAGATGTATTGAATTATAAAGTAATGAATGTATAAATAAATATTATTGACATTAATGCTTTAGATAAATGGTAATATAAATTATATGGTTCTTTTGCATTTTCCATCGATTATTTTTGACAAATGTAATTCTACCTGTACAAAAAAAACAATTTATCTGCCGCAAGTCAGTATATTAGACAATTTCCAATTTCATTGATATATTTTTAGGTATTTATTTATATGTAATACTTAGATTTAGAATGCTTGATTTAGTTTTAGAATTTCATCATGGTAGCTTTTAAATATTCAAGATAGTCAAGCATTAGTGGCTGAGTGGTCAGCACAGCTGCCTTACAAGCAGTTGTCATGGATTTGCTTCCCGAGTGATGCTTTGACACATAGAAAAAAAAAGAAAAAATCAATTTGATTTTTTAAATATTTTTTTTCTCCTAAAAGATTATAAATAGTGGGCATGATTTTAATAATCAATTTTTCTCCTAAAGAAATGCTTTTAAAAGGAATATAGAAACATTTTCTGATTTTATTTGTTGCTTTTGTGTACACAAACCATTCTTGTCTCACAATATTCAATTAACACTTGATTTAATGGTAAATTTAAATGGAACAATATTCTGAACAACAGATAAAATGAGTGGAAAAAGAGCCTATTCTGGTGATTAGAAAAAAAGAAATATGGGGAGCTCCCAGAGTAAGAGAGAAAAAGTACTTAAATAAATGTACATTTTTGTACATGAAAAAATGTGGCATCAAGCTCTATGGTGACTTTAAGCAAAAATTAATATAAGACTAGGTCTTATTTTGAGGGAAACATGGTATATGGATTTAAACTCAAATAACTATTTTTATAGGTGTGAGAATGTGAAAAAATAGCATCTTTCTTAACATTCTGCAAACAATATTTTAATCTTCTCCAGAGCAGTGGTCTTCAACCTTTTCATATCTGTAGACTGGCAAAAATAAGGATAAGATTTTGCAGACCAGCAGAAGTTTACAGATAAATTTTCTTAAAGATGTAAATTGCTTAGTCTTAGATAAGCATAATTGTTATAACTGACCAAAACAGCACACTAGTTACTGTGTATTGTAATGGTGTTGCTTATCTTCACATGCTGAACACTCTTTCTTGAATTGTACAGTCATCTGCTACAGAAAATAGTCCAATAACAATCATTCTCATTAATGTGCTTGCATTTCTATGTTTATTATTTTATTGTTAAAACATGCAAGAATAAAATATTATTCACCTGAATATTGAGAAATATCACAGCTAATGTAATTATATGACAATGATTATGATAAATGTAATATCTGTATTTAATGTTAAATATACAAGATGAATATATATATATATATGGAGTTTGTATAATAAAAAACTTTTTTTTTTCTAAAAAGAAATTTATTTAATAAATATAAGAAATTTATTTAATAAAGTTTAATAGTTTGTATTGGAACTAAAGTTTATATTGAAACTTTGATCTGTGAGATGTTTTTGGTTGTTCATGTGCCATAGTTGGGACCATCTCAATGTTTATAAAGTTCTCTTTTTGTGGGTGATGGTTGCTTAATATAGCACAGGTTGTGCATATGCTATGATTTATATCTTGTAGTCATTTAGGGCTATTGTGTTGTTACATGTGGTTGAGTTATCACTTATACTATTGCTGCAGTATTGAAATCTCAAAGAGTTTCCAAGTGTCATCAAAGGTGCTGTTGGAGGCAAGCATTTGATCTCTTTTCTTTATTTTGGTAATGGTGTCAATGAAGGTGAGAGCTGGGTTTCGACTTGAATCTCAATGGCTAGTTTACAGCGTACCAGCCATAATGAGAATGTGAAGAAAATGGCCAGTCAGATCCAAGCATATGTTTTTGTGCCTAGGCATCTTTGAATAGAGGTGATCATGTTGTAGTTTATTTTAGAGTTAGAGTGAATTAACTGTCTGATGCAGTTGTACTTAGGGCATATGTTAATGATATGGTCAATTGTTTCCTCCTCTCATTGACAGAGCTGACATTGGGGATTCAGGTTGTCATGGCTTCTTCTGTATACTAGAAACGATCTAGTGGGAGGTGCATTAAGGTTTAAATTTATCACAAAGTCAAGATATTTGGCTTCCAGGCTCCAGAGCCTAAATTGGGAGATAATTTTTTTATTTGTTATTTTAAGCCTGCAATCCTGTACTTGGCTGTGTTTTTTTTGTTTGAATTTTTTTAGAAAAATAATAAAAAATTTAATTCTACCCCCCCCCCATAAATATCTGTGATAAATAGAAAAACAAATCAATATATGTATGATTGATTAGATTTTGTTTTCATTCTGTTTCTTTTTTTTTAATCGGATAAAAATGCGATGAAAAAATAAATAAAAATTGTTTATATTAATTAAAAGTTTAAAATCTTATTATTTTGTTATTACAAATGTTCCTGCCACTCTAGCATGGACTGACAGAAAACTTCTGCAGACCGGGAGTTGAAGACCACTGCTCCAGAGAGTTCTATGTGTTGAATTAAATATTTTCATAGATTGTTTCTATAATAAAGAATAGAAATGAGGAGATAATATCTATGTAAAGAAGAATAACCGTTGATGTTAACAAGAAATTATCAATTACTACTAATTGACAATTCCTGAAGCCAAACTAGTTTTTTTCATTAAACTCATAACAGCTCTTATGTTTGAGTTTTTTGTTGAAGTAAAAGGGGTTCTCTTTTACTTTAAACCCCAGTTCTTATGTAGATTTAAACTCAGAAAGCTATTTTTATAGATATGAGAATGTGATAGAATAGCATCTTTTTTGACATTCTCCAAATAATATTTTAAACTTCTCCAGAGAATTGTATATGTTGAATTAAATTCACCATATACAATTTAATGGAGAAGTTTAAAATATTATTTACAGAATGTCACATTTTCACACTTATAAAAAAAACTTACTGAGTTTAAATCAATATAAAAATTTGAGATTGAAATGAAAAAGGACCCCTTTTACTTCAACAAAAAACTTAAACAAAAGAGCTATTATGGGTTTAATAAAAAAACTGGTTTGGCCTCAGGGATTGTCAATTAGTAGTAATTGATAATTTATCAAAGGTTAGAGGTTATTTCTATTTACATAGATATTATCTCCTCATTCTATTCTTTATTATAATAACAATTTACGGGAATATTTAGTTCAATATATATATATACTGTAATAGTAGATAATTGTCTACATATTGTAGTAGAATATATTTTATTACATATTGTAATGGTATACATATTTACATTACTTTAAAATTAAAATAAAGGGGAAAATAAATCTCAAATAAAATTGTTTTATTGAAAACTAAAAGATTACAAAAACATATATATATAAATTGCACAGATGAAAAATTATTAAAAGAAAACTTAAAAAAAAAGAGTATTTTTTTTTTTTTTCATATGTCATAGCATCGGCTGGGACGCGAACCCACAACCGTCTGCAACCAACTACTTGCTTGCATGGCGGCTGCGATACCTCTCGGCTAACAATGCAAGACAAAAGAGTATTTTAAAACTCAATTTTAAGCAAAAACTTAAAGATTTAAAGATAAATAATGTACAATAATTAAATTACTGTCTATTGTGTTAAAACTCAAAATGGAACTGATTGTTGGTTTTAATTAATCCAAAGTAAATGAGCCCTTGGGACAAATTTATAATTAAAGGTCAGATAAGAGATATACATTTTTTTTAAAAAAAAGATTGTGTTACCAGTTTGTGGAAAGTTAACCGACACTTGGACGCTAATGAAAACCACCGAAACAGGAAACCATGATCAGTGAATCTGAGGGATTAGTATAAAAAGAAAAATATTTAAATTAAGAACAGTTCCAGCTTGATTTTTTTAGTAGGAGTGGGAAAAGATGCACTTTTCACCCTTCTGCTATTTTCAAATGAAGAGACTGTTGAAAGGTGAATGGCACTATGGCAGTTCCTGAATCATATTGGTACTGCGATAAAATAGTTCCAGGATCGAACCAGCTCATGCTATCTCTGGATTGAACAGAAAGTATAAATAATAAAAGAGTTTGCAGGAATTGGCACAAGGAACCGGGAGCTCTTCTAATGTAATGTATAAACTATAAATTTATGAACTCTAATCATTATAAACTTTTACTAAATGAACTTTAAATCATTTCTTAAATAATTAAGGCCTAACTAAGTTTAAATCATAAACTCTTATCTGACCAACATGGAAGGTTAAATTAGTTATTAATATTTATTTTATTTCCATTTTCTTTATTAATATTTATTAACGAAATAAAAAAATTTATTAAATTTTAAGTTATGAATTAATATTTTTATACATGAAATATATACATATATATCGGTAAATATGACACCTCCTGCTGAGTGTTTAAACATATTTACTGATATATATTTTAAGTTGTTGTTGTCAATGTGACACCTTATGATGAGTGCCATTAGGTTTACTTTATTGTAAATTTCCCTCAGCAATTTTCAATTTAGTAACTTTATATTTAAATTTGTTTATGTTTTTTCTAAAAGGGATTTGATTTCAGGCTATTTGCTTCATGGTTGGGTCGATGCTGATGGAGGGATATATGGGTGTTTATATCAATGTAATGTGAAGCATGTTTTGCATACAAAGCAAAGCCCATATGAATGCATGACCCAAAAGCATAATTAATGCATTACAATGGCTGTGGACATATTACCCACACCATTGTTTTCTTTTTTACTCTGGGTGTTAATAGTAAAACAACCAAGAGCGCAATTCACCATTTCAGAGAATTTTCAATATATTTCCCAAATGATTTTCTTCGCGAGACAGACGTTCATTCCTGTTCTGATCTAGGATCATTTCTCTTTAAATAATACCATGTTGCAGATGCACTTTCCTGTCAGCATAGTTTTATGCTAGCTGCTTCATATTGCATTGTTTGCATCCGTTTATCAGTAAGCAGGTGTTGGTTTGGCTATGAACTTTTAGTCTGAGTTTAAACTATTGTTTTTTGAAAAGTTTTTAACTGAGTAATCTAAGTAGCTTATCTACACTCAACATTATAAAACAAACTTCTATCAATTATCCACTTAAGTAGGCTTTTATCCAAAGCATAAAATAATATTTTAACTGTAATCGTAAACCAGTCATTTCTATAAATGTATTTCTTACTGATTAAAGCTATAATTGTTAGTTATAGTAAGTATTGTCGGGTGTTATGTATATGTGTATGCGCGTACCTCCACACTTGGTGTCTATTGGTAAATATGACACCTTATGTTAAGTGTCTTAATGTATTTGCCTAAGCCCCCCCTATAAGTTCATTATTTGTGAATATGACATCTCATGATGAGTGTCTTAAGAAACTCAAGAAGAGTATAAACTTTTTTATATATTTCAGTTAATAATAACTGAACTAGAATAATTCGTGGTGGACGGTTGTGTTGCATATATATACATGTACATGCTCATTTGGTTTTTAAAAATATTAAAGCTTAAATTTTAAACTTAGATGTAAATAGCTGCATGGATTCGTAAGTTTTATGTGCGTAATCTATGTAGCGTATTTACGTCTATCAAAAGATTAAAATGTATAAACAAGAATCTCCATCTGTGCGAACTAAACTTAAATTTAAATATGATAAATATACAAATTAAATTAAAGTAATAATGTTTATTCCTCCAGTTCAATTTTATATATGTGAGATAATAAATGTTTTTTGCGTAATGTTACTGGCAGTAGTTTATTAATTCTTTATTTTTTTTATCTTTTCATTCTTAAATATGTACATTAAGAATTTAGATTATAAATCTCAGCTACTCTTTGAGCTAGAGACATGAGCTAACGATCTATAAAAAAAAAAATTGGATCCTAACAGTAAGTATCTGCCTACTATATAAATTTTCTAGGTTCAAATGGCTTGATGATGCCCTTGTACGGCAGATACGGTAAGACTCCAATAATATATACTCTTATTTTGTGTGTGTGTGGGGGGGTTTAATGGAAATTTTAAGTAATAAAATGGTCCACAGACTCAATACCTCTAAGTGCATAATTTATCCTTTATAAATGATGAAAATTGTTCTTTTTTTATTTTTATGGTTAGACATCCTGACCAGTTCAACACATATTTACTTAATGAAATATCTAAAACTTAAACAGAGAAAGATCTTTATTTCTGATCAAAATTAAATACCAATAAGCCAGCTATCTGAGATGTCAAGTCCCAATTTCACTTCAGACAACTGCATTAACCACATCACTATGCAGCTCTTATCAACACTTAAAGATGATGGGAATTTATTATTTATCATGCAATAAATAAAATAATAGTGGTTTAAACAAGTATTAAGAGATGTTGATAACAAGTTTATTTTTTAAAATATTATAAAAAGCCTCTTAAAATCACTAATATGAAATGGATCAATCTGTTATATGGCCAATATTTTAATATATAGAAAATATTTCAAATAATATATGGAGTTAATAAAATAACAACATTGACTAAATTAAGAAAAAATGTTTTGATAAATCCAGCAAATTGAAAAGTTTGATTAATGAAGTCACTCTCTTAGACCACAACAACACGTAGATTATTTCCTGATAACAAACAAATTTTTAATACCTACAAAATGTTATTTCAAATGACATCTTTCTGTAACATGTGCAATTATACCAAAATAAATTACAATTGCGAAAAAGCATTAAAGTTTTATGCATACATGTGCACGTCTTATGCTGAACTCAGTTTATTATGGACTTTAGTGATTTTTATAGAAATAGATAAGCTTGGGGAGGGGGATAAGAATGGCAAAACAGCTTTAAAACCTCTTGCTTAAATATTGCATATATAGTGAATAAGATATTACCTGCTGAGTTTGTAACCAAAGTTCTATCTGTAATACGAGTTTGAAGTAAAGTAACTACAAAATTTAATTATTTATATATGCGTGTGTACGATAAAATAGATTGTTTTTTACTTAAAAATAATTCTATTTCTGTAATTCTTTTTAAAGAGAAAATATTGATTTAGTAAATCAAAATAAAAATAATATTTACCTGTAAAAATATGTAATTGAAAAGAAAAAAAATCGATCTTTTTTTTCTTTCAGTAAAAAGAAACTTATTTTTGTTTTTTCAAATTAACTAAATAAGCTTCACGAGAAATTTGCCGTCATTGATTCAACATACTATAATCATAAAGGTTACATCAGTTTGTATTGTCAATGCCTCATGCATATATATAATTATAGATTCGTTTCTTTCCAACAACAAGCTGAAAACAATACTTAGATGTAAATAATCCAACATGTTATTTTCCTTCATATTTTTCATGATTACACTAAACTCAATACTGTACTAAATATGCAGGCATGTCTTATCCAACATTATGATTTGAAAAAAGTTCAGCTATGTAATGAAAGATTATAAAGAAAAGGTATTCTGGATTTTTTAAAAAAGATTAACGTTTAATTAATAATAAAATTTATTGAATATCAATGAAGGAAATACTTTTGGTCAATTGATTAACAGTCTTGTTAGCTCAAACGACATTGTGTGTCTTCAAAGAGTATACTACTATACATACTGTCAAATTCAAAAATAGATAAACCTATTTTTGAGACCTATATGTAGATATTTACTAGCCAGAATTAAAATACATAAAAAGATGTCTGCTAAAGTGAATTTTTTGTCTTCATGGGGTGATAATATTATAGCTTATTTTAGAGAGAGAAAAATAGTTAGAATATGAAGTTAATTGGATTAAGATAATAAATAAAAATTTATACAATCTGCTTTTGATTAAATGAGAGGGAAAAGCACTGGAATGAAGACAAAAAATCAATAGCCCAGCATCTGGCTTAGTGCTTTTCCTCCTCATCTAATCAAAAGCAGATTCTGTAAGTTTTTTTATATTATCTTTTCCAATTACCATCAGATTCTAATAATTAATTATTTTCTCTAAATTAAGTTATGACCTTACTACCCATAGATATATGAAAATTTCTCTATCAATGATCAAGATTCCATCATATTACAATTATACTTATGTTTTTTTTTTTATAACCATTGACATTTGTTTGATGAACTAAGATTAATTTGAAACCTTTATCCACATGCTAATAATAACTAATTACCAATCAATATTGAATGATTATCTTTACTAATAATATACCATTTATCAAAAAGAAAAATGATAATTTGCTTGAGATCTAAAAATTTTCAAATTTAATTAACCCAGACTCAAATAACAAGTTGTGAACACTTAATGTGCTAACTACTGCATTTTGATTTTTTTTTTTTCTTTCTAAGATTAATATTAATTTTTTTCATACTTTATTTCACCATTCATAACTCTCTTCAATATGTATGTTAAATTGAAAGCAGGGTGGTTTAAACAGACAAGAAAGAACTATGACCAAGTGTTGATCATTTTTGCAATTGTTTGTCATTATGTGTTATATTTTTAATATAATTTAGCATATTATTTTTAGGATTATAACACAGCATTTAATGAACCTCAAACCTCACTGATCACATACATTTAAAATGTTTTTTTTTTTTTAAAAAAAATTTCTTCAATAAATTCATTCTATGTAATACCATAATTTTTTTAACCACTACATAATTACATTTTTTAATTTTCTTAAGACAAAACATTTCTCACTCCACCTTTGTTTCTCCAAAGAAAATATTTTGCAGATCTCATAATGTCAAAATAATCTTATATTCTTTTCATCTAATCCATTATTAAAGCTGTGCGCCTAATTTAAATTTTCATTTTATTTGTCATTCCTCTCCCTCAATATCATTTAATCACTTTTCTAATTATTCAAAGATTGCTTAACTAATACATTTTTTATATTCTTTAATTCTTTTCATATAATTTTAATTTAATTTTCTTATTAATTTTCATTTTGAATTAATTACATATTTATTCAATATTGTTCTTATTTTATTAAAGAGATACACATTTACCTGCAAGAGCAGTCATATCATTAGAATATCCATCAAACATTGTTTCTGTTTTCTAACCAATGTTTATTTAGCACAATAGCAAACAATTTATAGCCCATTAAATTGCTACATTCCTTACAACACAATAGTAACAATTTTTAAATATTTAGAAATAATCTGAAATTTTATTTATGTTTCTCCAAAGAGTTTGATCAGTTTGCCCTGGTAATCATATATTAGTTTAGAGGCCAACTAGAGAACTGTCCTCTTGTTTATATATATATGTATATGATTGCATCTTGATAATAACCCAAACTTAGAATAATTTGGCAAATTCTTAATATTTTTTACATCAATAGAGACTTGATTTATACTGACTACTGAATAACTGGGGATTAGATTGTTGTGTTCCTTGCAAGGCACTAGCAATAACATTTGCATGCATTCACAACCTCTTTAAACTTTCATCTCAGTTTCTCCCAAGGCTTAACCATTTTGATCTGGCTATCATACATTAATTTAGAGATCAGCTGGAGAACTATCTTATGACTTTTATTTATTTTTGTCCAATAGTTTTTTAAAATGATGGAAATTGCTGAGCTAGCATCAATCTTCATTGTTACTGAAATGCCATTAATGCCCAAATGCAGCTCATTATTTAAGTTTTAATTCTATTAGCCTACTGTTGGATTTGTTTTTAACACACAATCTATTATTCACATGTTTTTATTTTGAAAGACGGTCACATGCAATATGACTAATAAGGGTAGTTACATGATCTCTAAGTAACAAGTTTTTTTTTATTTATGGCTCTCCTTTGTGTAATGGTTACTTAAAGTCACAACTAAATTGACATTTGGGGGGGGGGGGCTCCATTATTTATTTCATATTTTAAACATAGTTGTTGCTTGTTAAGCTATATCTTTTTCCAGAACCACTTGGGAGATAGTTAAATTAAATATTTTTCTGGGTTCCATAAGTAATTTTATCCTCAGTTTGTGACATATAAACAATCTCTAAGCATCACAGTAAAAAGTGCTTTAAAATCACAAACCAAAGCCATCCTCCAGAACTCAGACACATAATTGGTTATTTTTTTACTCTCCTATTAACTGCATAGGTTGAATTTATACCTTTGCATTATAATTAAAAATTTAAAATCAAAATTTGTATTTAGTAGTTCTATTGCCTTTTTAACTTCAGTTCAAAGAGATCTACCAGCACTATTTAATGATTGGAATGTCTGATAAATAACAGTGCCATACATGCTCACATGTATAGCCAGCTTTAATTTGTTCTTTCATTAGTCTTTATTTGAGCTATATTTTTTCATAATGAAATGTTTAATGCACATTAAGATAATATATACAGTATTTAAGCATACACTCATTTTAACTTTATGACAATTGCTGACACACTATTGCATGGAAATCAAATTAATTTTATAATAGATACCAAACTATTATTGAACAATTTGAGATCAAATATTTAGATCTTTAGTATCCATATCTAAGATTTTATAATCTAGCATCACATTTTTGGCAACACAAATTATTATGATTCAAGATTTTATTTAACTCAATAATATTTATAATAATGTAAGTCTTTGTGAGTCTGTTTAACACTAAAACAAATCTGAAGTATAAGTTATAGTGAATTCTCAACATGCAAGGTTCTGTGTTCTCCAAATATTTTTACCATTTAGTATATACAGTGATTATCTCTTAACAATTTCACATTATATCAAGTTATCATCATACATCTTAATTACCAATTGTGTGATACATTGAAGTTTATCACTATTATGATATATGACTCTTCCAAAAAATAAATTCCTTTAAGATGTAATCAGTTTTTATTTTATTGCCCTGTCTGCATAGTATTTTTATGCTAATTAGTTCCTTTTATTACTGAAAGTCATAATGTGTAATAAACTAATAACTTTACTTCAGTATTTCATTGAATCCAACTTGAAAAGTTTATTTTAGCTGGATAAGATGAAGTGCATTTACTATAGTTTTACTAAGTTCATTTTTAAAAGATTAGAAAATAATTCTTTTTAAAATTTCAGTAGAACTTTTACTATGATTTTATTTACAAATAAAATAATAAAACAAATTTGAAAATTTTAGATTGTAAAAAAAAACAAAAAAAAAACAGAAAATCTTGGCAAAGATCAGTTAAAGGCATCAACTCAATCTAAAATTAGCTAATTATCAGGAAATCCTGCTGTTGTTGTTTTTTTAATGCTAATAATTTTAAGACTTGAAATCTACATTTAATTTCTGAAAATTTAAATTTATAACTTCCAATATATAATAATAATTTTCTTGATTTTTCAAACTATAAGACTATAATTTTGATCAAATGAATCTTGCAGTCATCATGTTAAATTACAACACTAATTATTTTATGATATATATATATTTCTCTTTATTCTGATATTAATCTCTGTTTTTTAGATCAAATCGTTATTTTAAGTTTGATAAATTAAATATTTTACACTAGTTGTTGTTTTTAAAATTCTGCATAATATTCCACTGCCAGCTATTTTACTGTATTGCAATTGTGTTTAATACTGTAATTATCTTTTGGCTGCATCAATGAACACACTATTGTATATAACTTTCTGATATTCACTCATCAACTAATACTTTAATTAATAATTTCACTTATACATTTGAATTTTTGACATTCTGGGAAAAGGATGATATATATATATATATTAGTAAAAATCAGTCACATGTCTCATGACCTGTGTAGAACAATTCAAAACAAAGCAAAACTCTCCATATAGTAGTGCCATCTTGTGCTAACAAGAGCAATCAATGGATGCCAGATGACACTACTATATGGAGAGTTTTGCTTTGTTTTGAATTATTTAATAACAATTATGTGCTAGTATGAGATAGTGACGTGATGTTTAGTGGTTTAATGACCTGTATAGCTTACATTACCAATATGTAATATATAAAGAGCCTGCTATTAGCTCTAAACAAACTTATTTATTTATTATTATTATTATTTTTATGATAAATGCTACAAGAGAAAGTATCTGAAGCATTTATCTTGTAGCATTTATCATAAATAAAATTAAAAAAATAATAATAATAAACAAATAAATAAGCTTGTTTAGAGCTATTAGCAGGCTCTTTATATCCATACATAAAAACAAAATATTAATCAGTTTCCTAAGTGACATGTGATGCTTTGTTTTATTAAAATAATACATACACTATTCATGTGTGCATGTGTGTAATACTATCTCCACAAGCATACCATATGAACACAGTTTTATATTTTCACATTAAAAACTTTCTTCCAAAACTGTGCTATAAATTAATATAAAAAATAGTTCCAACTCTGATCTTTTTTTTTTTACTTTACAAAACAACTGAGACTGAAAATTTTTAAAGTTTGATTGAAACAATACTTACATTCAAAATAATAAAAGTAAAATACAGGTTACTCTGAAAATAATAAAACAATAAAGTATTAATGGTGATAATACATTTAACAAATAACTATTATACAATAGAGAAGTACTTTCAGTTATTTTCATAACCATTCTCAATTGGAAACCTTTTCAATTTAGTGAAAGTAAATGTCATCATGTACTCTGCATTGTATTATAGTTACTTGTAAAATTATTACCATCATTAATATTTTATTGTTTTATTATTCTTACAATATTTAATCTATAACAGATATTTGATTTGATTTATTTATGAAAGCATATATGGAATTCTGTTTGTTTGTTTGTTAAGGATACATTTTGTAATCAATTTTAACATACTTCTATCAAATGGATTTCCCCACAAAATTAATAATAATGCCACATATTCCAGGGTTGTCCCCTCATTTGTTTAATGTAACAAGGTTGGTGAACTAAATTCCAAACATAATATCAATTCAGTAAGTTTTTACTAATGCAAGAGAACAGGTTTTTTTTTTTTAAAAAATATTTCATTCAAAAATGTTTACAGTAAATTCAAATACAAATTAAAAATAAATCTTAATTTCTCTTGATTATAAAAATTGCTTTTTCAAAAAAATGTATGAAATTTTTAATTTCCTGTGTTTGTAAGAGTTTTTTTTTTTTTTAACACACTTATTTCACAAACAAAATATTGGAATCAATTTTTAATGCTTAACAATTTCCTTTCAAATAGTAAACATATTGCAACATTGTTTCTATTCTTCATTTTAATTAAAATTGGAATAATTATAAAAAAGATCCAATATTAAAAATAATATAAATATATTTTATAGTAAACACTTTTAATTACTGTGCAAATATTAAAAATTAAAAAATAATATATGTTATAATAAATGCTTTTATTTACTGCATAGAAAGAAATCATTGTATTCTTCAACTATAATTGGGGTTTTTACAATTAATTTAAAATAAAAAGGTAAATTGTCCAGAAATTAATTACTTCTATCACTAATTTTACTACTAGTGATTGAATTAATTAATTTCCAGGCAGCCTGTGTTTGTATTTCAAGTTAAATGTGAAAACCCCAATTATAATCAAAAAATATATACATATATTTTTTGTGTATAGTATTTAAAAACGTTTTTTAAAAAAACATTTTTTATATATATTATTTTCAAGTAATTTTGATATAAACCAACAAACATCACATGATCACCATTTTTATATATATAATTTTAAAAAAGAAGAAAGACAAAATATAATTTAATGTTAAGATTACTCTATTTACAATGCTTCAAATTAATTAACTATAATAATTTATTGTTGTTATTATTTGGAATACTTTGGTTTCACCTTTTCTTTAAAGGTTATTGCATTACTAAAATAGTATTTTCCTTCTTCAAATATTGGATTTTTGTTATCTGCTACAATGGACTTTCCTTTAAGTAATTAAGCTAATAATAAATGATAGAAGTGAAGTAAAAATAAAGTTCTTGTAATCAAAACTAAAATATACTTAGACATTATATATTTTTAAGTAATAGAGAAAATACAATTTCTCCTATATATTAAATTAATAAAGAATTTTGAGTGAATATTTGTCTTAATAAATATTTATATGTATATCTCTATAAGGCTGTCTTTTATCTGCGGAAACTTGTCTTCATTTAATGATCAAATTCTATGTATGATTTTTAATTTATTAAAATTTTATTTACCAAAGCTCCAGTCCAACATAATAATAAATATGAAAATAAATATAATATTTAATTAGTATAATGAAAAAATTCAGATTTTCATGTATATGCTTGTATCTATTTATATTTATTCATTTATAACTAGAATAAACATCTGTATAACACATAAAAAGATGTAATTAAGTAGTAACAATGTAGTCTCATTGTTTAGAGATACTACATTACCTGCCATAGATTTGACCTGGGTTAAAATCCAGGCCAGATGAAACTTGAATATTTTTAAAAATTTTAATTAAATTTTAGAATTTTTCTTTCCATAACCACTACAATTGACCAATATTAGCTCTCTGTCAGAAGGCATACAGAAAACTAGAAATAAAATGCTTTTACCAAATGATAACACTTGATCATTGTCAGTGGTAGTGCCTTGCAGTGGTAAAGTGATGGACTTTGGATCTTAAGGTCCGTGGAATGTGGGTCCATGGTAATTTCCAGTGCCCAACCTTTTTTTAAATTCCTGAGCAATAAATCATTCTACCTTTTTTTCTTTTATTAATAATAGTTTACCATAATTTGTTACCCTGAAAGGTAAAATAAAGATTGGAAAATTAATCATATCATCAGTAAAAGTTATCAAACATGATAAGCTTTGCTTTCGTTTTCACTATTCCCCTAGGATGCACTGTTTGAAAGGTCTTTGTTTAATGATGCTTTAATAAAGGGGTGTTAAATTATTTAGAAAAAGTACAAAGAGAAATAGGAAGACATGCATTAAATGCAGATGTGTGGATAACAAAGGAGGCAATTCAAAGAGAAATGGGATGGCCAAATTTTTATATGGGAGATGCAAAAAGCAAAATGAGAATGTTCAATAGATTGCAATTTATGGATAGTAACAGAATAACTAAAATAGTGTTTAATTGAGTTAAGAGTAAAGGACAGGCAACAAGATGGGTGAGAAAGGTAGTATGGTATGCAGAAAATTTGGTTAAAGACTTTATGTCAGTATACTTGTACAAAAAGTGGGATGACTGTGTTAAGGAGATTTTTGAGTGTTATAGTGAAAAAGAACAGGATAGAAGAATAGATGCATTAATAAAAAATAGGGAGATGGAAAACTAGTACAGAGAGTAAAAAGTGTTTAAACAGAATATTGAGTGTGATTAATTTACAATAATAGCAAGGAAAGTAGTTTACTGTTTAAGGTTCAAGCAGGATTGTTAGCAACAAGGGAATATACACATAAATGGAGAAATGTGATCTACAAGTTAAGAAAGGCATGGAAAATAATAATATAATGATGATGATGATAATCATAATAGTGATAATACAGTGCCACCTGCCTACACACACAGTTGCAGGTAAGTAAAAAGTCTCCTAGTATTTTAAGATTAAATAGTTACAAAAGTGATTTTTTTCCTTTAAACATTTAAAAAATGTTCAATTCAATGTTAACTTGATTGTTTTAAGAAATGCAAGTTTTCTAAAAAAATTAGTGAACACTGAAAAAAAACAGCAAAAGCTACGTGAAGTATAACAAATTGTAGCTTGGCAGATAGCCAACAATTCAAACAGATATAATTGATAACATTATTTAGAGGCAAATAGGTAAAAAGGAAAAAGAGTAGAAAGAATAATAGTAAAAAAGTTAGTAAGAGTCATAAAAAATAGAGAGTGAAAAAAAAATAGTTTAAAAAACAACATTACCTTGTTGAAAAATTATTCACTAAACTCTAAAATGGTGACTGTCCAATTGCTTGATCAGGAAACTGGTCCTTCGCAAAACACAAGGAAAATGTATGCAACAATAGCCAAAACTTACCAAAACAATGTAAACCCGGGGAAAAAATCCTAGATTTAGAAAAACTACATCAGACAATCTTAAAGATTTAGATCTAGTAAATCAGGATGAAATCGAGCCCCCTGTCCACAATGAACAGATGAAATGCTTGAACAGATTGAGAAGAGGTTCAATAACATGATACCTAGAACACTTTTTGCAATATTCAAAAGATTTTTTTACTGAGAAATCAATAGTGTTGGTGGTAACAGACAATCAGAGCACTCTTTAATGTTTTCCTAAGGCACTCCTGATTGAAGCACTAAACAAAAATAATTTACTGGTAACAGTACAATGCATAGGTGACCATTCTAATAGTGGAGTTTTATGAAGCTATACAAAAAGATAAATTTAAAAATTACATTAAAACTCTAGGAAATTTTGCCATCATAAGAGTTGATGAAAGCAGATATAAGAATATTACTGGAGTGTTAAAAAATGCCTACTTCGGATATAACTTGGGCAATTTCCAAAGAATGATGAACCCTTTGGAAAAGGTTTTTTTTTTTCAACAAATATACTTTAAAGAAACATCAGTACCCATATTTACAAATAGATTTGAATATAAGGTCAAGTTACATAAAGAAATAGACCCAGAAAACATCCCAACATACATAACAGACCACGAAGCCACACTATGCTTATATATCTGAGAACTAAAGCCCATTGTTTCAACTGTGGCAAAAGAGGCCGCATAGAAACACAATGAAGAAGTAAATCTAGCAGAAAAAAATAAACACTCCTCACAAAGATTAAAAGAGATCCAGATAGTACACACAAACCCAGGCAGCTGGAAAACATAGATTCCACTCAAGGCAATAAAATTGACAATTAAAACAAATGAAAATGAAACTATAGACCATCCCCCAAGCATGTCAATGGAACTGACAATTAAAACAAACATGAATGAGGAAGATGAAATCTCGATCCCTAGGCAAAAACAATTAGTGATAATTTAATGGAAAATGAAACTGCTTACCTACAAAATGAAACAAAATGACTGCCAAACAGAAATAATAATCAAGTAGAGCACACAATTATAAACAAAATGACAACTGAAATAATGGATACCATCACAGAATGCTTTCCAGTAATAAAAACACACCTCTGGAAAGCAAAAGAAAACAAACAAAACCAAAGAAAACTAGTGAAAATAAAAAGATTATAACAAATGTTCTGGAATATAGCCAATTAAATTTGATAAAACAACTAATAGATGAAAATATGGAAATGGAACCAACCTCTCAATATTCAAAAGAATTTGAAAATGGCAGAGATAGTGACTCGATTAAATGAATATTTGCAGAAGCAACAAACAACACAACCCCACTTCAAGCAAGATAAACTTTCAACAATAAAGCATGGATTTGACTTTCTTAGATATTATTGGAGTCTTATCAGCAGATTCAGAACAATTCATGATCATTGTGTTTATCTGCTTCAAAAATAGAATTAAACAGCTACAAATTTATTCTTCACATCAAATTTGTAAAGCCAGATGAATTTACTCTTCCAAGACATTGAGGCAACTCATGATTATTGTTTGCTCATAAATGGAATTTAACAGTCATTGACATATAGAGATGTGATCAAACAAACCATAAAATAAATAATATTAATTAATTATTGGTCTATTTCCATCATCTATTATTAAGAACTGAATGTCTTTAGAAAAATTTAAAACCTGTGTGCTATTACTTACAGTTGAATGTATTTGGAAAGTTTAAATAAAATTTAAATTTTTCTAAAGATATTCAGATCTTAATATTAGATGGAAATTGTTCAGCAAATAATATTAAAATGCCATAATCACAAACAAACTTAGAGACAAACAGTAGTTAATGATTGTTAAATGTATGGCTAACAATGATTTTGTTACTAGTTGCCTCTAAAAAATCATTAAAATAAATCCATACGTCAAGCGTTGGTGGCCTTGTGGTTAGCAAGCAGCTGGCCCGGGTTCGCCTCCCGGTCAACGCTTTGACATATGAAAAATAATAATAATAAATAAATCCATATGCTAAGTAAATAAATAAATATTTGTAACTTAAGTGATCATTGTATGTACTAAACCATTGCTTGTCAATTTAATAAACGAATAAAATAGGAATTTTACTTTTCAAATTTTTTAATATATTGTATATATAAAACTCAGAAAGATAAAAATGGAAGTAATGAACTTTATATCTACACTTCGCTTATCTTTAAAAATAACAATAATAATCTTGAGTTCAAAATATCTAAATATTTTTTTATAATTAAGAATATCTATATTTATAAACTTCATTCAGCTAACAGTTTTTAATAATAATCTTCGAAATCAAACGATAAAGATTTAATTTTAACTTTTGAAGTATCAAATTTTTAATCTGATTATATCAAGATTTCAAATAACAGTACGACTAACGGCTAAAAGATACTTCTAATAATAATTTGCAAATTAAATTACTTGTGGTTTTAATGAACTATTTATTTTATATGGTTCTGATACTAATTTCTGTTTTCATGGTATTAAAAAACCATGCTTCATATAATAATTGACTATTATATGAATTTACTATTAACACATGAAAAGCTTTGTGGACAATAGGTTGTGCACTCTCATAATATGACCACAATATGGGGTTCACATCAAAGTCATGTATAATTTAACTTTTTTTTAGTTTTCAAACATATTTATGATTTTGATTTCAGATAACTAGCCCACAAATAAGCCAACTAATCAAATGAGTCATCATCATCACCATCAACCATTATCAATCCACTGCAGAATGAAAATCCCTCCAAAAACAATCCATCTCCGACCTCTAACCTTTCTTCTTCGCATCACTCCTGCACATTTTCTTATTTCATCCATCCATATCACATGTGATCTCTATCTGGATCTTTTACAATCTCTTGGAATCCAGTTTAATATTTCAAGTGTCCATCTATTGTCATTTCTAAAAATATGTCCAGCCCAACTTCAGTCTTTTAATTCTTTCAATGATGTCGGTAACACCTGTTTGTTTTCTTACCTATGTATTGCATTTTTGACCTCTTCTTGTTACTCCTAATATGCATCTCTCCATACTTCTTTGAGTGGTCTGAAATCTCTGTATTGCTCTTCTATAAAGTGCCCAAGTCTCAGATCCATAAGTAAGAACTGGTAAAACATATTTATTAAAAACCTTATTTTTCAAATACATAGGCATATTCCCTTTCATTATTAAGTTATTTCTACCAAAAGCATTCCAAGCAAGTTTAATTCTATGATTAATTTCATCCATCATGTTTCCATTTGTAATAATACTCTGACCAAAGTATTTGTATTTGTCAACTTCTTCTAACTCATCATAATCAATCTTTATTTCCATCTTTTGAAAAAATCCATTGAATATTACTATAGTCTTTTTAATGTTTAACTTTGGTCCTATTTTCTTACTTTCATCTGAAAACTCTTGCAACATTTTTGAAGCTCTGATTTGCAAAAACAACTACATCATCTTCAAAATCTAATTGACTTAAATAATCTCCATTTACTTTTACTCCTTTAGCTCCCCATTTTTATCAACAAAATACTTCTTGCAGCACTGCTGTAAAAAGTTTTGGAGATATGGAGTCACCCTGTCTTACACCCTTTTCAATGTTAACCTTCCTAGTATCATTATGTAATCTAATTGTTGCATTTTTATAAATATTCTTTAGAATATGGCAATATCCTGAGTCTATACCTTAATAATTCAATACTTTAAACACTGAAGAAATGTTTATATAATCAAATGCTGTTTCATAATTTACAAATTCAAAGTATAAAAGCAACTCATATTCATTGGTTCTCTCTATAACTTCTCTCAATACTTGAATATGATTTACTGTACTAAAACCACTTTTAAATCCAGATTGTTCTTTTGGTTGGTTGAAATCCAATGTTCTCTGTAGATGAGTTGTAATTATCTTGGTAAAAATTTTGTACAAAACTGATAAAAGATTGATAGATCTGAAATTTCTAATATCTTCTTTATCCCCATTTTTAAATATTAATATTAATACTGCATTCTTCCAATCATCTGGTACATCTTTATCATTTAGACATTTGGTATATAACTTTGCTAAAAAAAATTCTATTTCTTCACCTGCTTACTATTCATCTATTGTATAAATTTTTTAATACTAAGATGAATTTTATATTTATTTATTGACCATTTAAATGAATTTAATTGTCGTTAAGTGAAAGATAGATAATTGAATGTATACTCTACTTCATATGTTATTATCAGTTTGTACTATTATTTTTTTCCAATAGATTTTGTCTACATACAATTTAAATCTTTCTTGAGAGAAGACTAAACTATGTTTTCATTGCTTTGACCATTAAAACATAAATAATATACCAAATGCTATTACCAGCTTTATTTATTTTAAGTTTATTTAAGGTAATAAAAATATATAGAACTATTTGTTAAATTAAAATTATTATGTGATTATTACAAACCATCACTATAAAAATTTGAATCTGTGATTTTGCACTAATCTTTTGAAAAATCCTTTCATAAAATAATGATATTAAAAACAAAAGCAATATATAGAAAATTTAATAACTGAAAATTAGGATAAGAGTTTAAAACATGACTGAATGATAAATCAGTCATTGTTGTTGGGAAAACTATATCTTATCAAACATTGCAAGTTTTATATTAATATTTAAAATATATCTATCTGTTCCAATCACTTTTTATAATAAGGGCTGATAATTTATCGATAATATTCCAATTTGTTTAAAATTTAATATTCAAAAGAAAATTATAATTTGTATCAGATATTCATAACAGTTAATGTGGAATGATTTATTTATAACTGTTAACATTCAAGGAAAAAATTAAACTGACAATATATAATTTTATTACCATTATTATCTCATGTTGTAGTGATCAAATAAGAAAAGAGGAGAACAATGAATTAGCTTAAAAAATTTCTTATGATAGGTACTGTTCCAATAAATGAGATGTGAAATTTTGACATTTAAAGTTTATTCAATATAAAGCTTGATATAGTTAATTACCAAATCTTATTGACTACAGCTGATAAATATTTCCATAGATACTGAGATAGAAATAGAAAGAAGAGATATGTTTATAGTTAAGGAAGGTATAAATAAAAATGGAGATGTAAAATTCGAAACAATTTTTTACAGATGATTTTTGGGAATAATTATAGAAAAAAATATTTAAAAGATCAAAAGTATAAATCTAAAATCAGTTTCATAAATATGCAAAGGATTAGAGGTATGAATATTTATAAGACAACAGTTTGAAAGATAATTTGCAAAAATGTGAATGGAAAAGATAAATAAATATGATAAGAAAGAAGGAAACATATGATTTATTAATAAAAAGATATTTTCTTATATGATGATAATGATATTTTGAATATATGGAAGTAATATTTTGATCATCTTTATAATAATATAAGAATTGAGATAACTTTTAATGATATGTCTATTTTATTTATTCATGTAGATTTGGACAAAAATATCTGACTTAGTGAAATCAAAACAGCTCTTTATAATCTTAAAAATGGAAAGAATGCAGGTCATGATGAAATATCAGAAGTCTTAAAATATAGTGATCACATATTAACTTCAAAAATATTGGCATATTTTAGGATTTTAAGGATGCTTCTATTGTTCCAATTTTTAAAAATAAAGAAAATAAACAAGATTACAATATTTATCATGGAATATCATTATTACTTACTGTAATAAAGCAATGCTCAAGAATTTTGTTCAAAGTGCCAGGAATAAAAGAATTTATATATTGGTTTCATTGTTTTGGTCAAAGCATGATTAAGATAATCAAGCAAGTTTATGGTATTGTTTGAAATTAATTGATTTTTCACCAAAATTTACTAATATTAGATAGCTTCTACTTAATGGAATGAGAGGAAGTGTTATTACTACAAGTAGAAAATCTGAGACATTTGAAATAAAAATTGGTATTATTAACAAGGATATGCATTTGCACCAACATTGTTTTCAGTTTTTATGATAGTGGTTTTTGGTATTTTTTATAGGCAGCTTAATCAAATAGAGATCAAAATATGATACAGATTTGATGGCATAATTTTTAATTTGAATCGATTAAAAGTGAAAACAAAAATTTCATCTTCTTGGATTCTGGATTTATGTACACTGATCATTGTGCTGCTTTTGCCAATTCAGAAGATGGTTTACAAAATCTATTTAATGTTTTGAATGCATATTTAAACACATGAGCAGCTGGCCTGGATTCGCTTCCCGGTCAATGCATTTGATATATCAAGCAGTGATGGAAGAAAAATTCTTAACAACTTGTAGACTGGATGGTTATCAACTTGAGAATATAAATCAGTTTAAAAATCTTGGTAGTTTTATAAATAGTAAGGTAGACTTAGAAGTTGAGGTGCAGCACAGACTCCAAAACATTGCTGCTGCTTTTAACAAATTAAAAGAGTATTTTGTCAAAGAGAAATAACTATTGAAATTAAATTATCTGTATATAGGACTACTATTTTATTTATTATGTGAAAGTGAGACTTGAACCCCCTATCAACATGATATAAAGTAAGGTATTAGAAAGTTTTATTTAAGGATGTTTCATAAAATTTTTAAAATGTATTGGCAAAATCGTAAAACCGGTCAATATGTTCTTCAACCAGTTGGATTTGATAACTAAAGAGTCCACTATTGTAAAGTCACATCTTTATTAAACTGGACATGTAAAATGAATGAACAATGCAAGACTTCCTAAAAGGGTTTTATCTCAGACATTTTAAAGAAGGGCAATATTATTTTCATTGGGCTGAAATGGCATAGAATACATTGGAGCACTACAATTATATATAATGAAGTATTTCAGAAAATAATTTTTTTTGCTGAAGAAATTAAAAATATACCAAACAAACAATAAAATAGACCAGCATGTTCTATATGTGAATATACTTGTCATTCATAGACTGGTTTGCATAGTCATTGCAAAACTCATTTCTAGAACAGTTTTTTATTTTACTTTATTGGAATTTGAATGACCACCATATTCATTTATAAGTGGCTACTATATGTATATATTATGTAAATGAGAAAGATGTTAAAGAAGAGTAAAATGAGAGTATTGGATATAGATAAATTGAAAAAGAATTATAAAATATTGATTGTAGATTATATATACATATGATCATAGTAATAAAATTAGTAAAGTAAAAAATATGAGTATGGCATTATTGAAAAGATTGTGTGAGAAAGGTAAAATGAAAATTGGAAATCTATGATGGAAAGTTGATATGGCCAAGAAAGAATTTGAAGTAGACTGCAGATTATATTTTAGTAATTAGAAAGAAATTAGGAAAGACAAAATAAAATATTTGGAGAAGAAAAGGGATATAGTAGTGATTATAATCTTACATTGGTAAAATTATGATTATCTGAAAGGTTAAATATGTATAAAGAAATAAATACGAATAAAATAGATTTTGTAATATCTTAAAAAAAATTGTGAAAAATAATGAATTTAAAATTTATGAAAAATGAATTGATAGGATGAAAAAAGTTGCAAATGAATATTTATTTACAATTAATAGGATTATAACAAACTATAGAAAGTATGTGATGTGGCTACTCCTTTATCAAAGTCAGGAATCTCTCAGACAATATGTCCAAGAAAAAACTATTAATCACTTTACTTTCCCTTTCCATCCCCTGCCTAAATTTTTTTCCATATTATTCTTAATCCTGCTCTATTCCATTTCCACAACATCATCTTTGTCCACTCCATCGCCTTTGTATCTAGATCTCACTTATCTTTTTCCAACCCTAGCATAAAATCCAATAACCCACTTTCTGTATAATCATTTGGTCTATATTTATTCTACCACAACTTAATTTTTTATATCCATTTTTTTTGTAAGTATTTACATTAATATTAGCAAATGTGTAATATTTTTTTCATTCTCTACTTACATAACCTGCAGACTAAATCACCCACACTTCTCCATTTATGTGTACATTCCCTTATTGCTAGTGATCCTGTTTGCACCTTAAATAGTAAACTACTTACTTTTCCTGCTATTATTATAAATTAACTCAATCCAATATTGTTTACTTTTATATATATTTAAGCCCTTTTACTTTCCATACTAGTTCTTCATCTCTCCAGTTCGCTATTTTTTATTAATACATTTATTCTTCTATCCAGTTTTGCCACTATAACACTCAACAATCCTACTAATACAATCATCCCACTCTTTGTACAAGTATACTAATAGAAAATCATTATTCAAATGTTCTGCATACCATACTACCTTTCTCACCCATCTTATTACCTGAACCTTTATTCGTAATCCAATTAAATACTCCTTTGGCTATTCTCTTATGATCCATAAATTATAATCTACCAAACATTTTCATTTTACTTTTTGCATCTCTCATACAAAAACTTGACCATCCCATTTTTCCTTGAATTGCCTCCTTTGCCATTCACACATCTGTATCTAATGCATGTCTTTCTACCTCTTTTTGTGCTTTTTCTAAGTAATCTAACCCCTTTTCTAAACACATAATCCATCATTATCATAAGTTAACCCTGCTACTAACATTCCCTTCCATACAATTCTTACTACATCATATTATATGAAAACACTGTTAATTTCTTTATAGTTCTGTTCTTTTCTCTGTTTCATTTACCTCTGATTACTTAAAACAATTCCCAAATAGTTGTACCTATTCACCACACTTAACTTTATATCCCCCCAAAGAAAAATTCTTTCTCTTCTCTTTCCCCAGAATTTACCATCATTCCTTTTGATTTTTCTTCACTAAATTTGATTCCCATGTCTTTACCTACTCCTGCACAAGTCTTCAGCACAACTTTCATATCTTCCCTACTTTCAATGCACAAAAACTATCATCAGCAAATAAAAGACTAGATAATGTACAAACTCCCTTGCCATCTATTAATGATATCTCTACCCCTCTTCCTAATCTTTCTAGTGCCCTTTCCATTTCTCTCAAATATAACAAGAACAAAATGTGATATAGGGCATCCTTGTCATAGTCCTACTTCATTTTTAATTCTGATTCTATATTTCCTAATTGATATGTATAATAATTATTTTCATATAATCTTTAATAAGATCCACTAAAGCCCCATTCATTCCCAAATTTACTAAATTTATCCATAATCTATTTCTATTCACTCTATCATATGTCTATCTATATCTATAAAGACTATATACAATTGCCTACCTGTATTTCTACTCATTTCTATAAGTTGTATGACTACAAATAAACTATTGTCTATATACCTATCCATTCTAAGATCTCTTTGTATTTCTCCCACTGTATTATTTTATTCCATCCATTTTACCACCCTTCTAGTCAGCATATATGCAAAAGCTTTATACAACATTGATGTTCCTACTACCGGTCAATAATTGTTTGCTTTCTATGGTCTTTACCCTTTCCTTTAAATAATAGCATCACTCTTGTATTATCCCAGCTATCTGGGAATTCTATCTTCTGTGCCATCTTATTAAAGCATAATAATATATTTAATTTTGCCCTATTTCCCAAATCATCATCATCTTTGCTGCCTATCCATCTAAACCACTTCCATCCCATTTTTCAATTTCTTCCCAGTCTCATTCAATTCATTTTCTGTAAAATTAATATTTCCTTTAATATGTACTTTTATGATTGTTATCATTTTGTCCTTCACATCTAACATATTTTCTATATTCATTACATATTTATTTAAGATTGACTAAGACTTCTCTAGAACTATATTCTTTCTACTCATCATTTAGTAATATTATTTCTCTCCCCTCTACATTCCTTCTTTTAATATATTTTCATAATTTTTACTTCCATCTTTTCCACTTTTATTAATATCTTCCAATAATTTACTATTTAATTTCATGCACTCTCTAATTATCTAGTTTTACTTAAATAGTTTTCCCATTCAATATTAGCATCTTTTTCATTTTCTTTATTGTTAATAGCACCCCTTATTAATTCTCACTTTCCTATTACTTTTATTCTTCTGAATACTCTAAAACACTATTTGTTACTTTTTCTACTTCACCACATCAATCCTTATATTCATTCCCAACAAACTTCTACTTTTATTTTACATTCTTCTAACTTATTCTTATCATTTACTCTCCATCCATATCTTTCACTATCCTTTCTACTTTTATTATTATTTTCTATCACATTTCTAACCATTTCTATTATAAAGAAATCATGATCACTATTACATACTCTCCATGAACAAAAACTGTAATTTTCCATACTTTATTCATTCTCTCTTTATCTGCTAATACATAATCTATTGTGTAGAATATATTATTTCTAAACTATGTGTATTGCCTCTCACAAATACTTAATAAATTTCCAGTGTTCAAATTTGCTCTCTGACAAAGAATTTTCAGAAGCTACCCATTCTTGTTATCCAAGTCGTTAATTTCTTCAGTATGCCCATTCATATCCCCTACAAGCATAGTTTTCTCCCCCCTTTTTTAAAAAACTCTGTATATCATTAAATAGGCACTCATAAATGCTATTGTTCCACTCCAATATAGTTTGACTATCTCCAATGGCCATATACACTATAGCCATCACCCATTCCTGTCTTCCTAACTTTATCCCAAACCACAAAGGTTCTTATTTTTTTTGCCATCACTCCTATACCACCACCCCTTTTTTCTTTTCTATTTATACCCTGCCATACCAAATTTTCCAATGTAGGTTCTTCTTCTCTTAGAATACCTCAAGCCCTTCATTTTAAATTGCTTTGTTTAATTCCAACCATCCTTCTGGTCTCCTACCACTTTGCATATTTAAATATCTAATTTTTACAATTTCTTCCTTTCTTTTTACCCTTTTATAAATCTTTTGATTCTTTCTTCTCTATTATATTTGTAGTTAGTTTGTTTATCATTAATTTTACTGATCATTTCCTCTCCACATCTACACACCTAGATAAGCTACCCTTTGTTTACTTCTTACATCCAATCCATTCTTAACCTTCTTTTTGCCAATAGATATTCTAAAACCCTACTCCCCTATAAGTTTCCTGAAATATAATATTTTTTATAAATCAAAAAACCCTAATGCTTCATTTTTTTGTTTTGCTAAATGCGATTCATCTTTACTGTATAATTCCCTCTTACTAATAAAAAAATTCCTCACATCCACAAACATAACATTATTTCTATCGCATAATTTTACAAATCTCTCATTTATAAAACATGCCCTATCTAACATATATTTACTGGTTAATCTTGAGTAATCCAACTATTCTTACTCTTCCTTTAACCTTATTTAAACTACTAATCATTTCTTTGTATACATTTATTACTCTCTCCGATGGCTCTGACAAATTATTTGTCCCCACCATAACACAAACATCTCTACTCTCCTGTTATCTACTTTATCTGTATAACATCCATAATTCTAGCTCCAGGAAAACACTAATCATCCTTTACCAAGTGTGAAGGAAAGACAGAGGAATGTAGGAAATATAAAGAGGCTATATAAAGCAGAAATAATGATAAAGTAAAATAGATATTTAATTTTAAAAAAAATTAAAGTTAAGATTAAAATCGGTGAATATAAAAAGAAATAAACTAAAGAAATTAATGATCCAGAAAAGGAGGACTGAAAACTTTTGAAAATATGTGAACAAGAGGACTAACAAAGAAAAGGCTATTATATTATTAAATATAGAGAATAGAGAGGATAAAAAAAGAACTTTAAAAATACTCAATGAGTTTGTAATAAAAACTTTGGATGATGGGCAAAAATGAATCATTAAAAAGTTTTATTCATGAGATGATGGATAAAGTAATGGAATCAGAATTGAACAGACAAATAGAAAAAATTGAACTTAAGGAAAAGTAGGAGGAATATATGGTATGGCAGTTGAAATGCTAAAACAAATTGTGTTAAAAAATCAATAGTGATCATTATCACTTATGATTAAGAATTCTTGTTTAGTTATATTAACTTTATTGTTTAATCAACTGATCTGCCTTCAAAAGAAAAATTAAAATGCATACATTAAAAATTAAATGACAATAAATATTTCATTCCAAATGAGATTAACTATATTATTGGTAAAATTATTGATCAAAGAGTCTATAAATTCAACAATTTTATGAGTAAAAATAATCATCATACATATATTCCCAGAAAAGCCTCATGACACAATATCTTCTACTTGCTATAATGATGATAAGAAGTTCAAATTCAGGGTGGATAAATTAAAAATTTTTTTTTCAAGTCCCAGTTAAGATTAGGATTTTTTGAAGGTAGGTTTTCTATAACCAATTCAGCTAATTCACATCCAATAAATAAATAAAAAAGTCACATTCAGATACCTAAGTAATAATTTGAGTAAAAGAATTCCATTCAGTTGACCAAACTGAACTTATTAAACATTAGTTGAAAATTGATCTAGAAACTTTTAGCTCTTAAATACAGCATTCCATTACTGTCCTGAACATCAACAACAATTACTAATATTAATCAGAAAATGGCTAACTGTTATTATTAGAAAGCAAGGGTCCCAGATTAACCTGCTTTGATCAGAGGGATATTAATATACTGACTATAAAACCAAAAATATAACTGTTACAAGATGCATTTGATAGTGGAAGTACTGTAATCTATAAGTGCTGGATCTATGGGTTATCTACACTTTAATAACAATGTAATTATAGGGGATTTGAACACAGACTTTCCAAGCTCCCTTCAGCTATCCACTCTATCTCATATAACTGTACACATGACCACACACATGTGAAAATAATAAAGAATCTCCAATAAATGTATTTTCTGTTAAGCCAGCACTCATTGGCTGGTCCAGATTATCATCTCCCATATATATATATAATTAGTGCTTAGTTTATATTAAGATAGCAAATCTCCAAACTTTAATTGACAAACTTCAATCTACTCCAATCTAAAGTTTGAAGATTTGTTATCTTAATATAAACCGAGAACTGATTATATATATGTGTGGGAGATGATGATCTGGACGATGAAAGCTGGTTTAGCACGAAATACATGTATTGGAGATCTTTTTCACATGTGTGTGATCATGTGCCACGATTGTATGAGATAGAGTGGATAATTGAAGAGAGCTTGAAAGTCTCTGTTCAAATCCCTAATAATTGCATCTAAAGTTCGAATACATGAAGTATACTTGTATTCAAACACAATGGTGTAGTGAAAAACTAACAACAACAATCATTTGAGCAGAATACTAGAATTTGTTTCTATTATGTCTTGTGAAAACCATTGGAATAACAATTACTATTCAAGTAAATTAAAAAAAAAAAAAAAATTATGTTTAAATGACTGATGCCATTTTAATCTACATCGCTATTTTTTTGCTTTGTTTTAAAATTACATTAATATATTAAATGGAAAGAAAATAGGTTAAATACAATTAAGTGAGATAATTAACTGTTAATGGTTACTTTAAAAAAAAAAAACACTAATTGATCTGAGCATGAAACACACGCTGAAATAGTTATTAGCATAAAAATATGCTTATTAAAAAAATATAAGCGATTAACTGTATTATTTTTATGTCTATTAACTTGTTCATTTATTATTTCTTTCACTTCTCTCTCTATATATATATATTCTCTTTCATTTTCACTTTATATATATATGAATAAAAAAATATCTAGAATAATTTTATTTCAAGTAGGGCAGGTTTATTTCAACGCGTTCGTAATGTTTCAAAAAGCAATTAATTGCTTTTTATAAACATGTTCCTGATTGTTATGCATTCCATTAACAGAACTATTTTTTCATTTTAGATTATATGTGTGTAAATACATATTATTTTTTTCATTATGACATGGGATAAAAAATAATGGAAATTCTATTCACTGTTTTCCGTAGGGTTCATTGTTAAAACTATCACCACAATTAATGTTGTCAACAATAACTACATAGCTAATAGCATTAATTGCAAAAATCAGATTTAGCACTTTAAAAGAGAAAGTGGAATTTATAGTCGAGGAATCAGTTAGTAGGCATTGCTTCCAAATTTATCTTCACCAGAAAGTCTAGGTAACGTCAAATAAACAAGGTTAATCCAACATGCCCCACCTGTGAGAGGCATGAGGAAACTTATGATCACATAATACATACATGTATAGGATTAGGGAACACCAAAGGAATAATATATAAAAATTCTAAGGTGGACTTTTACCAAATCATATCGCTAAAAGACTATCCAAACAAGAGACATCCCAACCATAATATTTCTTACATACTCCACCTGGTTGGTAAGGTGCAAGAAACTATTTACAATTCCTCACCCAAATGAAGATCAATATTTTATCAAAATGATTAAAAAAATCAAGGAAAGTGACAAAACCACATCAACAAAATTCAAGTTTGACAAAACATGGAAACTTTTTCAAATCCCACAGTGAACAGTTTGGATCAGCTTATTACTTAAACAATAACAACAAAATAATTTCTTATACTAACTCATTACTAAATGCAATACGATTATTTTTAGAATGTAGCATACAGAATACAAACAAGAAAATTTGTAATATAAGTACATTGTTATTGCCTTAATAAAACTATTTAGAAAAAAAGGAAGTGGAATTTTCATTATTTACTACAATTATATCATTAATTAACAGAGAATCTTAAAATTTATATTACCTTACAATGATTTTTTTAAAATTTGATATCTGCAAAATAAGTAGTTTTCTTTGAAAACAATAAAAATAACTTTATAAATTTTATTTCAACACTTAATTCCTTGGAAAGCGAAATATATCAGGACATTTTGTTTATCTTTTTATTTTAGAATAACTCTAAGAAAGAAAGAAAAACATTTTTGCATTTTTAGTAAACAATTTTCAATAGAAAGTTGAAGAGATGACTTTTAGAATAGTATGCTCATTAAAACCTTATGTATACAAGATGAGTTCTCTATATGAAGGCTGTTGAGTAATTGTTATTATCGATTGATTATCAGTTTTTAAATCATTCAGTATTGATACATATTATTTATGCATGCAATATATTCAAAAGTAAATATTGAAAATTGATTTAGCTCATTCATTAGTTGCAAAATGAAGTTTGTTGTTTCGTTCAACTGATTTGAAGAAAATCTAGGTAGTGACTTAGGCACTGTCAATGAGCCCTGTTGATCAATCTATGATCACTTTTCCTCATGTAATTTGAAATATGATTGCCATAATTGTAACCAATATCATCTTTATATCAGTGCTATTTTATTTATATAGATATTCATAATAAGACTTACTGGGGTGGGGGGGGGGGGTGAAAACAAAACAGAAGAAATGACAACAGCAATAATAAAAAAATGATATAGATCTTTTTTTATATAAAAGGTAAAAATAAATCACAGTATAAATTATAGTCAAAATATATATAATCAATAGATAAAAAACATTACTTCTAATTATATCATCTTGGGATTACCAAGTCCATATTCATTAGTTATGGATAGTTATAAATATAAGATCATTACTTGTTCAATTATTTAAAAAGGCATATAGACAGTGAGTTAACATTACTAATCAACAATTCTTCAAAGTAGTAATAGCAACAACTATTTTTCAGTTTTTATATTGGATGACAATGTTCAAGTTTATTAGCTGCATTCTTTTCAATGTGTCTAAAAAATCATTTATAATGATAGCTAATTTATTTAACATTAATCATTAACCAAATACTTATATTTGAATATATATAAAGAAATAATTCAGTAGATAAAAAATTTTAATATGATTTTTATCTATATAAAAATATAAATTCAATTAAAACTATACTAACTTTTAATACAGAAAAAATGTGGTAATAAAAATAGTGCAATTAATTAAATTGTTGACTTGGAACTTATAGTAATTTGATATATTATTTAATTGAGTTGAATCTGTTTTACTTCCAATTACCATTTATTTGTATTAAAAAGAGACATAGTAGAATAAAATGACATCATAGAAGATATTAGAATAATTATTTCAAGTTATAGTGTTATTAAAATTATTATAACATCTAAAAAAAACCCACTTACTTAATTTATTAATTGATACAGGAATTTATATAAAGGTGATGAATTAAAAATTAAACATATTGGTCAAAGTATTAATATAAATGAAAATACCAAAATTAATTACACAGAATTAAATATAGGGGAATGTTTTCAATGGAAATGGTATATACCTTTGGGATTGAAAAGAAAAGTTTTTAATAAATATGCTCTATCAGAATAACTTTATCAGTCATTCATTAGACTAGAGATTATCCAATAATAAATAATATTTCTATAATGTAATTTTCATTATACCACTCTCACACAAGGTAGAGACTGGTTTCTATCCACTTTTAACACCTTGTGGAGGGATGTAATAATAAACATATGACCAAAGATATGTGAAAAAGATCTACGATTCTCAATATGCATATTTCATGTTGAACCAATGCTCATCAGATGGCCCAGATCACAATCTCATACACATCTTTATCAGTGTTTAGTGTGTATATATATAGCACATTACTACAGTTTAATTGACAATGTCAAGTGTACTGTCTTAGCAACTTTGATACAAATCAATTAATGAAAATATATTAATAATTTTTATTAGTCAATCATTAAACAGAGTTTACACTCAAAAAAAAAAAAAGAACAATACAAAAAGTGTAAACATGCTTAAAAAGTTTTGAAAGATGAACATTAGGAATAACAAAAAAGAATGAAAAAATAATAACAATAAATAACAAAACAAAGGATATGATTAACATTGTTTTTAAAATTAAAAGCTAAAATTAAATTAAGCTGGATGAAGAAATGATAATATTTATATAATTAGTGTCATAAGCTGCATTCGAAATGATGTTAAAAAACATAGAAAATGACATATAGATAAGAAAATTTGCTTGAGAAGATGCTACTGGTCACAAGTACTGGAAAAAACTAAAACAAAATTCATCCCACAGTTGATAGATAATGCTAAAAAGTGATGACAAATGATGAAAGAGAAGTCAGAGTTGCAATTTGCCTGGAGAAAGAACCTTATTCAAATTAAACTATGATACTATACAATATTAAAACTTATTTATAAATTTTAAGTTTACTGACATCATAAATACCATGCTTAAAATAAGCTTTAAAAAAAATATTTTTCTTTTTTTTTAGAATAAAGATCTTACAAATGTGTGTTTTTCACAGAGGGTTTAAATGTAATGTTTGCACACAAAAAAAGTCACTCTTGAGAAGCCTAATTTCTAATAGCCAAATTACTCTAAAAGAACAGTCATGATTACAAAAATTAAAAAGAAAACCAACAGCATTTCACTACATAATAAATTAAATACAACAAAGTATTGAGAATTAGAAAGTTTATATCCAATTTAAAATACAGAGTAATATTGAGAAAACAAAAATATAAAAAATAAAGAGTCAACCTAATAGTAAATGTATCAACAATATGTATGATACTATTATACAGTAAAAATAAAAACAGAAAATTAAAATAAATATATATGACTTGTGTTATCACAACTAGTTAAAGTGTCTAAATGCCATATTTTGTCTAGTTTAGTTTAAGAAGCAAATAATCATTAACTATCATTATTTCTATACATGAATAGTATATCTCTTGCTTGTCTTTACACATGAAAACCCTGGGAAATAATATACCATTTATATAAAAAAAATTATCATTTATCCATTTTCATGAATAAAAGAAACAAAAATTATTAAGAAAAACAGTATTCACAGTTGATATTCCTAATCTTCTGAAGCATTACAATAAATTTTAATCAACAAGAAGGTAATTGATACATTAGAAAAGAACTACAACAAAATTGCTGCTATAAAAAAATAGTCATGGAACAGTAAATTTTTCATTGAAATAACAATTTATGAAGAAAAGAAGGAATATGAAAAAATATTAAAATGATCCATTATGAAGAATTGCATATCTAGATTAATAATTTTTATTAGTCATTCATTATGCTAGAGATTATCCAATAATGAATAATATTTCTGTAGTATAATTTTCAGTACATCACTCTCACACAAAGTAGAAAATGGCTTCTATCCATCTTTTAACACCTTGTGCAGGGATGCAATCATAAACACATGACCAAATACATGTGAAAACAATCTATAATCTCCAAAAAATACACATTTCATGCTGAACCAGCACTCATCAGTTGGCCTAGACCACAATCTCTCACACATATCTTTATCATTATAATAAATTGCTACAGTTTAATTAATAAGTGTCAAACATGATCCCTCACAACTTTGATATAAATTACTTAATGAAAGCATATTAATAATTTTATTAATCACTCATAAGACTAGAGAAAGAGTTTCATAAAATGGTACAAAAAAGAATCTATAACAAAATAAGAAAATATACTGGTAAATTGGCAAGGGAAACTGCAAGAGAATAAAAGTCTCATAACTGTAAAATTACATCTTGGCATTGGTAGGAAATATTGCTGCAGTAAGAAGAAAGCATGAACTTGTTACTAAAGCAAGAAATGACATCATGAAATGCAATCTTCTGATTTTCCCAGTATTATAAATGAAAAAGTAAGATATGCAATTAAATGTATGAAGAAGGGAAAAGCTCCAGATAATAATGGAATTATAATCAATAGTTTAAAAAAAGCAGGTGAAGAAATAAAAAAATTGTTGGCAAAGTCTAAATGATAATGATGTACCACATTATTAAAAAAATGTAACAGTAATATTGATATTTACAAAAAAGTGATAAAGAAGATAGAAATTTCACTCATATCAATTTTTATTGAGTTTTATAGAAAAATTTTAACAAGATAATTACAATTCATCTACAGTAAACTTTGGATTTTAACAAATCAAAATAACAAACTGGATTTAAAAGTAGTTTTAGTACAGTGAAACACATTCAAGAATTGAGAATAATTATAGAAAGGATACAATGAATATGACTTACAACTATGCTTTGGATTTATAGATTATAAAAAGGCATTTGATTTTATAAGTATTTGTTCAATGATTAATACATTGGATCATCAAAATATAGCCCCAAAATATTGTCATATTCTGAAGAATAGTTATCAAAATATAATAGCAATGATTAGATTACAGAGTGAAACTAAGAATATTAACATTGAGAAGGATATATGGCAGAGTGTCTCTATATCTCCAAAACTTTTTACAAGTTTTGCAAGAAGTAATTTGTGGATTAAAATGGGAAACTAAGGGAGTAAATGTAAATGTTTATAATCAGGAGTGTCCAATCTAAAACCCGAGGCCATATGCTGCCCAGGTTGGTTATGAAAGTGGTTCAATGAAAAATTATAGACTTATTTAAAACATTATGAGATTTTTTATGATTACATGTGACAATATGATTAAAATAAATGCACTCAGATGTAATATCAAAATTCCAACTAGTTTTGTTTCCCTCTTTTATAATAAAAAAATTTAAAAAAACATAAATGACATTTTATTACTTAGACATGTACCTTTTTTATCTTAGTAATCACAAACTTGGTGAACCTGTTTGATGATGATTTTAAAAATTTCTGGATTGCTGCATAATTAGATTATTATTGAAATACTTTTTTGCTTATCTGTGATGGTGGATTATGCAAGAACCTTTTTTTTTTTTTGCTTATCATTTGTACATTTAATGTGTGGCCCAAAAATAACCCAGAGACATCAAAAGTTTTGGACATCCCTGATTAAATCATCTAAATTTTGCAGATAATGAATTTGTTCTTGTAAATAATTCATAGCTTCAGGAAATGTTAAAGTTATCGGATGAAAATAATAAAGTAGAACTAAAGTTAAATACTAAGAAGACTAAAATAATGTTCAATTAATTTTCTCAAAAGAAGAAAATAAAGATTGACAATAGTAAATTAGAAGTTAACAACTATAAATGCCTTGGTCAGATTATTAATACAGAAGGAAACATAATGGATGAAATTAATCACAGAATTAAACTGGGATAAAAAAACTTTTGGTAGAAAAATCTTAATATTTAAAGGAAATATATCTTAAGTCTTTGAAAAGATTTTTAATAAATGTGTTTTACCAGTTCTTTCTTATGAATCTACTTGGACACCATCAGAAGAGCAATGCAGAGACTTCAGACCATTAATTGAAATATGGAGTGATATATGTTAGGTGTAACAAGAAGGGATCAAAAATGAAATATGTGGGTGAGAGAACAACAGGTACATCATTGAAAGAATATTTCTAGAAAATATGATAATAGATGGATAGTTGAAATCTTAAACCATATCCCAAGAAATTTTAAAAAATCTAGAGAGACTACATGTGAGATGGATAGATGAAATAAAGAAGTTTGCTGGTGTGGTGTCAAAAGGGGGGGCTAGAAATCAGAGTAACTAGATTAAAGTTGGGGACACCTTTATCCTGTAGTACTGTGTTTCCCAACCTGTGGTATGCGTACCACTGGTGGTACGCGAGTTGTTGGTTGGTGGTACACGAAAAATAATCAATAATGGCGGACATAAAAAAAAAATTAAATCATAAAAATATAGAAACGTTTTTTTCCCTATAATTCATAAAAATTATTTTAATTAATAATATTATACAGTAAAGTTGTTAATATATACAGTCGATAACGATCTTTAATGTTAATGATAAAATTGAAAGTATGATTAAGAAATTAGATTTTTGGAAACAGTAATATATATAAGTATCGAAAACAATCAACTGGAAGTAATCGAAACTCTACATATTTTTTTTGTTTGAAAATAAGGTTAGTCTGTCTCAAGATTATGAGAAAATATAATAGCACATTTAACAGGATTAAAATTGTCTTTCATGGAATATTTTCCAAAACCTGAAAACACAAATGATAATTGGATTTCAAACCCCTTCTATGCAGAAAATTTAGAAAAAGCTACATCATTATCAATAAAGGATAAATAAAATTTAATAGAATTATCATGTGACAGAACTTTACAAGTAGAATTCAAACGACACAATCTAATTAATTTTTGGTTAAACATTAAATAACTGAAACACAGGCTTATTATATACCTGTGTCTATATATGTAATATAGGGTATATGAGCACAGTCTTTCAGATGACCCATCACTCTCCACTCTATCTAATAACACTGATATACTCAAGCACATATATGCTGAAAAGATAAATAATCACCAATATACGTACTTCATGCTAAACCAGCAATCATCAGTTGGTCCAGATTATGATCTCCCACACATATATACTATAAGTGCGCAGATATTTATTAAGATAGACAATCTTCATACTTCAATGGACAGGCTCCAATCCACTACACACTCCAACTCTTCAATCATCTATCCAATTGAAAATCTGATGATGGAATGCTCGAAGGCCACCCTGAGGCCGAGATTCTTGTCACACCCATGTTGACCTAAGGTCAATCCAAACCCCACATGTACAAGACATAATCCATTTAATACACATGCAAGGATGGGCAGACATCTCTACAATGTAATAACTGAAACACAGGCTTATTATATACCTGTGTGTCTGTATATGTAATATAGAGTATATGAGCACAGACTTTCAGATGACCCATCACTCTCCACTCTATCTAATAACACTGATACACTCAATCACATATATAAAAGATAAATAATCATCAATATATGTATTTCATGCTAAACCAGCAATCATCAGTTGGTCCAGATTATCATCTCCCACACATATATACTATAAGTGCTCAGATATTTATTAAGATAGACAATCTTCATACTTCAATGGACAGGCTCCAATCCACTACCCACTCCAACTCTAAGAAAGCTCTTAAATTATTATTACCATTTACTAGTACGGAATTAGTAGGAAGAGCTTTTTCTTCATATATTTTTTTAAAAAATAAGTATCGAAACAGATTAAATGCAGCTGTAGACTTAAGGGTATACCTTGCATCTTTTGAACCAAATTTAAAAAAATTATGTTGTTCGAAACAAGCACAAATATCTCATTAAATTTATTTTATAAAAATATTTGATTATGATAAGAAAATATACTAATTGGTTTTTTATAATTTTGTGTTTTTATTAAAATCATTTATTAGTAAATGAAATATGACAAAATAGTAGATAAATAATGAGTCGGATCAAGGCAAATCAGTCTAAATTATTTAATTTGAAAGAATGCATCAGAAGAGAATCATACCCAGAAATTAGACTCTCATTAATTCTTGATCATCTATTGTGGATCACTAGATGTAAGCTAGTATTTAATCATCAAAATTTTAATCCTATTAACTTCATGCTGAACAATATAAAGAAAACAAGAACAAGATATAGCCTGATAACCTCTGAGTTTATTTTTGCCATGACTTGGGACATGCTGGATTTATCCTCTCCATGGCCCAACCAATAGCAAGATGCTCCGAAAAAGAGAAAACAGACTCAAATTCGGAAAAATAAAATGAAGGAATGAGAAAACACTTTGAACAAAATATGTAGCAAATAACCTTTAATGTAATAATGTAATCTTTAATAAATTATTTTGGAAAAAATATAAAACTTTGAACAAACACATACATATAAATATGTTACAGTGAGTTTATAATCTGGTGTGATGTTTAGGTGTGTTTCAATGTAATTTGTTTCATTATGAGATGTGAACACATACGTGGTCACCCTATAATGTTTATAATGTAAATAAAATAACACACTCACAATAACAAATTTCACGAAATACAATCATTTTTACGAAGTGGTACAATTTAGCGTGATGTACTACCATGTGGTATGTGAACCAAAAAAGGTTAGGAAATGCTGCTATAGTAAATCAATAATGGTGGAACATGATGATGATATATAAGAAGTGCATCTTTACTGTTATCTAATGCTAGATTTGATAACCAAAAATTACTGAATCAAAACTCATCATATAACCTCCCATACAACTATCTATTTGATTTTTTTTTTTAGTTTTATAATGCAATGATTTAGCAATGATAGTTTTAGAGAGAAATTTAAAATGCAAATTTTTAGATGCTAAACCAATATTGACTTTTTTTATATTACATTTCTTATTGCTAAATAAAAAGCTTTACATTGATGAGAGAGTATGAGAGTCATTATACGATTAAATCTGTAAAATATTTGCATAACATTTTCTGATTAATGCTTATAAAAAATGGATAGCTTTAGTGAGGCAAAGTTTATACAAAATATATTCATTTGGCACTTGTTGAAACATATTCATTTAAGAAATGAGTATAGTATAAGTGGAAAAGTACTTTGAAAAAAGTTAAACAATAATTTTAGCTGGAATTATGATAAACAAAGATTTGGGAATCTGGATAGATACAAAAAGTATATTTAGCATTAGTAGCGCTCAACTTGCAATAAAATAATGTTATTAAGAAGCTAATCTGACTTAAAATAAAATGGAAATTGGAGAAATAGATAAACAAAGAGGAAATAACAGAAAAGAAACTAATGTCTTTTTATATGATTTTAGCAGATAAAAAAGGATAATATACTCCTTTTATCTAAATGCCGGTATATAGAATTTTTAATCTGTCAATGGGTTCATTTAAGGCTATTTTTAAAACAAATCATTTATAGTTATATTAACAAAAGCTATTTTGTGTATAAATATATCTAGTAAGTGTTAATTTGATTAGTTCATTTTTTAAAATTTCTCAAATTAAATTGTCTTTGAAATATAAAAAAAAATAAAAGATTTTTTTTTTTTTTAGAGATAAAAATATTTAGAAACGCATTATTTTATAAATAAAAGACAAACGTGAAAAACAAAAACAAATACAGCTATCTCATTTCATAGATATTCCAAAATTAATAGTGACAACTGAAAATAATTCCATTTATACTCTGATCAGCAATCTTGTTACTAATGTTATAAAACCAGTTTAAAATAATCTTAGAATATCAAAGTTTGCAAATGAATACATTTTTATTAGATCTAAATTTTATTTATTAAACTAAACATATTCCAAACAATAAATTAATTGTTTAAATTTAGCTAATTTAATATTTGTTATCAAACCATTTGGCCTATAGTTATTTTTTCCACACCTTTCTTCAGAAAAAAAAAAAAAAATTCTGAAGAGTGTTATAAAAAAATAAGAAAAAAAAACTATAATTCATATATGTTTGATAATGCTATTTTGCCTTGGCTGAATTTAAACAATAAATTTATTATTTGGAGTATGTATTTAAAATCCACATAATGGAAAGTTTAACTTTTTTTGTTTGAAAACTATAACAATTTGATAAATTAAACATCAGTAGAATGAATTAATTTATGTTCAAAGATTACTACTAAAGATTTAATATATGATTGATGATTAACCATCAAAATATATTTCGATATAAAATATCTTTTATCAATTAATTATCATAATTATTCTCTCAAAAAAAGATTTTGCATATCAATCTAAAACACTTTTTCCAAATAATCCAAATACTTAATTTTCTTCAAAAATTCATAAATAGTTTTTTCATTCTCATCTATCAAGTTCTTTATTCTACATTTTCTTTACTTTCTAACATGTTCTTATTCTACTTCTAAATATATACTAATATTTAATTCTCCTTAATTTCTTCAATAGATATATTTTTCTTATTTGGCTTTTTCAATGCCTCAATATTTCCAGTCTTATTTTTCCAACTTATTATTACAATTTATCTCCAAATCAATATTCTAATTTTTATATCTTTTTTATTTTTTTAACTGTTTGACTTTCTTTTCTATATGAAACAGCATTGTGAACAAAATTCTTAATACATCTTTTTCTTAAATCTAATGTCCAAAGACCATGAATTAAAAGCATATTTAATCAATGCAATTTTTATTATAATTTTTTTATCATTATTCCCATTAATTAGACAATTTTTTAAATAATTAGAAGCTACTTATAAAGCAATTTTTTTTTTCTGTTTATTTTCAATGATTAATTATTCACATTATATTAGACATTCATCTATTCTTTTTGTTAAATTGATTTTAGCTAGCTGCAACTACATTATCAACAAATCTGATAGAATAAACTTTCCATTCTTTAATTTTAAATTCATCCATACTATTTAACAATTAATTTACATAAATAATATTAAACAATATAGAAAATTGCTAAAATTCTTGGCTTACCTCTATTCCAATATTTATTTCTATAGAAAGATCATTTATAAGCTTACAAGTATTTTTAAATTTTTATACAAAATTTCTAACAATCATAGATTTAAGTTTTTTCTTTTTATATTTGTAAGTTAACAATGACATGTCATCTCTCATAACTTCATTGAAGGCCACATCTTATTACAATGATATTTATATTTTTATAGTTAGTGCATTGATACCTATCTGACAAACCCAGAGAAATTCAGTACATTTCACATCTAGCTTAAAATTCTTAAATACTCATTTACTTATCACACGAACCATCTATTTAAAAGAAAAATCCTAGGACTGTTTGTGATTTGAAATTATTATAGATGGACTTGAACCCATGTTGTGAACACAGCAGGCAGATAAAACAATTACTAGGATACAAGATCTTTCCACCCTTTTTTTCAAAATTGCAGATAAAACAATTATTAGGATACAAGATCTTTCCACCCTTTTTTTCAAAATTAATAAAATAAATATTAACTTATATTCCTCTTTTAATAACTGTCATTCCTAATTCAATCACATTTTTTATAACCCTATTTTCTTTTAAACCCAAAAACTCCTCTTCACACACAAATGTGTTAATCTAATTTATTAAAAATATTTCTACTCATAATCTCTCATCAACATCATATTTGCATATCAAATAAACTAATTGTTCTGAAATCTTTAAATTAATTGCTTTAGATTTTTTCTTTATTAAGAACATATCTGTTGAAAGATAAATCTATTGGCTATTTCTTAGAATCTTAAATTACATTACAAGTATCAACAATTTTTCCATACTCCTTTCTCTTGTCATTTAGCAGTTCAATTAGCAGCCAATCTTTTCATTTTTATTGTTGTTCAGCCTACTTTTTTTAATTTTTAGACCAAGCTTTCTTTTTAATTAATAAAAATAAAGATTTATTACCTCTAGCATATTCTTATCTATTCTTTCAAACTGAAAAATCTCTCTTTCTTTACTATATCTATTAATTTTTATTATATTTCATTTCTTCTACCCTGATTTTTTCACCTAATCTGTTTTATTGTACTATATATTAAATAAAATCTTTGATTTTTTAAAAAAAATTATCTATTAAACTTTCTAGATATACTTTTGCCTATTGTAATGTAAGATAAACTATATATGTGGTGATGCCTGCAATTATCTAGTATCCTAGATGTCTGATGTTTTCTGAAGCAAAATATGTGAGTAGTTCACCTGACCCATTTGTGCATACAATTCTGTATATATGTGTGATATAAGATACTCCCAATTAATATGTTGGGTACCATAATATGAATATTATAATTTAGGTTACAAAAACATATTTTATCCTATAATTTGTATAATTAATAGTATAAACTTTTGTCTACATATATTCTCAAATTCTAATTCAAAAAGAATAAAAAATGCTGATATATTTAAATATTTAGATTTCAGTAGTTATTAATAGATTTACGTGTATAAGTTGATAATAATTATTAATAATTGCTAATTTTTTAATAATTTTTTTTAACTTTCTAATTTGAACATGGTGTGACTTCAATAAATTTGTGGATTTCTTTATATATATGTACACACACACTATCATATATTAGTCAATTTTACATATAAAGAAATAGAATATCAGTTTATTATTAAACTTCTATAAAATTTATCTTTACATATAGATAATGACTACATTTATGTACTCCTATTGCTGTCATATTAAATAATAATAAAATATTACATACATCAAATGTAAATTATCATATCATTTAGCATAAATAAAAAGAAAATATACTTATATTTTAATATAAATATTGGTAGATTTTAAGTGAGATTTTAATTTTGTTCATTATTTTAGACCAGTGTTTTTCACTTTTAATATGGTGTCCTTTGATAAAGTTTTTTGTAAAGTTTTTCCCCTGAGTAACATAGAAAGTTATAAGTAATTCATCACATTTATTGATGTTTACATCTCAGGTAGTTTTGTGTGTGTGTATAATCTACATTCCATTTTAAATGATGCTGGCAGTTTTATGTTAAAGACCTAAGTGACTGATAGACATTTTCAAGAAGCACTTGAATTAGTATACCAGTCCTAAGCATATATAATAGAATCATGTACCTATGATTTTCACTGAATAAAAGAACCTTTGATAATTTTTTGAAGAAGACACAATGAGGTAATATATTCTAGTTTCTCTTTTTTTTTACATCATTCTCTTATTAGAAAAAAAACCAATTAAACACAAACAAGTTTAATCAAATATAATCTGTCAATTAACAGTATATATTCAAATGTATTATTATTTTTTATTGTAATCCATTTTTAATGGTCTGCTTATTATTTTTATTGGGAAATAACAAGATTGTCTTACTATTTGATAAAGTCTCTTAATTTTCCTTCTCATATTTTCTTAATTTTTTGTTTTTTGTCTTCTTCAATAAAACAACAACAAATAATAAGCTTTGAATTGGTCTGTTTTAATGTTTATATTTCTCTAAAAAATAATAATCATTTTTATATTTTATTATATATATTTTTAAAACCATCTTAAAAACAATATTGTGGCATATCTCAGTATATTAATATTTCTATATTTCTATATTCTTTTCTTTATTAAAATATTAAAAAATCATATATCAAATACAATAATATATAAGAAAACAAAATACTGAAATTAACTCTACAATTTTTAATATATCAATATATAAATAAAGGTACTTGGAGAAATACTGTCCTGCCACTGCTAGAGACGTCATTTCTGCAAAAATTGCAGAAATATTCAGAGTAGGGGGCCAAAAGCAGACGATGCAAGTTCCAGCCGCTAGATGGCGCTGTTCACCATGCGTACATCGTCTGCTAAACAGCAACTAGCCAACGGCAATAAGTTAGCTGTAGCTGTTATTTACTGATTTATTTATATATTGGGGTATATTCAAAATTGTAGACTTAATTCCAATGTTTTGCTTTATACACAGCTAAATTTCAGGAAGAAACCGAATAAGAATTTTATTACTTGACACGAATAGAATTTAAAAAAAAGAAAATTACAAATTACAGACTACAAACTAAATATGATGTACTGGTGACATATATTTACTACTATATTATGTAGTTTTAAAACATGGATGATGCTAAATATTTAATAATAAAAAATATTGGCATTTGAAAAAATGAATTACAGAAAGTTATTGATAATTGGTTGAACACATTTTCCAATGAAAAATTGTATGAGAAAGTGAATCAGAGAGAAATTTTACTAAAAAATATTGTAGAGAAGTTATTTGACCACATATGATAAATGAATGATGATTGAAAACTAGATGACATTAAAGAGATATGCCTTCTTACAAAAAATAGACAAAAGTTGAGAGAATTGTTAAATAAAGCATTATACTGTTGCCGATATTGAGCCCATGATTTCTGACAAAGATAATATCAAGTTCAAAATCTGTCAAAATAAAATATTCATTGTATGATCTGTTGATTACTGCTTCATATTATTATATTAATAACCAAAAAAAATTAAAAAATTATATTAATACAAAACTAATATTTGAAATTTTCTATTTTATTTATAAATGTTTTTATAAATAACTTATTCACCTCTCCAAGACTACTAATATTCTGCAGAATGCAGCTTAATTATTTTTGATCCTGAAAATATAATAACTAATAAATTTAGCAATTTTAGAACATGCGCACTATTTATCTATTATAATTGATCTCAATACATAGGTATATGCACCCAAAGCATTACTTGTGCACACACACAGCTCATGTGACATTAAAGCACTAGAAATATGTTGAACTTCAATCCAAGATCTTTTAGCACTTGAAGCCATTGTTTTACCGTTCTGGTTGAACTACACAGGACAACAAACATTAAAAAGCAGGAAATAAGAAATGATTTACCATCAGGTAAAACACTATTCTTTAGATAAGATTCCTGCATGCATATTCAAAATTAGTTCTACAGAATTATACTTAGAGAAATATAATAATTATTTGGTTACCAAATATGAAACTTATTCATGAGTTATATTTATGCAAAAGCCGATGAAGTTAACTATTCTCTTAAAATTATTTTTATATTTGTATATCATTTATATTTAATTGCTGATAAAAAAACAACACAAAACTTTTTTTTTAGTTAGGATGCGTAATACGTATCACCCCCTCCTCTCCAATCTGTAAAATTAACCTTACTTAACATTCATAATTTTTATTATTTCAATTGAAAATTGTATTAATCTCATAACTTCTCATAACACTTTTTTTATTATTCTAATTTCTTTGAATGATTCAAATTAATATTATTTAAAACAATTTATTAATTCAAATATATCTATCTTTATCTGTATGTCAATTATTTAACACCACTCCTTTGGCTATTAATAATCTCAATTTCAAATTATTAAATTTGTCACGTAAATAAAGTACTTAGTCTTTAAATTACACATGTGAATTAGACATTTCATATTTTTTCAATCTTTTAGAATGTTAATAAGTTAGTTTTACAAAACATACCATTTTGAAGAAAACCTAACTCAAAATAATATTTAAAGAATGTATTTAAATCTAAACATTGAAATACTCTTCACCATCACAATCTTTTTTTTTTTTTCAAAATAATTTTATTATATACAATAGAAAGCATGAACATATATTGAAATTATTTGTTGTAAAATAAACTGAAAATTAAGAAGAATGATTATGTAGATGAATAATATGACAATTATTAGTCTGTGAAATTTTGAGGATGGCGTAATGCGTGTAGTAATAATTTAATTGATTATATCAATGATTTTAGAAAATAAATGAGATTGATGGGCATGTTAGCATATGTTAAGTTAGTTGAGATTATGTTAGAGTCAATGTATAGGATCTTGAATCTATCAGGTGGATGTGTAGTACTAATTAGAATGCCAATTCCACCAGCAGCTATGTTATTGGTGGACAGCTCACAATAGCCCAGGTTATTAAGTCTTTGAGTGATTCTGGGGTCTGAGTTGCAGTGATATTTTGTCTCTCCCATAAAGAAAACATGTGAATTATTTAGCTTGAGCCAATGCTTGATGGCAGCAATTCTGCCCATTGAGTTAAGACCATGTATGTTCAATTCCACAAATTTATATTTCATAACTTGGAGAGTCTAGTTTTCCACCATGTACCACAAGGTAAGCTTGCTGGGAAGTTTAAATATGGTGAAAAATTTCAAATTATATTATATATTAGTTGTGACTTGTGCTTCAGAATCAGAAAACTCTGATTCTCTGTCAGAGCTCATTGAGTTTAGCTGTGATATGCTGATCTGTATGTTTTCCTTTGAGCTCCTCAACCTTATTCTAGGGGAATTGGTTGTAGGTACTGGGTATCTTGTGTCTTTATTTCTTCACTAGTTTTAGCTCTTTTTTTTTTGAGGTTTTTTTTAATAGTTGCTTTATCTTCTTGTTTTAGATATTTGCTATTTGAACATTTATTTTTTGATTATTGTAATAGTTCCTCTTCAGAACTAGATTTTGTCAGTTTTGGCAAATTTACTGTTCTTGGTAATCACAAGTTCATTCACATAGTCTATGGTGCCTTCAAAATCCGAACTTGATTTATTTTGAGCTTTATTTTTCTTCATTCTCTGGAGAGATATAACTGGAATTGCTGTTATTGGAAGTGGTTGTCTTCTTTATCTTAAGAGAGGGATCTTCATTATTTGGGCTGTATAGTTTAGATGTGTTCAGCTGAGATTGTTTTGCTTTATCTGGGATGGTTCTTAGAATGGTTGTAATAAAGTTTTCTGTTAAGGGTTCATGGCTGCTCTTCTTGTTCTTAGTACTCAATTCTGTTTCTTGTTCTTCGGGGACAGATGAGTTAGAAGATGTTTGAGCAATTTTCTTTTCTATATTATTACCTATATTTTGAATTATAAATTCATTATTGAAGTAATAAGTAGATGGAGTTGAAGTGTGAGTATCTAGTGTATTTGAGTCTTGAGGTACAGGCTTCCGGCACCTGTGGAAGTGGCTTCTCTTTGTGCCACATTTAGGACAGATTCTGGCTACCCAGTCCTTGACCAGATGTGTCATTCTGCATGTTTGATATTTTAATTCCTAATGACTTTTTTCCATTTACTTTTTTTATCACTTGGCCAATAAAAACAGTACTTCTGTTATAGTTAGATCTTTAATAAATCATTATTAAGCATTCCATATTAGGTATAAAAAAAATTAATTTTATAAATTTTAAATATAGACTTAATTTTAATCAAGTTTAAATAATTATTTTTCTCATGTATCATAGCATCAGCCGGGAAGTGAACCTGCTAACCAGGGACAACTGTTTGTAAAGCAGCCGTCGCTGACCTCTCGACCACCAATGCATGACAAGTTTAAATAAATTTGTAATATTTTTTGTGCAGGATCATGGCAATGTCTAGATTTTTTTAAAAGATGTTTTTTCTATTCCTCAAGATTTTATTGAGTTTTTTTATCTACAGGTTCAGTCATTGTTTTACATCATGTCATCAAGTCAGACTGTTTTAAATATACTGGATATTTCCTTTCTTTAATTGAATTCTTTATTTTTAATCTGTATTTTACATCACCATAAAATAAAAGAACAAAATTTTTGGCTTTTAGAGGTGGTAGTGGCAATAAGAATGCTGCACGTTCCCCAATAATCCTTCATAAAAGAGCAATGAAAGAGAAGACATTGCTCATAAGATTTATCAATTCCAAATAGATGAGAGTTTAACCAGTTTCCTTTCTTGTTTTATCCTCTAACTAAGAATGGTTAGATACCCATATGCTAATAATATTGGATCATTACTCAGCTAAAGATAAATGCAAAACTTCTACATTATGAGATTTTTTAAATCATTAATTACTTTTTTTTATTAAAAAAAACTAATTTCTCAAGACCGTTTAGTATACAAGTGTTTTTACCAATAAAATAATCTCCTAATTAATGTTTTTCTAATTAACTGAAAACTTTTGTCCCTGATTAATGCTTAATAAGTTTAAAAAATCATAAACTAAGTTATATATGTATATATGATATGGAACACAAGGTATATGGATTACATCTAGTCTGACACTTCCAGGAGTAAAACTGTTATGAATACCCAAGCAATAATGCCATTCATTTATTTCATGTAGTTATACATATATATATATATAACTAAAATATCAGATTAGGTTTTATTTTTTTGACTAATAACTTTAATAAATTTATATCTCATCTGTCAGAAATGTTTATACTTATATATGAGTACATATAATTTATAAATATTTTTGTCAGCCCATTAATTAATACCAATTCAATTTTTTTTATATAAAAGTGAGACCTGGACATCCCAATCAGTATAATAGAGAGGCATTAGAAAAGTTTTATTTAAGAATGCTTGGTTAAAATTTTAAAAATAAAATATCAAGATTATAAAAACAATGAATATGTTCTTCAACTTTCTGCATGTGATATTACAGAGTCCAGTATTATAAAATGAACCCTTGAATTGGACCCATAAAAGAAATGATGGATGCAAGACTTCCTAAAGGGTGTTTCATGATGTATTTTAGTATGATTTTTGTGAGAGAGTAGATAACATCTACCTTATAAGGATTATCTTAAAGACATTGTAAAGAAGTGCAATGCCAATTATTTTTATTGAGAAGATATGGAGAGAATAGAATACATTACATTGGAGAACTACAATTGAACATGGTGTTGAAATATTTCAGAAAAAAAAGTTTTCTGCTAGAGAAATTAAAAGACAATATTGTAAAATATCAAGTAAACAGAAAAATCATCACATTCTATATGTGAATGTATTTGTGTTTCACAGATTGGTTTATATAGTCATTGCAAAACTAATTTTTAGAATAGTTTTTTCCCCTCATTCATTCATTCATTCTTCCTTCCTTCCTTTCTCTCTCTTTCTTTTTTTTTTTTTTATGGAGTTAAAATCGTGATACTTATGTGTATGCTTATGAATGTACAAATAAATGATGTAGCCAGAATTTTTAGTCCCCTATGAAAAATTTTAAAAAATTGCTCTTTTAATATTTAGAATATATATATCTTAATATTTTTTTGAATAAAACAAAAGCATCTCTAAAACCCAAGGGTCCATAACATTACCAAGTTTACTTCACTATAACTAGGTGCATTCTCAGATACTCAGACATTGCATATTTAAATTCACTGGGATATAGATAATACTTGCAACTAAATCGTTTTATTTTTAAAAATATATAAAGTAAATACATTATTAAAAAAAAAAGATTAAAAGAAAGTCAATAAAATATAATTATAAACATATTAAAATGATGAGTAAACAATTTATCATTTTTAGTGAAAGTTATCACATGTTGAAAGGAAAAGGGAAATTGAAATTAATCACTTTTAAAAATATAATGATGTAAAAATTGTAAAATATTTTTAGAAGTAACTTCTATTCTCGCGTTCTTTCCTTATATATATACAATTAAAATACCATATGTACCTATTTCCTTTACAATCTTTTCTTTATAAAATGCCAGAATCTAAAAAAAAAAAAAACTTTTTCACATCCCTTCATAAAAGAAATTAAAAAAACAAAACTGTTTCATTTCCTTGATTAAATAATTATATTTGATTTAAAATTTAATCCAGATAACTAGTTATCCAATATTGGTTAATATATGAATATTTAGTCATTCTGGAGTTAAATCGTAAGCTCAATACTTGCAGGAGAATGCAATCTCTCTTACCAGTGGTAAAATATGCATCCTAATAGAAACTTTGTTTTATTGTTGTTGTTTTATAGTCAGATTATCGGCACTCTCAGCAGAGTAAATTAATTTGAGATCTTGCTCACACCAAGTTAAAAATAATTACATATCTATTTATTAACATTACACTATAAGGTCCTTCATCTATTTTTAAAGAATAAAGTAAATATTGGAACAAATCTATCATTCCATTATAATATAGACTTTGTTTATGAAAAAGGGAAGTTATACGCCTATCACAATAACATATGCGCAAACAACTTAAAACTGCTTCGCTATCCACATCTTTGTTTTATTTTTTAATAAAAATTTTAAATACTTTCCTTAAATTAAATATCTATAAAAGATATATCTACAAAGGATTAGACTAAAAATGGATTTAAGAAAAAACAATTGTTATTTTTCATTCAGTTTTGAAAAATTATAATTCTACCAATGTAATATTTCCATTAATATTTAAAAAAATTAATATATTTATATTTAAATTTTTAAAGTAAATACAGTTTACAACTTGTACAGAAGTTTTAACTAACAGCATATATATATAAAATAATTTTACAAATTTAAAGTTAGAATGCAAAATAAAAAATTAATTGCACAACCACTATGCAAAAAAAAAGTTCTAAAAAATTAAAACAGATGTTAATAATTATAATAATAAATGCCATAAAATAATTTACAAATAAAAACCATGGATATAATAAAAAAATGTCATTAACTGCTAGGAAAATTATTTGAATCTCAGGTGACAGAATTGAGCATACCAATTATATTTAATTGACCAAATTGAATTTTTTATTTTCCTGAGCTAAGGATTAATCCAGAACTATCTTAAAAAATGGCAGTTTCTATCATAATAAAAGCTGACAAAGATTTTATTCCAAAAACCTATTTAATTCAACAGAATCATACAGTATCAAACATCATAATAATGATGTTAATTATTTGTGATAAAAATCTAATAAACTATTTAAGAAAACAAACAATATTTAATGGTTGCATAGTAATTATAAGTAAGCTATGCAGAACATGTTTAATACATACCATCACCCTGACGTCAAATGCATAGTATTTTTATTTTAAATATTAATGTAAACACACACCCAAAAAAAAAGATTTTGAAAATGTTTGTAATTTAATAGTGACTAGTTTTAGATTGCAAATGTAAACAGGATTATTGAAATAAAATTATTAAAAAAAGAGATTATAACTGATTTAAAGTGTCCTTTTTTAAGCATGAATGGTACATCCAAGTGTTTATAAAAGATTCCTGGATCAATTCTCAGCTGAGATAATAGAATAAACTTGTTGTGGCCAATCTGCTATTTTGGCAGTTCAGATGTCATATGACTTATCAAACAATTAACCATATCCATGTACTAAAACAATAGCAAAAACATTATACATCTGATCTTATTACTTTTATTTTTGCATTCATCACACATCTTTCTCTGTTTGCTTTTAACATTAACATTAGGTACATTATTTCACTGCATATACTCTACTTCAGAGTCATCTTTTGTAAACTTGCATAAACAGTGGAGAAGAAATAAATAATATATACAACATTTTGATGTTTCTAACTAATCTTTTTCATTGTGGAATATCAGTTTTTAGATATAAAGCTGCAAAATCTGATGATACTCACCAGAAGAAGACAAGTAACAAAAACTAGCCCTGAGATTTAGATAGTACTACCAATCAAATGGAATAGTCAAATTACTTGTTCCTAATGTGAATGACAAAGTATATCACATGATATCTTTTTATGCAATGTATTCTACACTTTATTAGATTATCTCCTTATATAAGTATGTGTGTGTAATAGAATACATCCAATGCTTTATATATATATATATATATATATATATATATATATATATATATATATATATATATATATATATATATAAAACATTCGAGATTGAGTGTTGTAAATCTCAATCTCCAATGTCATTTATATCCTTTTTTTCTTCTTGATATCAGAATAATGTTCTCCCCAATTTATTATTTTTTCCTTGTATTTTTATTTCAATTTTTCTTATTGTCTAAACCAAAATATTTATCATCAGTTCTTGAAGTTTAATTAATCCAAAATATTTTCAATTAGGATAGACAATTAATAACTGAAATACAGGCTTATTATATACCTATATCAATATATGTAATATATAGGGTATATGAGCACAGACTTTCACCTGATTCACCATTCTAAAGGAAATGTTTGGAGTCTTTAAAAGTATATGCTTCAGAGAGAATGTAAAATGTAGATTAAAAAAATAAAAATAGAAATGCATATGTATTTAAAACAATAAACAATATGAGATAGAAAAAAATGAGGAAAGATTGACTAGTAGAAAAACAGATAGAAGGAAAAAAAGTTTGTAAGATGATTTTGAGAAAGGTATTGACAATATTTATTAAACAACAGATAAAAAAAATAAAAAATAATAAAAACCGGGTAAGATGTGGAACTTATTTTTCAACAAATAGATGCCACTGATAATGAAGAAGCGGCTATTGACAGTCATTATTGAAATTCATTAATAAAATAATTTTTTTTTATTACTTGAAGAAAATTTAACTGAATTTTGTAGAAGATATCCAACATACATGAGTATTAAAAAGCAACCAGGGTGTGAAATGAGAGATATGTTAGACAATTTTCTACAATAAATTGTTTCATTAAAAAGCAGCCAAGCATAAAATTAGATTTAGACTTCATAGAATCAAATTATATAAAAATTAAATAATATAAACATAGAACTCATAATAGATGTCTTTACATATAAGTGATATTTCGTCAGAATATATTTTGTATTCTGTATAAATATTATCATGGCTTTCTAAAGTGAAAATTTTTATGATGGAAATACCGAATGTTTAGAATATTTTTCAGACACTCTTCAAAAATAAAACAAATTCACTTGATATTACATAAGCTAATATTAATTTATATGCTTAATTTATTTTTTTATTACTGAATCATAAAATATTTACTATCATAAACTTGAGCAGCTATTTGTAAATGAATATGATGGTTAGCTACAAAAAAAATTAAAAAATAAATAAAAGTTAAAAAGATGAATTTTACAATGATTTTACAAAAACAATTCATAAAACATAAATATGTTCATATCTATAACATACTTAGTTTGTTTATTTGACATAGTGTGAGACTATGCTTTTAGTTTTTCTTTAATGACTTTGATTTCTTAAAAAGATTTTGTTACTTTATCTAATTATAGTCCTTCATTGTATTCTATTCTCAACATTTTATATCCAATACATGTAAGCAACTCATAATGTATCTCATCAAATATCTTTAAGCAATCTTTATAACATAAATGGGTTCTGTCTCTCTCATGAAAACTATAAAATACTATTTTATGAAGCTACTTTACATGTATAATTCATTGTTGACCTGTTTTTATAATAGTAGATTCAAAGACATCACTACCAGAAAGATAAAGAACAATTAGTGTTATAATGTTATTTTAAAGAATCATTCAATTAAATTTTTCCAGTATTTTTATGTTAGCTAAATGATCCATGTCTCATTTCCATGCAATAAATTGAACAAAATTACAGTCTTATACAAAAATAAAAATAATTGTTGATTTGTACAAATAAGTTAATTGTGTGTTGAAATACCTTTTAACTTGTTAAACACAGTAATAGAATAATAGAGTTCTATCTCAGCATTCAAGATTGCCTTTCTATCTAAAAAGTTAAATTATCATTTTTAAGATGATTGTGATCAACATTGTAAGTTGTAGAACATTTTTCTTCCATCACAAGCTTTTATCTCTACTTACTTATAAAACTAAGAGTCTGAAATTAAAAGCATAATATTTTCAATCCAAGCTCATTAGCTTATAAAGTCATTACCCATACATTTTGGTGTCTTTGGTTTTTTAATAACCATAGCCACTACTATCCTATTAGGCAGAATTGATATTAAACCATTAAACATCACATGATCACCATTTCTTATGCTTACTCAAGCACTCAGTGCAATCCAGAATAATCAATGGATGCAAGAAGGTTTGTGCATAAAAACTCTAACTAATGTCTATTCATCCATTATCCTGACTAGTTTCTAGATTGTGGCTTTCATCAGTGTAGGAGTCTTGGATCTGAGAGCATTGCACCTAGATCTTAGGATCTAATGCAACTCTCCAGTAGCAACCTTTTATCTCTACTTAACTATAAAACTATGAGTCTGAAATTAAAAACACAATATTTTCAATCCAAGCTCATTAACTTATACAGTCATATAGGTCTAAACTCAATTCAGTACCCATATGTTTTGGTCTCCTTGGTTCTTTAATAACCATAGCCACCACTATCCTATATATTGCTTATAATATCTCCTCTCATATACACTTTAATGCAAAAAAATTTTTTCAATAAAACCTTTATTTTCCTGACAGCTTTGACTATCAAGCAGTCTTCATCAGAGCTTCTCAATTTCCTCTACCTTTTTAAAGTGTATATAAGAGAAATTATTATAAGCAATATATATATAGATGAAGAAATGCAAAGAAAGTAAAGGAGAAAAATAAGAGTATACACCATTATCCTGTTAGATCCTAGGATCTAGGTGCAGTGCTCTCAAATCCAAGGCTCCTCACTGATGAAAGAACTGAGTTCAGACCCATATGACTATATAACCTAATCAGCTTGGATTGAAAATATTGTTTTCAATTTCAGACTCATAGTTTTGTAGTTGCATTAGATCCTAAGATCCATGTGCAGTGTTCTCAGATTCGAGGTTCCTTACTGATGAAAGCCACAGTTAGAAACTAGTCTGGGGATATTGGATGAAAAAAAATGCTATAGAAATATTCACAGAATCACTTTGAAATTACTTGCTAACAAAATTTATCTGGGAAAGTAAATCATACCAAAAACTAAGATACTTGTAATCTTTTATGAGCGCACAAGTGATTCTGCATTAGTTTTAACTTGAGAATAATATTTCAAGAAGTCAAAGATTTTGCTTGCTTAATACATTACCATCTCAACATTTTGAATGTGACATTTCCACTTTTATCACAAAGATGTATCATAGTACTTTAACAATTTTATGAAGAATTGACTACCTCTTTATGGATGATGATAATAAAACAAAAAGGCATTATAGTATACCAAAAAAATTAATGCATCAGGCAAGTTTTAGTTGCATTTGCCAAAACAAGATTATAATTATGATAAACATATGATGTAAAAATTGTTCTTAAATTTTCCTTTAAGAGACTCGCCTAAGTCCAGAAATTTTTCCTTTCTTATTTGAACCATTGTCATACTCTTGTCCTCTAAAATTATTAATAATTAATCTTAAAGAATTCATTCTTGCATTGATGCATAGTATATAATTTTTCTCTAGAACTGCTTTCTATATTTATAAATTTAATAACTGATCATAAACACTTATGATTGAACTATGTTTTTTACTATCAAAAACATACATAAGTGTAAGGGACATTTATTTATTCTTGGTGGCTGGCATCTGGAGTATAGTCAGGAATTATAGTAAAATATGTTTCTGATTTTATTTGATTTATAATCTGGCTTTGGATTTTACTTCCTATTAAATTCATTTTTGAATTGTTTTGCTTAGATATTATTCTCAACTTTATTTAATGATGATTAATTAAAAATGAGTTTGAATTATTGGGTCAAATTTTCCAAGCAGATCACTAATTCCTAAAAAATTTCCATTTGGCAAATTATTTATGGTTTTGAGAGATCCTTGAAATGCCAATTAAGCTCAGTTAGGAATTGTGTTACTGATAATAATCATTCAAAAACTTGACATAATTACTATTTTTATTAATTCAACAATTTCTATTATACCTTGTCATCCCTTTTAAAGTTTTTGTATATATTAATATTGCAATCAAATGATACTTTGAATTTTTTTATGTTTTGACAGTCTGATATGGGTTTTCAGCCAATTATTGAATACTGATGTGGACAAAGCAATTGTTGTATCTTTGTAAAAAAGGTGATTAAAGAAACAAAATATTGTATTCTTTTTATCAGAATATATTATCCACAGACAATATACTATTTCATCATTTGGAAGTTTTCTTTTAAAATGAACTTATTCATAAGTTCCATTATTTTGGCATGGAAATTCATTCACAAGAATTTTTGATGGTCCTTTTTTCATTAAATAATCTATTATTTCCTGGTGCATTCTCTCTGATCAAGTGGCAGAATCAGCTGCTATATATTTAGTAATTCATTAACTACTTCTTTATTCTTAGGCACATCATACTAAATTATTTCCATAATACTGTTTTCTATTGTAAATTTGTTCCTTCAGGCTTACTATCCATCTTAATATCCTGATCATCTTTTTTGGAGACATTTTCATTTATATTAAAATTTTCATCATCTTGGTTGGACCCTTCTGATTCTGTGTCATCATTGTAAAATCTTAAAAATTTGTTCAGAGCACCTTTTTGCTTTTCTGCTATAATTTTTCTTATTCTACCTCTATTGTATTTTCTGCCTACATATCTTTCTCCTTTTAAATTGGACCTCCTATGAAAAAAGTTAGAATGTTAAGCTTTCTTCACAAAGGCAGATAATAATTGAAAGTATTTACTTTTATATTGATTTAAACTTCTTAAATTTGCAATAAAATAATCAAAAATATTTTCATAATTTTCTATTAATTAAAAAGTATTGAAAAATTGCCACATTAGCAGCTAAGAGTTTTATATTTTTAGAATAATATTTAAGATTTTAAAGCAATTAATTGAAAAACTAAGTTTTTTAATAATTATTTTATGTAAAATAATAGTAATAATCCAAGTTATGTAAAAAGCTTTGTAACTAATCTACAACATGGAAAAATTTATGTGCAAATGAATAAAGCAACTTTTATATATGTAAGCCTACAACTGCAGATTGCCCATGTAAATACAGCAATCCAAGCTATGTAAAACTCTTGTAACTTTCTAAGATAAATAAAGCTTATCATTGAAATGTCATCATCCTCATCATAGTAATAATAATATTTTTTTCCAATTTATATTAATAGTTCAGCAGTTAATCATAGTCCTGTTACCATGTTCATTCCAAGATCTGTTTAAAATCATAATAATTTGCATAATATTAGTTTTTTTAAAAGATAAATTTCAAGTCATCAGAAAGACTGAGCTTCATCTAATTAGATAACGCTCGAGTTATAAAAAAAAATCCATATGTATAATGGATAATTTGCAAAAAAATATATTTTATTAACAGTAGTAAATCTTAGTATTGCTAGGCAACAAGGAAAAAAATTCCGGATTTAAATCTCCAAAAGACCACTCAAAATCTGCATTACTTCAGATAAATTTAACATATATTGAACTAATTATTAACAATTAACTATGCTATACATCTTTTCTAAGATAATTTGGGACTTAGAAAAGCTTTTTTTTAAAAAAATAACATTTTTAAATCGTTTAAAACCAATCAAAATGGCTGTCATACTACCCACATGACCATGTGATTTGTGCCAAAAACTATTCTACTATATTTCAAGCTTTAGCTAATAATAAAACATATGCCAGCATCCTCAAAAACAATTTCCATGTCAGTAATAGCAAAGACATTTCGAGTCCATTGATGAATAAGCCAATTTGATGTTTCAGGATAACCAATGCAAACAACATTTAAAACCTAGATTTAAAAAACACAAAATTGTAAACCTCCCCCTCCCATGGTGTAGATGCCTGACATGCTGACAAAAATTTGCCAAAATTTATTACTACCATGCCACAGGGAATATTTTGCATCATTTAAGATATTTTTCATTTCAAGTCCATTATTATATCAGTTATATCAGCCACAGATTCCAGCTGAACTCTATATCACTTTCACCCCACTCTCTGGAACCTCAACCAGCTCAAGTTCCTATCATGCTCCAACATCATACCAGAGTAAACTCTGAAATAAATACAGCATCACTTGAGAGTAAGAGGACACCCACTTCATCAAAATATGATCCAAAGAAGTATACAAGGTCATTCCACCAACTTACCTCATATGAATTTTAAATGCCAATGCACAAACAATAAGACTTAGCCTTGACACCCACTTCATCAAAATATGATCCAAAGAAGTATACAAGGTCATTCCACCAACTTACCTCATATAAATTTTAAATGCCAATGCATGAACAATAAGACTTAGTCTTGACATCTGTAGTGCTCACCAACTAATAAGCACAATTTATGTACAGCTATATGCCAATGGAACACTAACTCCACCCATCCTCCCTAAATGTATTAATAAATATCACCATGTGGTTTCATCTATTTATCTCATAATGCTTTTGTAAAATTTATGTATATCTAATTTGAAATATATATCTTGTTATGCAACAATCATTATTTTTCCAACTACTTGCAAATCATCTTCTTTTTATCATAAGAAAAATCGTAAACCCTCATTGCATATGAAATCTCATGTATCAAATTTTATCTAATTACTCATGTTTTTCACATGCAACTTATGTAATACATGAGCAATAAGACAGTCATAAAAACTATAATCATTCCAACCAAATAGGCCCAATTTATATACAATCATATACTAATCTAAACCAACTCCATAACATACATGTTTTTCCTCATGACATCATGTGCTTCCATGTATTTTTCTCAAGATCGATTTAAAAATTCTATGTAAACTTAATTTGACACTTGTATCTTGCTATGTAATGATCAGTCTTCTTTAAATTACTGTAAGTCATGTTTTTTTCCCTATCACAAGCAAGATTATAAACTCTTATTGCATATGTAATATCATGTATTAGCTTGTATCTAAGACCTCATGTTTTTCTCCTGTAACTTATGTAACACTTTTTGAGTCTCAATAAAATTTACTTTTGAAACATTATCATCATCATCATCAATAATAATAAATAATAATAATGATGATGAGTTTAGTATAGATAAGTTTCATGAAATATTCATCAAGTTGCAAGCATAAAATAATTAAACTATATTAAAATTAGTTACCTTGCTGTAAAAAATAATTAAGATATATGTAAAGAATTACATTTATTTAGCCAATGTAATTTTTTTTAAACATAATACATAATTCTTTACTTTTTAAGACTGGGAAGAAAACAATTTACTATATGGACATTATGTGTAGCAAGAGAATTGGCTGAAGCAGTAATACAATTAGTCATTCCTGCACTGCAATATAGATAAGTGATAATACAAACCTGTACAAAATATTGTGTTAGTACTGGGGGGGGGGGCATTTGTATATATAGAGATGCTTCAATTATTATAATTTTTGAAATAATGAGTTTTATATTTTTTAATGCAATTTTTAATTATATAAACATTGACAGGCATGAGTCCACCATCAAATGTGAGGTCCGATTAACTGCAATCACTCCAATTGGTTGTATCCAGTCCTGGCCATTAGTTAATTTTGAAGTTTTTTATATATTTCTGAGAAAAAAATACTTAAAATCAAGATTCCTATTTTTTAAAAAAGTTAAATAAGTCATATATCAACAGTTTTTATTGCCTAATATTTTATTTTTTCCTTATTTGTTAAATTCTCTTCTATTTTTCTAATAATAAAATTTTATTTTTCTCTCTCCATAAAATGTTTTTTTTTTTCCTTTTCTCTCTCTCTCTCCCCCTCTCTCTTTAGTTTATCCAATTATGGATATGACTAAATATTATGAACATCTGGGATTATATATATATATATCATTTGCATCAAGAACAGATATTCTGTGGGATAAAATCATACAATATTTAACCACTATCTAGAATAATATTAAACAATCTATCATAAAAGAAAATTTTAACTTCTCTGAGATATCAATAGAAAATATCATTTATTTATCCATTATTAAAAATGGCTCACATAAATTCCAATATTTAAATCAGACATATGGAAGGTGATAAAAAATGCAAACCATCATTCTCGCATTTCTTAAGCCAATATATGGTTACTAGTATTACATGAACTTGACCACAATCATCTTGGAAGATGACATTGTAATCTGAAAACAGAAGTATGAAGAAATGAACCTTCTTAGCAGAAGTGATAGCATCAGTTTTGAAATGGAAGACATTAGTTCTTGAAACATCACCCAGTCATTGAGTTAAATGGTGTAATGCTTAATTTTAGCTACCAAATATGACAGTTCCACTATAGTACAGATTTTATTGCTGGAGAAAGCACTCTAATTGGGTGGCATCTTTTGTTTATCATTTAAATATAATTTTTTTAAAGAGTAACAAAAATATAATGATAAATTATCCGACATACATTGGTCACTTGTCATGCTTGCAACATTTGCATTTCTATGACTTGGCATTCACACCCAAAAGCCATTAATGGATTTGAAATGACAGCTCAGAATGGTTGCTTTTGAAAATCATAAAGGAGGGTTTGACTGTGCCTTAATTTCTCTAGCTATTAGTTCTGTTGTGATTTTATGTTTTTGTGTGAGAGGGACTATAATTCTTATCATCTGTCAATCCATACTAAGTAGGCATTAATTGATTTGAGCAGTTTCATTGTTTAAATGAATTCAGTCATAAGTATCAAGCTTGTCAATATTGAAACAAGAAATATTAAGCAATTATAGATAATGATAATCCAACTTCGGATACCAATAATCTTTCAAACTCAACTTGAACATTTATTTTCAATCTGGTACAATTGACATTAGGATTCTTTGATTAAAAAAATAAATAAATAAAAAACTTATATTGGTATGTATTTCCATTTCTTTATTATGGTTGCCAAACATATATATATATATATTCAGCACCTATAAATAGACATGTATCTATGAATAAAAAGAAAAGTTAATAGTAATATAAAAACATAAAATTGTTAAAAATCACTTTTTTCATTATGATCAAAATACAGTATTATAAACAGGATACAATTTTGGATTCTTTCACCCAAACTTGATAAAAAATAAGTATCGCAAATAATATATTTACTCAACAAATTAATATTTAAATACAAGTATAGTATATATACTTTAAGCTAGGTGTAATTAAAGGTAAGTGTAACTGTATTCAGTACAACTGAATGAGAATTCCGTACTTTTCTTTATATTATCTATTTACACATTTATTTTGCGATTTTATTACTTATTTTAACTAATATGCTTATGTGTGTTTATATATACATTATTTACATCTAACATATAATAATCATATATATATAATAATTCAATTTCCAATCAATTGAGAAATGATTTCCAATTTTGTATTAAATTTTTTATTCAAATCTTCAACTATCACCAAGTTATTAGATAATTTCAAAAATATGTCACTTCTAATAGTAATGCTGACCATAACTATCTATCTAGATTTTGTCTGGATACTAGCCATGAATCTCACATTTAAATCATATGAAAAACCCATTTGCCACTACCTCTAACACAGTCAGCCCCAAAGTCTAACCAACCAACTACAAACTCCAACTCAACAATTGCAACCAGTTCAAACATAGCTGTACCATGACAATCTACATATAGATCTCATTCTTAAACTTCATCAAAAGCCTTATTCAACTCCAACTTCTAGTGCACAGCTAAACCCAGAGTCTGACCAGCTTACCACAAAATCCAACTTAATAATTGCAACTAATTTTAACATAGCTGTACCACCACTCCTCTGCAACACATCTATTTAATTGCACCAGAAAATAGGCATGGCAATCCCACCAGCCCTCACACCCACACCAACACCATCACCAACCCACATTTCCAATGAAACCAAGAGAAAGCCTGGTCAACCAAAAAAGATAACCTAAAAAATAAAAATACTGACATTGATCTCACATCAGACCAGACTTCACAGATAATTCCTACACTACCATGGAAATCTCTAGTCCTTACCTATGTTACCAAGGCAACTCAACAACACAGAACTAAATCTGGATTGTATCTGTAGATACAGTAGTCCAGACCATGTAAAATTTATGTAATCTTGTGTAAACCAATAAAACAACTTTTACATATGTAAAACTACACCTACAGAATATCCATGTAACCACAGCAATCTAAGCTATGTAAAACCCTTGTAACTATCCAAAGCATAAATAAATAAATCAACTTTTACATATATAAACCTACATCTATGGATTGCCTATGAAACCAAGCAATACAAGCCAGGTAAAACCATTGTGATTAATTCACAGCATGAAAATTTTTTTGTAATCTCATGTAAATCAATAAATCAACTTTTATATATATGTAAACCTGTATCTATGGCTCCCCATGTAACCACAGCCATCCAAGCGATGTAAAACCATGAAAGTAATCCACAGCATGTAAAAATTCCTGAAATCCTTTGTAAAACAATAAATCAAATTTTATATATGTAAACCTACAACTACGAATTGCCCATGTAAATATAGCAATCCAATTTATGTAAACTATTGTAACCCTTTAAGACAAATAAAGCTTATCATTGAAAAAAAAAAAAAATCCCTGGGATCCTATTAATAAATGTTTTTCTATAGTTTAGATTTATTTTTTCATTCTTGAATAAAGTCAGGTATTTTTTAAATGTAAATATTGTCCATTAACATATCTACTTATTGAATTGCTGTTGTTAAATCATCAGAACCACATGAATGAGAGGCCAGTTATGGATCAAAATACATATCGTGTTATAATAGTAGTCAGTGATTTTCTTTACATTAAAGTGAATAACTATCCATTTACACATTTATATACAATCTAATTAGTTACTTTAATTAAGTATATTTTAACTATGAAATCAAAGAGCATAGGGCGATAATTTATGTAAGTCGTGACAAAAAGTGTCCAAAAAAAGTTTATGATTACTCACCTCTCAAAATGAAATATTCACATTAATTTTATTCCTTAATTAAACGCTCAAATAATTCAATGAATAAACGAAAAAAAAAAAAGTTATTTAAATTTTATTAATTGTAATACAATATAAATAGTTTTTCAAATGTTGTTTTGGAATTCTGGGTAATAATTTATTAATTCAATAATACTTAAATAACTTATGAGTGATAATGTTAATTTGCAGGTTGAATATGTATTATATTTATCATGATATAGTTTCTACAGGTCTGATAACATATAGTTATACAAATAAATAGCGGATATTGTTAAACAATGAGCATAGCAGGAAATCAAAGGTCATTTGGAGGAGAATTAGTTCAAAAAATAATTGGTGATATTTCAGTTAAAACAATCAGATAAATATATATTATCTTCAAGTCTGTTATTGAACTATGCAAACAATATTGTTAAAATAGTAAGTATATCAATACGACAATGAGTTTTGTTCGTTAAAAATATCGAGTGAATTAGTTATTGATTTTTTTTTTTCAATAAAATAATCAATAGCGTGTTTTTTTTTAAAATCCGAAAATGGGCCAATGTCAAAGACTTCAGGCAGATAAATGATAGTGAAATATTGTATTACCATATTTTAATTATAAATAAATTCTAAAAAGTAAATGTTTTAGAATCTAAATTGCAAACATGAAACTTTGTACTATACAGCATATATGTATTTAAGTGTCCTCCTTAGAAAACAGGTTTTACGATTCCAAGAAGTCTCTTAGCAAAAGAAATACTACTGATCGCGCATCAGTAATAAAACAGTAAACTTACTTTTTTATGACAACATATTTTGTAAATAGTATTTTAAGAATAAATTTATTTTTATTTTTCATTATCCCTAAGCGATCTCAACAAGTTTTAATTTTTTGAGATCTGAAGCAGAGGCTGATTATTATTAAACATTGCAGTAACTCTAGTTTTTAAACCTAAGCATAAAGGAGCCTTGCATCTTTTAGTACAATGCTAGAATAACAGCCTCAGAGGTAAACGTTTCTGGATCAGTTATGAATCCTACACTAAAGCACTCAAACATCACTTGATTGATAAATAACCGTAGAAAATATTGCATATGCCTTATAATCAATAAAATAATATGAAATTTTATAAACAACAGTGCAAATCAATATTTTTGTTAACAGAACACTCAATGAAGTAAAGTTATCTTTATTACCAGTGATAATTTCAATAATAAACAATAAAAAATATGAATTGATTCAACTTTGGAGTTAGTCATAGACAGAAATAGATATAACCACTGATATTATTTAGTACACAATATGTTTATAGTTAAACTTAAAAGTTAAAAATGATTTTGAGTTTTAATTAAAGCAATTAAATTTAAGATAGTTGCCTCATATCAGAGATTCAAATATTTTAGCCAGAATTCTTAAAGAAAGTACTAAGTTTTTTAAATTTTTGAATAGATAGATAGATGGGTGAATGGATGGGTAGATAGGTAGATAGATAGATTGTAAAAAGATGCGTAAGTTTTTAAGAAGTACTATGATTAGGAAAAATGAAAAACTCTAGCAAAGTTTCTGTAGAGAAACATTCAATCCTGACCACCAAATTTGAAATGGAAAATATATATATATTTTTAAACAAGATTTCATCTAAGTCTAAAAATGATAAATGTCTAATTAACATTAGGTGATATTTTTGATTAATTTATAATTATTATAATATATATATACAGTACATATATGTTATGAGCAAAGCAAGTAATGTAACTACAAAACAATAATCCATATATCTATCACTTGTCTATCATTTTGATTAATAAGTAGTAAAATAGCTCATATGGATTCAATTTTTAATTTTAAAAAAATTCGGGAGAGTGAGATGTAGTAGCTATGAAGCAGTAACCATGATAACCAGTAACAGGAAGCTAACTATTTATAAACATCTCAGTTGTAATTCAAAATTCAAAACAAGAACCTTTAAAATCCACAATAGAGGGCAACAATATAAAAACTATTAAGAGATTAAAATTATAAATAATAACAAAAACAATGGATGCAAAAATTATATAAGTGATATGTATATAACCTATATTATAATATTTTTACATTAAAGATAAAACGTTGTTAATTCAAAAAATTTTATTTCTTAAAGCTTTTTTTTAGATTTCTGATTTTAATGCTTTTTGGGATTTTTGATTTACAAGTATCAAATTTGTTCCACCCACAACTTTGTCAAGATCCATTTTAGATAAATCTGGTAATGATTGTCACTAATCATTTAATAAACTAGATATTATACCTAGAAATGCATCATGAAGGATGTGTGTTTTAAGATGTTTTTATTATGTTTCAAGAATGTATGGTAGAGTGGAGGTTATTAAGCATATCTTTTTTGGATTTATGAATTTTTTGAATTTCAAGGATGGATCTTTTACTTCTTTATTGTAAATCCAAGTTCTGCTATGATAAGAAAAAATACTTAAGCAGGTCATTTCAATTAAGCTTATTTATTAATAGATTTCATTGAATGCCCCCCCCCCCCTAATTTTGCTAATAAATGTGTACCCAAATAAATTTATTTTAAAATGCTAAAATTTAGAAATTTTGTTTGGATTAATGGTGTTCTATCTGTAATAGATGGTTTGCAATTTATTTTTTCAGTATGAATTTTATAAATGCATAATCATAATTAAATATATTCAAAACAGTTCACACATTAAACATATTCTACGAAAGATAGCGTCGATTTCTATCATTTACAATCTCACAAATATTGGTAAATATTACAAATGTGAGATTAAATATTTACTTAATAATCGTTTACACAAACATGTGCAACATTGCAAATGAGCTGGAAATTAACTTTACTTTGTATACTACGTGTTAAAATGTTGTTTCAAATAGGACTTATCTTTCTCAGATGTGGTGGAGATTTGGACACTCATAAATAAACAAGAATAACAAACGTGAAAAATAAATAAACAAGAATAACAATCATTCATAAAAAAATGTAGAGAATTATTATATTTTCTTAAAATGTGTATGGTGAGGGGGCGTCTTATACGCTGGTAAATTCGGTAATTCTAGATTAGTTATACATTTAGCCTTATGAACTGTAATTTAATCTTTCCTTTGTACATACATTAATATTTGTAAATAATATGCAATCAATAAATAAATAAAAAAGAATGAATATTAAAAAAAGGCTATTATGTATATTGAATTGAAACATTATTCACTGTTTTTTTTTTTAATTGTAAAGGCATTATTCAATATGAAGACATTCTAGAAAATCAGAAAATAAAATGCAAAAATTTTGCCTAAGTGATCTAAATATTCTGAGCAAGGCTTTTTAATCACTACTGGACAATAATGTACTGGCCATAATGCCAAGATTGTGCATACTTTACATTTTGGGTTTTAAAAAGTACTGTTTGCTTGAGTACGCTTTATTCTAACTCCCATGAACTTTTATCTATTTTCCAAAATTCAAATTGGGCATTTAGGAATTTTCTACAAAGATATAAAACACATAGACATCTTTCATGTCAGAAATCATGATCTGGATATGCTAGCATTTTATTAAATATTTTTGTGGTAAATGATTAACTATGTTGCCATAGCAATTGATTCAGGGATGGAGCTGTAATCAACTTGGATCGAGAACCAGTGATCTTTTCACTAAGACATACTGTATCATAATTACACATAAATATAAGTACATAATTAAATTAGTTTTATATGAGTGATATTCATATATACAAAAAAAAAAGTGTTTGGAAAATTCATATATCATAAGTGGGAAAAAAAGATAGATAATAAGATATACAAACAATACTGAAGAAAACAGAGAAAAAAATAAACATTGTCTACTCCGTTATTTAAATTATCTGTTAATGCTTGAAGGGTTAATAAATAATGATTTTTTTAATAATTCAATAAAAATAATATACTCAAAATTTTAATTAAATAATATTAAATAAATACTATTTATTTAATTTAAGTTTTGAGTACAATCTCTTTATTAGTTTATTAAAAATCATTATTTTATTTTAAATAATTTATTAATAAAATAATCAAAACAATAATATTTATCCTAAAAGACTGGGTTAAGTCAAACACAAGACTTCCTAGCAGGATTTTTCATAGGATTTTTCATTTTGGGATTGAATTACAAACATACTTTGCTATAATCTAGTAAAATAAAATATAGCTTTTATTTATTTTATTAAATATATTATGTATATAATTTCAAAATTAATTATTATAGTATTTTATTTCAACAAAATAATAAAATCAATGGTAAGAATATGCAATCAATGGCATTTAAAAAAGTGATAAATCCGAAATACATCCATAACGTCTAATGAGAAACTTGAATATTTTTTCTTTTAATAATTAATTTAATACAGAACATTCAAATTCATCACTTTTCTTACCTATCTATTTATAATAAAAAATAGACTGGAATATATTTAAAAAATACACGTAAATAGTATTATTAATAATAACATTTACAGTTTAAATATTCTATAGTAATGCTATTAAAAGAAATATATATATTTATAAATAAATTTAAGTTTTTTACTTTAAACCATATCTTGGATAAATATATATACAGATTATTAGAAAACCTATTTAAAATTCCCAATTGGGTTTTAATTGCCTCAGTAATATATATTATATAACTCATACTTTGATTTAAAATAGAAAGATGAGGCAATACTATCTTTTATTTATATTATTAAAATTCATCAACTATCTTTTGCCTCAAAATATAGCCTTCAAAAAACGTAATTACATGGTTCATTGCTTGACAATTCATAAGCAGTTTGAATCCTAGATGTGACTGAGCTGAATGCACAAACCATGGATCTTGAGCTCCAGAAGCTGCTGGACTTTTCATCAACAACTCTTAGCAATACCATTTTGAAAACTATTATAAGCCTGTTTATTCAATTTAGTTGTTTAATCAACACATCTAAAAATATATATTCTGTATCAATATTTGAAAATGTGAGTTGTTTGTGGTAATGTGTGCACTCTTTTCCCCCATCATTTTCTCAATCATCATTTATGTCTATAAACTATATAATTAAAAAATTGCTTTCAAAATTAATATTAAATCTATGTTAATCAACAAATAATAACTCTGACAGAGATATATTTAAAAATGCAGTTTTTCAGTTTATCCTTACATATGATTGCTTGTTATTACCCTTACAGCATCCAAGTTCCACCAAATTTTTTACACCATTATTTGGGTTCTAAAAGTGGCTCGATAGTAAGCACTGGTAGCAGAAAATAGACCAAGATTTTTAGAAGAAACTATTGAATCACTCTTATTAACTAGATAATGGCAGATGAGATTCAGTTAAAATATCAGTGCTATACTTGTAATAACAAGTAAACATACCCATGGATAAACCCCAAATTATATTCATATTTTTTGATCATACAATTTTTGTTTTAACACACACACACACAAATTAATATTTTAATAGCATTTGTCAGAGTATTTTTATAGATGAATTTCAGCTATGATGTAATTAAACAAAATATTAATAAGATACAAGGATCATAAATTTGAAAACACACCATCTAATAATTAGTGTTTGTATGAACCACTTTAAATTGAAAGTAAATCTGCATTTATTTTATTAACCAATTATAAAGATCATAGATCAGATAAAAATACTTTATGTGTGTGAAAATTGGAAATATATTATCTTAATATTTTTCACAATTAAATTAGACATTCTTGTAAAAAGTTTTACAAGAGAGGTACTCAAAAATAACCAAAATTTTGTAACAAAAACATGTGTATTTATTTTTAGTTATTACAAATTGAATCTTCTTCAAAGTACTGTCCATTTAATGCAATGTATGGATATACACATGTTTTCTACTTTTCAAAATAGTTCTGAAACTTTTGCAAAGTGATACCTTTTAACGCCTCCATCATTTTTTTTTCTCACTATTTCCAAGTCAGCAAAATTTTTTTTTTTTTGGACATTTTTTCATTCAGAGGAATAAAAAGACATCACACAGTGTGATATTGAGTGAATATTAGTGATGGGTCATGCTGTTTTTAATTAAAAATTGTTTCACATTTAAAGCTTCGTACACTGGCACATTGTTGTGGTAAAATTGCACTTTCTATTTTGCCACAAATCAGGATGTTTTCATTTTACTTGTAAAATGCTTGATCACTACAAACAAATTCAGAGTGAACAATGTCATTTGCACAAAAAGAAAGCAGTAGCACCTTGACCTTGGACTTCAATCACCATGCTTTTTTGGGATGTGATGAATTTAATACTTTCATTAAACCACTCATGTTTTCCCAAATTTAGTTTGCTTGTAAGCTGTTTCAAGCAATATAACTATTTTTTCTGCAATTTTTCCTAACAAAAAATAGAATTTCAAATTGTTCCAACTTTTCAGTCATTATAAAAATCAACAAATAAGCAAGACACACTTAACAAAAACATTTACTACATGGCTTCAAGACTTCATTTGATGATGGTGTCCAGCTGCCTGATGCAAAGGGTCACCACAGGAAGCATGTACTATAATATGCTCTCCTTTCAGACAATGATTCCTGGGTTTTTTTGGTTACTCCCTCATAAACATTCATTAGAAGTTTTTCATGGGCTTTTAGCTTAAATATTCAAAGTGGTAATATTAAATATTAATGAGATTTCTTCATGTATTTTTATAGGACAATTTCAACTATGATTTAATTAAGCAAAGCATCAATTAAAAACAGCTATTGCAAACTGAAATCTCATCATCTAGTATTAATTTTTTTGCTTGAATTCACTTTTAATTTATTGCTAAAGATTTCATAAGGATTGTAAATTAAACAGAAATAATTTTAGATGTGTGAAAACTGAAAATATCACAACTTCTTAAATATTTTTACAATGTAAATTAGATTTTCCCATAGAGAATTAAAATATTAATGTTTAAATCTAAAAGCCTCTGGAATTTTTCAACTTGAATATCTACAATTCTTTAATGGAATCTAATTTAAATGTGAAAATTAGAATATTATAAGTTTGTACATGTATCTGATTTGTGACTCTTACAAAATCTTTAATAATAAATTAAACCAAATTTATCTTTGTTTAAAATGGTTCAGACAAACACTATTACTAAATAGTATGATTTCAATTTGCAATGCTTGTTTCTAATTGGCATTTTGCTGAATTGCATTTACAAAAAAACAAAAAAACAACAACAACAAGAAATCACATTAAAATATTAATATTTAAATATAAAAACTCATGATTTTTTTAAAGATACATTATATAAAAATCTTTTAATATATATATTTCATGACATTTGTAATTTACATTTGACAATAGAAATGTCCTTTTACTATTCATTCTACTCCAAAACTATGCAGAAGCATAAATAATCAATACTCATATACACAGCTGATGATAATATTAGATAGATTCTAAGATCTTTAGTGGAAAATATAGTTTTTGCACTATAAACATCTGGCAGCTATCTTTTTGACTCATATTTTACTACTGAAATAAAATATTCAAATATTTTGCTTTCTACTAAAATATAATTGCTTCTCTACATAGATCTGATACTCAGATATATCACTTCTAAATTAACTGCAGATTACCTTTGATAAAAAATAATAATACATACAAAAATAATAATCATTACACTAAGACAATTCCACTATCAATAACATACACAAAGTAACACATGATTTTTCTAGATTACATTTAATCTATAGTTGAAAGTAGAATGAGTAACATTTCTGAAAAATGCCAACAATCAGAAATTGTTCTGGGAGTTTGTTTGTTTGCGTAGCATATTTATTATTATTCATGCTTAAAGTATAAAAAATTTCTGCTCTCAAAATTAAATTTACATTACCACTCACAAAGTAGTTTTTAAGATTTTTAAAATATGCACCCCCCAAACTTAATATTTTAATTTTCTACTATTGTCATAAATATAGGGATTTTGAACTCAGACTTTCACACTATCTCATACTACTGATACACATGCCCACACACATGTAAAAAAGATAAAATTTAGAACTTGTTCCAAAGTCCTATAATTGCCTATGTAACAGAATGCAATCGTCTGTTGTAAAGAATCTATGTAACATTTGTTTAATAAAATTCTTTGAAACATCATCATCATCATCATCATCATAATAATAATAATAATAATAATCAAAAATTAAAGTATCAATGGCAGTACTCTGTATCAAAAAATTAAAATAAATCTTAAATCCATTAACCACGATAAATAGTCTCATTCTTATTTCCAACATCTTATTAATTATAAATAATCTTGAAAAATTACAATTTTAATAAAAATCCTCAATACAACTTATCAAATAAGGTAACAAATAAACATGGCTTGATTTAATTATGAGATGCAATATACAATTCTTCCTATATAGTCTTAGAAAAATTAGAAGTTTTATAAATGGAATTCAAAAAGAACTCACAACTATATTACATACAATCACAATCAATACAGATAAAGAGAAAATAATCTTCAACTTGAGCACTGCTAAACTTCGAATCCAGTTACAACTTCATCTATTGAGATTTTAAAGGAAACATTAAAAAAAAGTAAATATCTTGAATCATATCCAGACAAAATACTTATAGAATTTGCATACAAAGAATAACTTTTTATTATCATTCACTTCTTCAAAAAATAGTTAATAAAATATTAAATGTAATGATTTTCAAAAGTCTTTTCTTTTTTATTTATTACTAAAAGCAACTATAACAAAACTGAGAATGCCATGACCTTTATGTGATATTAATTTGCATTAATTAAATGGTTGTGACATCTTAAGCATGTCTCCTGCCATGAAAGAAGCCAATTACCTAGATAAAGTTTTGACAATTGTTTATATTTGTAATGTTGCATTCTCAAATGCACTCTCAGTAATAATTGATTGATTTAGTATAAAACTGTGACTCTTATTTACTTCCGTGCAGATGTACTATTTTTTTGAGCTTGGTGATATCTACCAGTCAATGTAGAATATCAGAAAGATTATATTTTTACTCTTCTTGTCAAATGTTATCAGCAATAATAGCTTGTGGATTCATTATTTCTTTGCAATTAAAATAGCGCGCGATCTAAATTGATGAACAATTAATAATTTTATTTATGATAAGTATTGATTTGTTTGTGTATATTAATGGCAAACACAGCAAACTATTTTTGAACCCAATGCACTTGAATTTGATTCTATTCGCTGTACATAAATATATAATTACAATCCTATGATAGTAAGATGGGCTAGTAACAAAATATTTTTATTTTATGGATATGCTATATTTTTCTGTTTAATATTAAATAAATGATTTTCCTGAATCTTATTTGGTCTTACATCTTTTGGAATTTTCTAAGATACTGTTAATCAACTCTGATAATTTAAATATCTCATTTAACTGAAAGGTACTTGTTAATTTACAAGTTAATACATCAGTTTCTCTTTACTACAACAAGTTTTATTCAAAAAGTATGATTATGCGTGTGTGTATTCATATATATAAATAAATAAATTTCTAATTCGTACGTATTTTCAAAATTTTTCATTTTACTTTTATTACTTTTAAAATTCTGATCATTTATTGAGTGATCTCTTTTATTCCACTCAATATAGAAGACAGTGAATCAGCTTCTCTTAAATAACTCATTTTCAATTTCCAAGTAGCTGGCCCTCGCTTCCCTGTAAATGCTTTGACATATATATATATAAAATACTATTGTTAATTAACTATTCAATTTTAATTGAGCCTCATTCTCAAATAAACATGTTATCTTTTTGCCAATAATAAATTACTATTTAATTAGATTCTGTTCTTTTGGCAATATTAAAAAAATATTATATTATCAGTGTAATACTTTGTAACTATACTCTATTTCCTAATCATAAGATTACCTGCCGTATAAAAATCTCGTTAAATTCTATATAGATAATTTTTTGATAAAAAAAAAAAAAAAAGGGTTACAAACGTAAACTAAATTGCAAATCAGTTAGCTAAATTAAATTCTAACAATTATATATATAGTCTAAAAATTTAATTCAACAATTATATCTGTAAGAATGTCTACTTGCACTTTTTCATTCAGATCATTTAATACACCGAGCATTACACCTGTCCACCTACTTGAAGTATTATGACACAACTAAGATGAATTTTCATATTCTAAAAATATAACAGTTGCGATAATAACTAAGTTTTTGCCTCCTACTCTTTCATTTATTAAAAAGTATTAGAAACAAAATTGGTTTTGTGCTCATAGTAATTTATTGACTAATCAAAACTTTGTCTCACGAAAAAATAATAAAAATGAAAAGTTTCTGACTATTACATAACTGTAATTAATAAAAAATAAAACCACGACTAGCACAATGCAAATCAATAATCATTTTATTATAAAGTAAATATTTGTTCAATTTTTTTTTCTTTTTACATAGTTAATAGTGATTTCTTTGTTTGTACAACATATATTTCTTGATAAACAGAGCAAAACTCTCCATACAGTATTGCCACCTGTGCTAAACAGAGTAATCAATGGATGCCAGAAGGCTTGTGCATAAAATCCCTATCTAATGCCTACTCATCCAATATCCCCAGATTAGTTTCTGGCTTGTGGCCTTCATCAATGAGGAGCTTTGGATCTGAGAGCACTGCATCTAGATCTTAGGATCTAATGCAACCCTCTAGCAACCACCTTTTATCTCTACTTAACTACAAAACTATGAGAATGAAATTGAAAACACAAAAAATATTTTCAATCTAAGCTCAATAGCTTAAATAGTCATATGGGTCTGAACTCAGTTCAGCACCCATACATTTTGGTGTCTTTGGCTCTTTTACAACCATAGCCACCACTATCCTATTAGGCAGGATTTGTGTTAAACCATTAAGCATCACATGATCACATTTCCTATACTAGCACATTAATTGTTGATAAACAGAGCAAAACTCTCCATACAGTATTGCCACTTGTGCCAAACAGAGTAATCAATGGATGCCAGAAGGCTTGTGCATAAAATCCCTATCTAATGCCTACTCATCCAATATCCCCAGATTAGTTTCTGGCTTGTGGCCTTCATCAATGAGGAGCTTTGGATCTGAGAGCACTGCATCTAGATCTTAGGATCTAATGCAACCCTCTAGCAACCACCTTTTATCTCTACTTAACTACAAAACTATGAGAATGAAATTGAAAACACAAAAAATATTTTCAATCTAAGCTCAATAGCTTAAATAGTCATATGGGTCTGAACTCAGTTCAGCTCCCATACATTTTGGTGTCTTTGGAGCATGGTTGTAAAAGAGGCAAAAACACCAAAATGTATGGGTGCTGAACTGAGTTCAGACCCATATGACTATTTAAGCTATTGAGCTTAGATTGAAAATATTTTTTGTGTTTTCAATTTCATTCTCATAGTTTTGTAGTTAAGTAGAGATAAAAGGTGTTTGCTAGAGGGTTGCATTAGATCCTAAGATCTAGATGCAGTGCTCTCAGATCCAAAGCTCCTCACTGAGGAAGGCCACAAGCCAGAAACTAATCTGGGGATATTGGATGAGTAGGCATTAGATAGGGATTTTATGCACAAGCCTTCTGGCATCCATTGATTACTCTGTTTAGCACAGGTGGCAATACTGTATGGAAAGTTTTGCTCTGTTTATCAACAATTAATGTGCTAATATAGGAAATGTGATCATGTGATGCTTAATGGTTTAATATAATATTTCTGTTGACTCATGATTCTGACAAACGAACGAATGTTTGAATAGTTGTATTACACTTTCAAGAAATCCAGAATATAATCTGAGATTAAACTACAATCTTTTAACAGATCTAATTTATGACTGCTGATTACCCCTTAAAAGAAAAGGAAGAATAAACCTGAAAAGCTTGGATCCAGCCAAGACTTATACAAACCATGTGAATTGACCTAAAACCTACATATAAAAATCCTCAAACATTTAAAGCTGCATGAATCATTTGGTTTATGTATTTATGTTAGGAGCAGAAATCGTCTATATTTATTCTACTCAAGAGCCATCTATAGTAAGTTTAATTAAGCAATCAGTCGAAACTATGTGGTAATGTTACATATACGGCTCCAGTCTAGTCTTGAAGTTGACCAAATAGTTAGAAAATCATCTGGGGATATGCATATAGTACTATCATATAATATCTATTGTTATTCAAACTTATAACAGATGACATTTGAGTAAATAGAGTAATATAAATTATCTAACGATTTATTGCACAGAAGTTCATAGAAAGTTTGAGCATCAGAGCCACAATCTATGGATTTTGAGCTCCAAGGTTTGTCACTCTAAACATTGAAATAGACTTAGCAGGGCAATATATAATAAAGAGGATTGTTTCTAATGCAAATATTGAAAGAATCCTGAGAAAGTCATATGATACTTTGTTTGATATATATATAACTTTATGGCTCAGTGTTTCATTTTAAACAAGTGGTTGCAGGCTGTGAAAAAAATATGTTAGAGACTCCTATGAGCCATTAGTTTGCCATTCCTCTCTCCCCTCTATTTTTGTAGCAGTATGCTTGAAATATAAGATATAGGAATGTGCCATTATCAAAAAAAAATATGGATAATTATAAATTAGAAGTTAATAATTCCAAATAATTTGTTTAGACTATTAATGCAGATGAAAATGTAATGAATAAAATTAATCATAGAACTAAACTTGGAAAATAATTTAATATTAAAAGTAAATAAATCTTTGTGTTTAAAAAAAGAAAGAAGAGAGAGATGTGTTTAACTAGTTCTTTAGATATGATTCTCAGAATTGTATCCATAGCTGACAAAAGATATAAAGACTTCAAATTGTTCATTAACGTATTGAGAGATGTATGTTGAAAGAAATAGAAGGGATTGAAAATAAAATATATGAGAACAAAAAGGTATTATTGAAAGAAAGAACTAAAATGGAGCTAGGCTTCAAATATTGCTAAAAGAAATGACAATATATGGACAATTGAGGTCTTAAACTGGATCCCAAAATATTTAAAAAGATCTAAAATGAGATCAAATAAGAGACAGATGGATAAAATAATGAAGTTTGTTGATATGATTTAATGAAAGTAAATTAAATCCAGAGAAATCTTCATATGGCTGAAGCAGCAATCATGTTGGAAATAAAATTCTAATCAAGTTTCAAATGTTTCTTTAAAGTGATTAGCTCATAGCCAATCCAGACAACTATTTAATATTGTTTAGTAAATAAATATTTAGATATTTTTAAATAGAAGATAAACAAAAATAAAAAGTCACTTAAATCTTCATCATCTGGCAATTAATAAAGTCTGATGAGTAATGTCTATTTTTCTATCCACCATAAAGAGGCTTTTGTAAAAGTCTTTGCTCTGAAATGACTAATTCAAGCTGTTTTACACATATATCTATTTACATAAAGTTTTCATATTTCCTATATATATAGTTGCTTAATATTATAGCATAATATTTTAACTGGCGTAATCTGAATTATACGAGAAGCTCAATAGCAGTTAGTGTTTCTAGAGATATTAATAAACGACAGATTTCAGATCATTAATCATATGATACGGCTTCATATTGTCATTTATTTCAAGATACATAACTATAATACATATATTATAAATAGAAAATTATCTCATATATATACACATTGTAACAAGGTTGATAGACTATTTTTTAAAGAAAAAATGTATTCAAAAAGAAAATTAATATTATATATGCATATACATAATATATAAAATTTAACCCTTAGTTAAATTAAAGCTTAATAGGAACCAATTAATAGTTAATTAATCAAAAAGCAATAATTATTTCCTTTTTATTTCTAACCTATAACCCACTTCCTAAATAGTGTGGATGACATTTGCATGTGCACTTAGAAGATAAAGGATCTTATGTGCATATCATACACAACTTTGGGTTAATAAATTATAATTTTTTAATTAGTTTTTAAAATTATCAAAAAGAGGTATTAATTTTTATCATTTATAAGATCTTCAATAAATTTTTAAAAAAATCAGTAAATATATATATTATTAATTAGCTCAAGAGGATTATTCTAGAAAAGGGACATTTTTCTGAAGAAAAAAAAGTCTGAAAAAATTTCCTAAAAAAAAAGAAAAGAAGATAATATTTAAATGCAAGTACATTGTCTATAAAGAACTTAATGTAATTTAAAAAGGATTGGAACTTAGAATTTCAAGCTTCCTCCAGCTATTTACTCCATTATATACAACCAATACACATGACCACATACATGTGAAAAGACAAATGATCTCCAATATACATATTTCGAGCTGAACCATGATGATCTGGACCAACTGATGAGTGCTCTTTCAGCATGAAATACGTTTGTTGGAGATCATTTATCTTTTTCACATGTATGTGGTCATGTGTATTGGTTGTATACGATAGAATGGATAGCTGTAGGGAGTTTAAAAGTCTGCGTTCAAATTCCTTCTAAATTAAAAAGAAAATAGTAACCATAAAGTACTTTTTTACTTAATTTTTTTTTGATAAATTTTCTAAGTCATACTACTTAATCAGCAGCACTGATAATTTAGTGCTAATTAAAAAAGAGACCCAAAGAAAAAAAAGAATCTAGAAAAAAAAGCATGGAAAAAATGTCATATATGTTGGAGCAAGTATTTATTTTTAAAATGAATTTATTAAAAGAAAAGTTATATATAGCAAATAAATACAATTAGGTAATGGACTTAATTATAATCTTTTAAGGAAAAGAGGAATTTATACAAAATTCATTTAATTCAATGCTGGATTTTTAAAAAAGATTATGCAAGTACTTCATTATTTTAAAAATAAAATATCCAAACTAGCAGTGCACTAGTCCACCTCATAAAAGAAATAATAGTGGAATACACTAGGATTAAAAAAATAGTGAAGACTATATTAAAAAAAATATTAAATTGGGATATTTACATAAAATTTTATCTTTAATTATACAAATAAAGGGTATGAAAATAATTTTAATGAAATAAATATTTCAGTGGCAGAGGATTCCATTTAAAATCTTGATAGTTCACTGGCTATTAGACATTGTGTGATTAAATGACCTCAAAAGTTGTAGAATAACATTTCTATATGAAGAAAAGCTTAGTATTTTTATATATTTTTTAATAAAATAATTCTGTGATTTAATGCATAGTTGTGTTTGTTTGCATTATTTAATAAAATAATTATTATATTACAAGAAGATCGTGTGAACAAGTTAAATGTGAGAATATACATGTGTGCATATGAGACTTCAATATAGTTTTTTTTTATTAACTAAATTAATATCTTTTTGAACTAATAACCCATGTATTTCTTTCTTTATCTCATTAATTTGTGGTTAAGAAGAAATAATATATTTATCCAGATTATGATTATTTTTGACATTAGTTTTGTTATTTAAACTATGAATAATATTGTTATGTAATCTCTATTCTTAGAAACTGTAGCCATGAAATTATTTTTATCAATTGTATATTTTTACTGTTTTTCTTGCACAATTCAAATTAATTAATTGTCTATTAGAAGATGAAAATGGATTTAAGCCTGTATGTTTTCTGACTTTTGCGATCCAAATATCAACATAGGATTTTGTTCTTTATCTAAATTGTACCAAATCCAGATATTATCTGATATTACTTACTGACTGGATGCATCAAAGATAGGGAATTAACTGGGAAAGATTAATATGTAATTTTACTTTCTAGTGCCTGAGCAGAATTTATTATTATTTATGTTTTATAGTATTAAATATTTTGCAAATGGAATTTAAATGCTCATATTATTATTTATTAAGAAAAAAAAGAAGTATCTAGATCACAATTATGCATGAAGATTTTAAACTTTATTTGAGACGAATATGTATGATTAGATCCTAGAAGGGGCTTTATTTTAGTCTCATGATTAGCTACCCAAAGAAAGCATTCCCCTTTTCCTTAGTTATATTTATCACAGTTATACCCACTAGTTTTTATTATTCACTAGTTTCATGACACAATATTTATGTGATATTATAATCAATTGATATATAAAAACTTGAATATTCATTGAACTATGCACAATATTTAATAATAATCAAATTGGTAAACTATATGCTTTAAATAACAATGTGTATCATGAAGAAAATTATTTTTATGAGATAAATATTTAAATATAACTTAAAATTTTTAGTAATAGTCTTTTTTACTTTGCACAATAATGAATAATATTTCTGTAGTGTAATTTTTACTACACCACTCTCACATAAGATAGGAACTGGTTTATATCCATTTACAAGACCTTATGCAGGGATGTAATTATAAACATATGACCAAAGAGATCCTCAAGATGCATATTTCATGTTTAACCAGAAATCAGTTGGTTCAGACCACAATCTCTTACACATATCTTTTATCACTGTTCAGTATATATAAATAACAATTTACTACAGTTTAATTGATAAATGTGAAACTTATACCCACACAACTTTGACACAAAACACTTAATAAAAATATATTTATAATTTTTATTAGTCATTCATTAGACTAGAGATTATCCAATAATGAATACTATTTCTATAATGCAGTTTTTGTTACATGACTATTGCGCAAGGTAGAAACTGTTTTCTATCTGCTATTAACATCTTAGCATGCAGTCATAAACATATCACCAAAGTCATGTGAAAAAGATTTATGATTCTCAAGATGCACATTTATGCTGAACAAGAACTCATCAGTTGGTCCAGACCACAATCTCTTACACATATATTTTACCATTGTCTAGTATATATAGATAATAAATTACTACAGTCTTGGAATCACACATCTTTTTCACATATCTATGGTCATATGTTTATTACATCCCTCCACAGGTGTTAAAAATAGATAGAAACCAATTCCTACCTTGTGTGAGAGTGGTGTGATGAAAAATACACTACAGAAATATTATTCATTATTGGATAACCTCTAGTCTAATGAATGACCATTAAAAATTATTAATATACTTTCATTAAGTAATTTGTGTCAAAGTTGTGAAGGCAGCAACTTTAACACATCAATTAAACTATAGTAATTTGCTATCTATATATAGTAAACCATGGGTCCCCAACCCTATTCCCGTGGGCACTATGGCACCCGCAGACCATTTTACATGTGCCCACCGCTATCCGAACATGATAAAAAATTATTTATCTGATACAAATAAATTTAATTTTTAAAATTTCTTATAAATTATTGTATTATATTGTACTCAAATTGCAGGGCATACTATACTTTTACAGTAGTAAAAATATAAACATTTATTATTTGTTAAAATTTTATTTTTGAAATAAATATTTTTTTGTACATTATGTGTATTATTAACAATATCCAGCTATAAATTTACATTGAAAAAATAAATGGTGCCCGCCTTCTGGTTGAAAAAAATAAATGGTGCCCGCCACCTGGCCGATATTATAAAATGTGCTCTTAAGTGCAAAAAAGGTTGGGGACCCCTGTAATAAACTATCATAAAAGATATGTATACAAGATTGTGATCTGGCCCAACTGATGAGTGCTGGATTAGCACAAAATGTGCATCTTAGGGATCATTCATCTTTTTCACATGTCTTTGGACATATTATAATTACATTCCTACACATGGTGTTAAAAGCAGATAGAGACTAGTCCCTACCTTGTGTGAGAGTTGTGCAGTGAAAATTACACTTCAGAAATGTTATTCATTATTGGATAATTTCTAGTCTAATGAATGACTAATAAAAATTATTAATCTTTGTAGACATATCCAGAACTGTGGACTGAAGCATGATATCCCTTCAAGGTTTTGTGAAATAATTACTTACTGTCAGTAGCATCAATTTTCATAGTGATTATTTAAATATTTTTTGCCAGATTTAAACGTCAACAGTACATAACCTTATATCCAATATAAACAGTAAATATTGAAATTTGATAAAGTTTCCTTAATACTACAGAGTCTTCAAATTCTTTTACTACATTGTTAGATATTTTTTATAGTAGGCAATTTGTTTGTCACTAAATTTTCAAAGAAATTTTAATTAAAATTAATTTTCATCAAATTACAACACAGAATTTAAATTTCACATTTGAGTAGACAAATTCACATTTGTTTCTTTTGTTAACAAAATGACCATTTTTAAATATAAATAAGAAATTAATGATTTATAAATAGAATTATTTTATTTTTTGTCAAAATAAAATTTGACCATTTGCTATCTTTTATTTATATATAGGCTTTAAAATGCTCTCTCAAAATAAAAGGAATATACAATGTATTTATTATTTATATAAAAGCACATTTGTTACATAAACATTATTTCTTTTAAGCATCAGAGAAAATATAGATAATATAATGTCATTATTTGGTAAAATTTAGGCAAAATCAATTCTTAGTGATTCTATGAATGGTAATCTGTCTATTTATAAAAATTTCAACACAGAATATAGGAGTGTTCTGTGATTGCTTTCTTCCATGTAGTTGAAAATGATGTTTAATTATTGACATGAATATTGTCAACTGTTATTAATATTATTCTATATTGTTCCTATATAACACAATAAAGCAAAACAAATAGAAAAAAGCCAAAAAAAAAAAAAAAAAGAAAATAATAAGTAAAAAAAACATTTCACTTTGATGAAGATTGTTAATGAAAGGAATGAAGATTTCAATATAATTTGAAAAATAGAATCAGCAGGTAAAAAAGATTATATCTAACTATAGCTAGTTGCTATGAACTTATAAATTCTGTGATTCATTAACAATTTCTGATTATATTTTTAAAGACTGTGTAGCTTTATATAACCTAAACTAAAAAGACTTTTTTGCCGTATATAACATCTTTGACCTTTTTAATTTAAACTACTTATCATCTAATAAAAGTTGGGAACTTATGTTCCCTAATCCTTTTAGCACTAAAACATCATAGTTTTATTTAATTCTTGTCTTATAATGTTTTTTCTATATTTATTTTATTGCAATTTTATTTTGCTTAACCATTATCAGAGACTTTTCTCTAGTTTTCAGGATCTAAAATTATCCTATTTACTATTTATAAAGATATGAAGTTTATACTTCACTTCAATGAAAGTAATATATTAAATTGTGTTGCAGAGTTCTATATTTATTTATATACTTTTTAACATTTAGGTAATTTAATACATTCTAATCTTGTAATAAATACACCTTTTTCTGCTACACTAAAAGATTTTCTAATCTCTATATTCTCAGTCATTAAAGTTTAATCATACATATTACAAATGATGGTGATTACTAAATATGGTCTATTCTAATTATTTCTAATTAGATTTATAAATGCCTAACTTCTTGCAATGATTATTATTTGGCTTAAATGGGTAATACTTAAAATTAGAATAAGTAAAATAAAAAAGGTTTAGTCCATTATTTTACAGTAAACATGATGATGAAGATAATGCTATGAATAGAAAAAGCAGATCTTATCATAGTAAGATAGCCAATTGTTGGAAATACTCCAATGAATGCCAGAAGAGTCATTATCAGTATAAGAAGAAAATACCAATTGCAAATAAATTTCAATTATGAGCTAGTGAAGAAGATAATTATTTTTTCTAATATAAAAATACCATCTTTAAACATATTCACATTGATTTATTAAGGTATTTATTTTAGAAATATCCTTTCAGGCTAAAAAATAATAATTAAATACTATTGACCTAAACTCTTCTGCATTAATTATCTGACTGCAGAGAAGCTTGTTTGAAGTATCAATTTAGTTCACGTAATATATTACTTCATAGATCCATATATATATATATGTATTTGGATTAATGTATTACAATTTAAATATGTTAAATGTACAACCATGCCCATAATGCCATGAACTAAATTTAAAGTATACTACAAATGAATAATAAATAGTTAAGATTAAAGGGCAGGGATACCATAAAAAAAAAAGAAAAACAAATTTAACTTATCATAATTTTTTTCCCAAAAACCATGCTTATACGTATTAACTTACATACTGATCAAATACATACGTATCATATAATGATAAAAAAGAGGACAAAATAAAGCAAAAGTAAATTAAACCAAATTAATTAAAAATTGGGAGTAACACCTGTATCAAAAAACACACAGACAGTATTTTTTCAAAAGAATGTGTGTTACATAAACTCTGTAATGCATATAAGGACTCATTCACCTTTATTAAATGTGTCACCACCAAGGCATAATAGTCAGAGATGAACCCAAAGAAACTTATCACCCAAAGATATGGAAATCATATCATGGAGAAGTGAAATAAAAATTCTTTTTTTTTCTATTTTAAATATATATATATGTATGTACAATTAAACCATTTTAATTCAAAACAAAATCTACAAAGTATGAATTTGAACCCATGTTATAAATAATTAGGATTATAGTTAATTAGATTGAAGAATAGAAATACAAAGGGGAGGACACACATTACAAAACTTATGTCAGAAAGTATATTTGGAAAAATAGGATTTTAGAAATAAATTATAATTTTATTTCTAGAATCAATAATGAATTAGACCACTATTATTAGAAAAGGAAACTGATTACTCCAACAAGTTGCTTCATTTACAAATTAATGATCAACTATTTTGTTTAACTGGTACTTAAGAAAATCCAGTAAGCCTCAAAACTATAGAGCAATATAGGTACTCTTAAACAGACCTATACCTAAAATAATGCACAAGTTATCTAAGATGAAACTTAGCTGCATCTCTGATCAGATCCTCCACTATAAAAGTTTTTGATAGATCATTACATAAGCAATAAATACTATTGTAAATAAATTATACCTCATAATACCAAGTATACAAAGTAAATATATATTGTGTGAAAACATCCTGGAGAGTAGAATAACTCAAGCAGTCAAAAATCCTAGTATTACATGATGGGCTAATTATTATGCATAAAATTTAGGTCAATACATTCTAGAAAATGTAAAATATATCTTTTTAGGGGGAAATAATTAAAATTAAACCAAAACAAACCCTAAATAAGAATCATAGACCTATCTTAGCTTAATCCTTAAATAATAAATAGTAGAAAGGTAAGGAATTAAAGATATCATTCACCTTTGTCACCTTTTTACTGGGGGTAATGTAAGATGTGGCCCTTACATCCCTCCAGTATCATTTACACACTTTTTGCCTAATTTGAATTAAATACCCAGTATAATGAGATTATCTACTAAACACTACACTAATAAAAATGAAGTACTATAATTGAGAACTCATTATTTGTTATATATTATATAATAAATACATATTTGAATTAAACTATAAAACACATACATGACAACTAACCTTTATTAAAAAATATCTTGTTAATTATGATGTAAATCCAATATACTACAACAATACAGGGGAAATATGATCAGATAGAGTAAACACAAACAAGAAATGAAAGATTATTTTAAATGAAAAAAATAACAAATAAAAATTTTATTGTTATTAACAAATTATCTATATATAATAATCACTAGTTATGATGTAAACAATAGACCTAAATCAAAATGACGAACTTAGTATTCAAAGTCATCAAAAATTACCTTTAATAGAACACCCTTGTTTTAATAATAGGAAAATATAAAAACCAATGAGCTTCTCCAAATTCAGATAAAAATTTCTCATCAGCTGAACAACCTGGTAAAGTTAAGCAGAGAATTCAAATTTACAGTTTGAATAGAAATACCAGCCACCACTGAAGTATAATAGTAACTAGCCAACTGAGGAATTCAAAATTGAAATCTCCAAAATTAAATTTGAATTATTCAAATTTCCAAAGTGTTTCTAATTTTAAATCATAGATTGAATTATCTATAATTAAGAATATCTACTAGTAAAAGACAATATTGTTCTTAATTCATTCAAGATATTCTAGTAAAAATATATAAATAATGATACGAACAATCATGCATTGTTAATTGCAAAATCACATTGGGAAAAGAAAATCATCACTCATGAAGCTAAAATTGTCAAAACTGAGATGAAATTGATCCAGCATTTACCATCTATGCTTAAAACATCAAATTTACTATTAATAAAATGAATCAAACAATTCTACACTCCAAAGCAGAAGTTCTAAGGAGAGATATTATAAATGACTTAATGGATATCTATACCTGAAATGGATTAATGAGGATTATTGTAATCATCCACTAAGACAGTTTTCTGATGAACTTTCAAACTACATTTAGGTTGAAGTCATGAATTTTATTGTTATATATTTTATGTAAATGTCTTCGTTCATATCTTCCCTTTAATATGGATACAAAGGGGGGAAATGAGGGTTAATACATAACATAAAGAATAAATATTATTACCATTGTTGTAAATTAAAAATAAAATATAGCTACAAAGAGAGCTTGCTTGTTTAAAAATCTGATCATCCCCCAGGAATAAAGTTAAAGTGTATGTGAGTATGTAGGCATAAGGATCCTAGATAGTCTCTCTTACCTATTATCATTCAAGGAAAAAACCCATTCCATTACAGATGGTGCAATCAATTGTGAGACATCAAAACACATATCAATATTATGATTCAAGATCCATTTCATTACATAGATTTAATCTGGTTCAAATTTAATTTTTTGAGATTTCAAGTAATTAGGATTTCCCTTTTAAATAGCTAATCCATAACAAACCCAGGTAGCTATCAAACAGATCAAGATATGTGAATAATTTGATGAGTATAGTTTCATAAGTAAAGAGATGCTAAAAAAATGTTTGCCTTTGGAGATGGCTATTTAAAGATAGTTTTACCTTTTATATAATTATTGTAGGCAAGTAAAATAGTCTTCAATAAAACACTGTTACCCATAGAGAAAAAAAAAATTCACCAAGGAACAATTGCCATTGAAAAGGATTTGCTTTTTGTTTGTTTTTTGTTTTATACTTCAAAATTTTTCAGACACCCTTTTAGTAATTTATAAGTAGATGATTAACTATTTAAAAAAATACTATGCTTTCTTGGTTAGCTCAAAACAATTTTCAGTTTTATTTTAACTCCAATTTTGCATCATGATAATGATCTTCTAATCACTATATGCAAAGGTTTTTACTATGCATGCAATTTGATCTACAAGTACCAAACTTTATCACACACACATATTTGATCCCATTCAATTTAGATAAAAATATTAATGACTATTACTAATTATTTATTAATCTTTTTCAGATGCTATTATATTTATGTTGCTAGAATATGTGATGGAATGAAAGTTTAAGTATATATAAGGCACATTTTTATTAGTAAGATTTTTCAATTAATTATATTCTTAAATAAAAAGCAGTCCTACAGGAATATTTTTTATTGAAAATATGAAATGTAGTATTTATTCCTGGCATTCTGCATTCACTAAGAATGACCAATGGTGACATTCTGTCTATCTATTTATAATATAGATATAATGCCAAAATGACTATTCCTTAAATGAAATCATGTTATTGTCCACAAAAAGCACATGCATAGAAGTCTTATCAAAGTTAAATAGTCCTTCCTTCTAAATTTTTTTACATTAATTTAAACTCATATCTTTCTTATCCCTTTCAACCTGCTAAATCATTCTGATTAAAGTGGTGCAATGCCTTTTCACCTTCCTTCATATTTAATAAATTTTTTTATCATATTACTCATTATGAAGGGTTAAATAAAAAAATCTTACTAAGAAATTAAATATAAATTAATATGAATATTTTATACTTTATTTAAGAATATCAACTTGTACTAGTTAACTATTGAAATGTTAAAGTAAGAAATGAACTTACAAAACTTATGTTTAATAAAAACTGATTTAAGTAATTGTACAATAACAAAATCTTTCACATCTAAAAATAAAATGATTTAGTATCAGAGTAATTCTGTACCAAATGACCAGTTTGGTGGTTTTAATTTTTTTCATCAAATATCATTCCAGGGTATAATGTTCATCACCATGCTTCTGTATTAGTTAGTTAACTGCTAATCTTTTGAATTTAAAAATCTATGCATTTTTTTTCATATGTCATAGCATCGGCCGGGAAGTGAACCTGCTAACCCGGGACAACTGCTGACCTCTCGACCACCAACGCTTGACATGAAAATCTAAATTTGATAATACATTTAATAACTAAAATCAATTCAAAAATTTTTTTAAAAAAAAGAAGAAGGCTATAATCATTTGTCTTTCTTTCTCTCTATTAGATAGCTGTGACACTTCACAGTCTTATGAAAGCAACTAGAATCTTAGGACTAGGAGTCCTGAATTATACACTAATCAGAGAATGGTTTTGAAATCTGTAAACATGAGTGCGCTTGTCAACACTTTAATGAATATAATAAACATAGAAAAAATTATAATGTAAGAATGAAAAAATATTCATATGAGAAAAAAAAAAGAATTATTTTGAATTTATGTTAGAGAACATTTAACTAAAAAGAAAATCTACCCACTTGTATTATCTTTCTATAACTTTTTATACCATTTCTTCTTTTCAAAAGATGAGCTTTTAAAATAAAATACTTAGGCAAGATAGTGTTGCAATAAACCTCAGATTAAACTTTTGGTTATCTGAAGCTTTGAAAAAATGTGAAATTTATGTAAAATTAAATCTATATTGCTTATATATATATAAATAAATGTGACTTTTTTTTCTATATATAATTATAAGTGCCTATAAAAATACATATATAATTAAGAAAGACTTAAATAAATAATCAAATCTTATATAAAAGAGTTGTTTATATATATAAAGGCTCTTGTAGTGTTAGTACCTTCATCAATCAGAATGTAAACTAATTAGACTTTGAATTTTTTTTTTTTGGGTTCCAATTAAACTTAGATTTTTCTTTTAATTAGTCATTCCATAGCAAAACAGCTAAGCATACAATATTAGTAATTAAATGAGTATTCAGCTATTATTATATGGAAAAAGAAAAGCAGGAAAATCACTCAAAAGTTTATCATTCAGCAGTTGGCTAGCTTGATAATCTTAAAGTTTGGATTATCTCATAATGATCTATCATCTATCTGTGTTTTTTTTTTTTTCAGGTTATTCAATATTACCTTTATTATTGTGATGATGAAATTCATCTATCTTATTGCTAGTCACACTTTTTTTTTATCATCAAAATTTTCAAGTATGTATCACTTTACTAAAGAATTAGATTGATTTATAACATGACCAAAATGGAATTATTTCAGCTTAATCATTTATCTTTCAAAACAAAGTTCAAATCCAATCTGATTAAATGCAGTCTTGTTTTTTTTCTTTTGATGTACATGGCATAGAAACATTACCAGTTTTATAATTCAAAAGCATTAATATTTTTTGTCCTTTATAATGTTCAATTTTTATGTGCATAAGTTATAGAAAGTATTATAACTTGAACAATTCTGATTTATTCTTACTAGAAGTACTACTATTTATTTTCCAATTCAATTTTTTTATATGTTATGTTTACTCTTATATTAATATTCCATCAGTAAATCTAATGAATCAAATCCTTCCCAGCAGCCAAAACTCTATTTTCCTAATATTTGGTATACGTGAAAATGTTAAATAATGTAAGAAATAGTTTTACATAAAATAAAAAGAAAGAAAAACAAAATGGCCGATAAATAATTAACTCAATTTCTATTAGTATTTTATTTTGTATTTTATACAGATATAGTTAGTGTATATACATATACCCATAATTTAATATAATTGTTTACCTACTAAGTTCTATTTTTTTGGCAAATCGTTTGATTATGACTTTTAAATAAAAAATTAATTTGAAATAACAAATATATTTTACTAATAGCTTCAGTATAGTAAATGAAATAATCAATAAACTTAGTAGATGTAATTCCTGAAATTAAAAAAAAAACATATGCTATGAATTTCTGTATTTGAAAGTTGGTAATGTACATACAATTATATATACAGTATATCCATAAAAAATCTAACAATTTTGCTAGAAGAGAACTTTTTAATAAATTAATCTTTATTTAAAAACAAACAACTTTAACCCACGGAACAGCTGTTATAATTTTTTTTATTTTTTAAAAAACTACTTTTTATTAAATTTAAAGCTACAAATTTAAGGATTCTTTCTATTCAGCAAGATAAATTATCTTTATAAATATAAGCATATATCTGTGAATGATTAGCCAACACTGGTTTCAAATTTTATATATATATACAGATAAAAAATGAAACGGAAATCGACTAATCGTTTTACAAAGGAATAAATTCACTTCATCAAATACTATATGTATTAAAATAATCTTTGAAATCCATGCACATATATAAATATATTCACAATTAAGGTATCACTTGCTATCCTAATGAAATGAAGTCCTATATCTTGAAATTTTTTTCAATAAATTAATTATTTCCAAATTGATATCGAAATAGATAAGAGTAAAACAATGAAAAAAAAAAAAAATTAAAGCCTTCACCAACTAGAAATCGATTCGCCTGGTGAGTAACATCTCCTTTTCTACTGCTACTGAAGAAAAATCATCAACATTTTCAATAATTAAACCACTAAACATCACATGATCACTACTTTCTATGTTAGCACACTACTGTATGGAGAGTTTTGCCTGTTTTAATTTTCAATAATTATTAATCCATTGCAGAATTAAGATTTCTTCCATGTTTAATCTCGCTTTGCAAATCTGCAACTTTTTTTTTCTGCACTACTCCAGCAAACTTTCTTATCTCATTCATCCATTTCACATATTACTTTTTTTCCATCTCTTCTTACAAGATTAAATTCCCTCCTCTACAGACAACTTCTTTAAAAATATATTCAGCAAACACTCTCAGCTTCTTAATTCTTTCACTGATGTCAATGATATCTATTTGTTTTTTCACCCATTTTAATTAATGATTCCTCATTATTACTCTCAATATATATCTACTTGTATTTTAAGCTGCATGATCTTTCTATAAGGTAGAGAATAAAATGATTTGTTTTAGACAAAAGTCAGAAATGTATGAACATGAAAAGCCATAGAAAACTCTATTAGCCAAGTTAAACTATTCTTTCTGAAATCTTTTTATACTGATGTAAATCCAATCTATTCTTTTTCTCTATCACCCCTTCCACCCTTCTATTATTAAATCATTCTATGAGCTTTGATACCTTTCTCTCTTCAATTTATTTTGGTAAGTGTTGTTTATTAGTTTTTATATATTTTCATCATAAAAATTTAAGCAAAAAATATGTATCTCTTTCATTTCTATTATCTTTATGTTTTTCTTACCCCATATACATTATTCTGTTTCTCTTATTATATCTTACATGTTCTAAAAATATTTAAAAACTACTTACAAGTTAGGCAAATGATAACAAATCATATATATCAAATAAAAAACAGATCAGCAATCTTTAATTAAAACACTTTTATAACATAATAATTAGTGCATGATTAAAGTTTTTTTCATGAGAGCAAATGAAGAAACTAAGCATAAGGGAATGTGTATTAATTCAACACCCCCTCCCTCCCATTCTTATGACAATGTTTGGGAAAAAATTTATAGATGACACATGAAAATGTAATTTAGACTTGAAGGTAGAGCAGAATTTCATCAGATTAAAAGCAAAAACAAAAGTTTTATCTTGCACTCTAGATTTATAACATGTCACAATTTGTTTTAGTAATCATTGTTCCGAACACTATAAGTCTTTTATTTAACTTGTCATCATATGATTACCATTTCTTATGCTTGCTCAAGCTGTTTAAACATGCAAAACTTTCCATACAGTACTGCCAATCAGTGCTTGCCAGAGTAATCATTGGATGTTAAGAAGGTTTGTGCATAAAATCCTTACCTGTGCCTACTCATCCAATATCCTCAGACTAGTTTCTAGCTGTGGCTTTCATTAGTGAGAAGCCTTGGATCTGAGAACACTGCACCTAGATCTTAGGATCTAATGCAATTCTTCAGCAGCCACCGTTTATCTCTGCTTAACTACAAAACTAAGAGTCTGAAATTGAAAACAATAATATTTTCAATCCAAGCTGATTAGCTTATATGGTCATTTATGTATCTGAGCCAAATGAGAGATTTTAATGATGATGATTCTAAAGCATGAGTTTCTATATTTTCCATAAATAAATCAGCTTTTACTCCTGAAATAGGTGAGCCCATAAGAATACCAAAAACTTGTCTGTAATGCTGTCCATTGTATATAAAATATGTGTTCAAGGGACAATGTTGAATCAAAGCAATAATATAGTTTGGTAAATTGCAGCATTGTGAAATTACATTTAAAGCTTCGTCAATTGGAATGTTTGTAAACGAAGATATGACATCAAAACTGACCAGAATATCATTAGCATTAATTTTTAAATTTTTTAAAACAGAAATAAAGTGAAGAGTTTTTAATATATGATTTAATAGATGGGATTGTAGATTTAATGAAATCAGATAGATATCTAGCTAAAATATGAGTTGGAGATCCTATAGCACTTATTCTTGGATGAAGGGGGTATCTGGTTTGTGAATTTTTGGGAGTCGATAAAATTTTGGACAGACACATGATTTTTGATTATTTTATTTTTTATCTCTGTTTCAATAGGTGATTTATTAATAATGGCTTTTGTTGTTTTTTCCAATAGTGTGATCTCTTTTTTTTATTTTTTATGGTTTATATGTTTTATTATTAAGCAAATCTAAAATTTTATTATGGTACATGTCACAATTCATAACAACAGTAGCATTACCTTTATCAGCTGGAAGTACAACAATTGATTTGTCTGATTTTATATTTTTAATGCTTGTTTTTTTTTCTTTGAAATATTATTTTTAGGAAGCTTAGCTTTTTAAAAAATATTGCAAATCTCGGCTCTAGCCAAATCAGCCGATGAAGAATCTGCCAATGAAGAATCTATTTCATGTAGAACTGATTCAACATTACAAACAATTTTCTCAAAAGGTATCTGGGAAGTCATTAATGCAAAATTAAAACCTTTGTCTAAAACAGAAACTTCATCTGTAGAGAGGGCTTTCTTAGATAAATTATAAACGGTTTTTTGATTTGGATACAAAATGATTGGTGATTGTGTTCTAATTAGCATTTGCAATTTTTTCTTTTGCTTTGCTGTTACAAATTCCGAATTTCAGATACATAGATGACACTTTTGTCATATGACAACATGGAAAAAATAAATTAGATGATTTTTTCTTACATTTAAATAATATGCATCCTCATATTAAATTTACAATGAAGACAGAGTCTGATGGAAAACTCCCTTTTCTTGATGTTCTAGTCATCAGGACACCAAATAGTTTACCTTTTTTGATTTACAGAAAGAATACACACATGGACATATATTTATATTTCCATTCTCATCATCATCAATTCAGACAGTTTCCATAACCAAAACTCTTTTAAATTAAGCAATTAACCTTTCAGATAAGTCACATATGAAAGAAGAAATAAATCATATTAATAGTATTTTATTAGCAAATAGTTATAATTATAAATTTATTTAAAAAGCCTTATTTCAAGCCCAAAATGGGCAAAATAGGAACAAAAAGATGATAAATCAGCTATTAGGATCTGTGTTCCATATGTAAAAGGAACTACAGACAGTATTGGGTGTTTATCAAATCTCATGTGAAAATTGTAAAGCTTCTTACATAGGTATGAGTAATCATCGCATCAGTGTTAGGAGAGATGAACATGCTAATGCAGTTAAACAACACTCATCATCAGCAGCACTCTCACTCATACTATAGATTCAGGTCATAAAATTGATTTTCCTAGTACCAGGATCATATCCAGATGATAATCTCTACTAGTGCAAAATCAGAGAAGCCATTGATATACTTAAAAGGCCACATTGTATCAATAAGCGAGATGATACATGCAAACTTCCTCCTATTTGGAAAGATTTTTTTAATAAACATTCTTAACTTAACATTTTTGCTATTGGTGGAGCTTTAACATTTTTTCAAATCAGTGACTGTAGTGCCTCTACAATCATCTTTCTACCTTTTATCACCCAGTAGATGACTTGTGTGATCAAGTCAAAACATTGATATATTAATATTTAAATTTTTTAACATGATGAACCTACAAAATATGTCTTTTATATATATATTAAATGTAATAATGCTCAAGACTAAATAGATTTATAAGTAATCACTAAAATCAACCAATCACTCAGGCAATTCCAATATCAATAACAATCAACAATCTCAACCTGTTGTCAAGCCAACCTCCTTTTAACAATGACAGGTTGAGATTATTGATTGTTATTGATAATAGGACTATCTAAATGATGGCTAAGTTTAACAATATATATATAAAGTTAAAAGCAAATCTAAAAAAAATGTGAAGTTAAAAATTACATATGAGCTATGTATGTCTTAATCGGTTGAAAAAAAAAATTGAATTGAATATTTCAAAAGTACATCCAGAGGAGAGATGATAGTTTGACTTCTGGGTTGATGGATGGTTATGATATGATTGAGCTAAGGTGAGAGATGCACTGAGATAAGAATAAAATTTGAATATATATATATATATCAATGATACCTATTTGTTTTTTTAATCCATGTATTATTCTATTAGATGAAATGACAATAGATAAATAAAGTCCTAGTGTAAATTCCAAGTGATTTAAAAAAATGTAAAAAGTGATTACATATTATATGGATAAATGACATAAAGATGCTTGATGATGCAATATGGAAAAGAGAAATTATAGATTGATGAAACTGGATTAATTCAAAAAGTTTTTATAGTTTTAAAGCAATATATATTGATTATATTAGGCAAAAAATAAACTGCATAAATATGAAGTATTTTATACAGAATAATTGTTTGTTACAATATCAAGTATAAAGTAGATAATTTTAGTAGCTATCATTTATGTATAAAGAAGTAAATTTATGTAATTCATATGTTATATAACAGAAAAACCAACCAAATCAAAGGTTATATCTCCATCTCTGTTATATGTTTTTTTTTACTTTGTTCCCACATATTGACAAAATAATAAAGAATTCATTTAAATAACAAGTATTATGGTCTAGCAATGAAGACAAACTCCCCATGCAGGAAGTGAATGAGTATGGTTTCTGATTTCTATTTTATTTAGTTTACTATAAAATGGAGATTGTAATTTTTTTTTTTTTTCTATGATAAAAATTAGAGATTGTAGTTTTGGAGATATTGTATTGAAACAGAAATGATTTTTTAGAAACCAAAAAGTAAAAATTATAGAGTTGTGATGCTAATATTAAAAAAAAAAACATCTATGAACATTTTAAAGTGAATTAGTAATAGTTGTGAGTGAAAAGTTAGCAAATATAAATTAATAAATATAATAATAATATAATATGCTTAGTGAAAAATATTTTTATTGGCTAAAATATAATAAATTATTACAATAAAACCATCAAGTCAATTATTTTATATAACGCGATATTTATAAACTGTAATATTTAAACAACATTAAACTGTTGCACATGTGCTTTGGATTTTAATTATAAAATGAATGAATACTAACACTTCAAACGTATGATAAAGTCTTTGGAAAAAATAGAATGGCCATTCTATCTTTTCCAAAGACTTTATCATGTGTTTAATGTGTTAGTATTCATTCATTTTATAGTTAAAATCCAAAGCGCATGTGCAACCGTTTAATGCTGTTTAAATATTACAATAAAACCATCAAGTAATTCGTAGTTTAGTATCCAATGATAGTTTTTTAAAAATATCATTGTCTGATTATAAAAACAACAGCATTTTTAATTTTATAAAATATATTACTATTTGACAGAAATATGGTTTTTTTTCCTTCTGTATATGAAATATCATATAATAAAATTAACTGAAAATTTTTAATCTTTTTTGTTTCTGATGACTGAAAATTATTTATCAGTTAATTGTAAACAATAATAAATAATAGAAAAATCTAAGATCAAAAACTGGAAACTTTAGCTTAAGCAATCAACATCTAATCAAAGAGACAAAAATTCAGGGTTTACTATTTTTTAATTTGAAGTCTATAGAGACAGTGTAGTCTTGGATTTTCCAGTTCAATTTGTTTAGTAATAAAGAAAAATTTATTGTTTGGGTTCTTATAATGTTCAAGCATTCAGAGTGACAGTTTGAGTTTTGATCCAGGAATATTTAGTTCTCAGGTCTGTTCATTCTGTTGCTGTATTACATTGTACAGAAAAATAAAGAAATCAAATGGTTTCTTGTGATATCATGTGACAGGTTGAGTTTCAATTCAGAAACTTTTGACTTCAGCTTTTTTTTTTACTATTGCACTAAACCACACAATGTTATGCACTGAAATCATTATTACAATTATTCTTTTTCCAAAGTCCATTATTACAGTTTTACATTTCCAAACATAAGTAAAATGTTTTATCCATATAGCTTTTCATGATGAAAAAGCATTTATTACACATTTTCTCACACAATATAAAGTGATACCCGAATCAAATATCATTACAACCATCATGTACTAGTATAGGATACTTATATAGGTACATAGTAAGTTAATAATAATAAAAAACTCAGAAATATATTTAATAATAAAAAAATGCTTTTATTTTTGAGATTAATTAAAAAAATAAATTAAAATGATTAATTTTAATGATTAGTTCTCAGCTCATCTATTCAATAGTTAGAATTTAAACCATTTAATGTTCAGCTGCCTATGTTTGAGCATAAAAAATGACAGTTTGAGTTTTGATCCAGGGAAGTTTAATTTTTGAATGTTATTCTAACACTGAGCCAAATCACATTGGAAAAATGTTTTTTTTTTTTTTTTTTTAAAGTTATGACAAGAATATTTTTGAATTACAATTTCCATAAACAAATTAATTGTTACAAATTAATTATTCCACATTGAATTTGTGATTTATTTTATCTTTAAATCTAACATATTGTGGACTTATTATAACCAAAATTCTTGGAAAATTATCTTAATAAATGATTTCATCTATATAAAAACTCTAACATGATACGATGTAACTACTATGAAACATGAGGGGTGGAAATCAAATCCGTTGACGATTAAACTAAAATTACCAGAAAAATATACAATTAAAAACCATATAGTTGTTATTTTTATATATCATTGGATCTCAAAAAAAAATTCTTTAGTGTTCATCTTTGAAAGAATAAAAATAAATAATTAAATGACTTTATCGCTTGAGAGTTTATAAAAAGTTTGAGCAACAGAAGTATCAGAACTAGGATTGGTCTATGACCCTTAAGCTACTGAGTCTGTGATATATCACTGCATCAAACAATACAGTGAAAGAATAAATAAAACAAATGGTTTTATTGCTCAAAAATTCATAAGAAGTTCAAGTATCAGAAATAATGGAGTGGGGAGCCACTTTCTCAGATCACTTGTTTTGGTACATATCAACTTTTTTTAAAATCAAAAGTACTTCTGATAAGTATATAAATGAGATTTCCCAAATATATTATTGCTGGTTTAATGGCAGTTTATATAATTAAAATAATGAGTTCAAGATCTTAGAATGTTCAAAAAATATAAAAGAAGTAAGATAACTGTGTATTTCATTGACCAAGGTCTTAATAGACAAAAATAGACAATAACATCTGACATCCACTGATTATTTAGATTCTATGAATAATTGTTTGCTGATTATTTCAGAATTAATTCTATATATTCATATGGCAGTATTAATTCAGTTTTAATATTATAAGATAATTGTAATAAAACATTTACCCAGATAAACTTCAACTATGATGGAAATAATCAATTAAATGTGGAAATCACAAGCTAAAATTATGCTGTCTAATAATATTTTTTCTGAGTACCTTTAAACTAAAAGTGATAGAGCTTTTAATTTAAAATTCTTGACAATATGAGTCATAATAACAATGGTGTAAAAAAGTTGAAGATCACAACTTCCTAAATATTTTTCACAAATAACCAAATCTTTCAATAAAGGATTATATATATTAATTAAAAAGATTTTGATGAACTTTGTAAATAAATATTGAAAGTATACTATAAATTTTCATATATTTATTTCTTTAAGCTTCTGCTATGATGTAATTTTATTTTTTTAATTTCAATTTTAATTGACTGCAGAAAATATATTAACTGAAAGGAGACTAATTCTTTTTAGAAATCTTAAAGAAACTGAGCAGAGAAAGTTTCAAATTCCACTTTATATGTTCTTGTCATTACAGGTGTTATTACTATATGATCATTCATATAATAAATGAATGTGGATGGACTATTCTCCAATACACATCATACAGCATGGTGACTTTATTTTTTACTTTAAAAGCAAGAAACACTATGATCTTTCTTTTCAATCATCTATTAGGTATTAACTGAAATATCAGCTGAGTCTTATAAAATGAATAATGTACGTGAATGACTCTTTAATTCTTTATAATCATAAATTATACTCCCTTTTACTAGTAAGGCTATAAAGTTATTACCAAGGCAATGGTTGAAGGCAGTGTGTGCTAAGAATTCCCAAATTGTGACCTTAGGCTATGTCTTTTGATGATGACCCTTTAGTTACCTACATAGAACTGGAGATCACTTTTAAGTGAAGGAAGATTATATAAATTAGAACATTGAATGGAATATTATTAGATTTTGTAAATTAAAAGAAAAATTAAAAAACAATTAATTTGAAAACATTTTCATGCAAAGGCATGTATATTGGAAGCACAAATGTAGTAAAATTTATTATAAATAAAAAGTGAGAAGGCAATATTTTGTAAAGTTAAGCTATACCAAACAGAGTGGCAAGATTGGGTATTCAACTTAATGGAAGATACAAAATGCAGATAATTCAAGCCTGTTTTCTAACAAATTCTTTATATGATGAAAAAATAGAGGATTTCTATATAGATGTATAAAGTATTTTTTATTATTCCAACATTTTAAAACTATCATGGAAACTTTTAGTGCTAGAATTGGAAACCAATTGAAAGATGAAAGTGCTGTGGGTAAATTTGGCTGTGATGACAGAAATGAGAGGACATTACTTGCAAAAAATGCAAAAAAGAAAGAATATTATGAATTCTTTCTTTGAAAAAAATGCTAAACAAAAATGGACATGGAAGCATTCAAATGAAGGTGCAAAAGAATTGGATTATATCTTGACTAATAGAAAATATATATTTCAAGATTATAATGTTTGTAACAGATTCAACACATGAAATAATCATCAATTGGTGAGAAATAAGTTATGTGTTAATTTAGAACTAGAAAACAGATACTATTTAAAAAGACAGTATTAATATATTAACAGTTGATATTCCTAACAAATCATTTGAAATAGTGATAGACTTTGAAAATAATTCAAGCTTAATTGAAATCAATTAGGTAACAACTGATTTTCTATTAATAACTGCAACAAAGATAATTAATATATATTTAAAAAATCAAGCTATTCTACAATTAATTATCAATTGAGATAAGATAATGTAAGAATAAAAAAAAAAATGTTTAAAAATGATTCATGAGGAAGAATTGAATATATGGAATTCTGTAAAATTATATAAAAATAATTAACAATGGTTTAAGAAAATATAACTGTGATAACAATGAATTGGCAAAGAAAACTATAGAAGTGATTAAAATTAAAAAAATGTAAAACAACATCTTGGTTTTGTAAGAAAAGTTATTACAGCATTACTAAAAAGAGAGATATCATTAAATGTATGGAATAATTCTATAAAGAATTATGGAATAATTCTATAAAGAATTATATAGTGTAAAAAAACAACAACAAGAAAACAAAGTAATCACTACAATTACTTCATCTCTTGAATTGCCAAGTATTTTAAATGAAGAGATGAGATATATAATTAAATCTATAAAAAAGGGAAAATTTCCAGGAAATGATAGAATATTTATTGATATCTTTTAAAAAGCAGCTAAATAAAAAGAAAACTGTTGCCAAAACTATAAACCAAATGTTTAAATAATAAAGTTGTGTCAAATTATTGGAAGAATGCAGTAGTATTACTGATATTTAAAAAAAGACAATAAAGAAGATATTAGAAATTACAGATCTATCAGTTATCTTTACTAAGATAAATACAACTAGTCTATAGCAAAACTTTGAATTTAAATATTTAAAAGTATAAGTTGACTTTAAAAGTGTTTTTAGCCACATCCCAATATTGAGAGAGGTTATAAAAAAGATCCACAAATATAAATTGCCATCGAGATTTAGTTTGGAGATTAAGGAAAGGCATTTGATTGTATAAGCATTCCTAAAGTGACCATATGATATAGAACTAGGATATTGTCATATTCTGAAAAATATTTTTAAAAATGCAGTAGCAATGACTAGATAACATGGTAACACTAAGAAGATAATATTGACAGGAATGTATGACAGAGTAATTCCATATCTCAAGAAGTGTTTTAGCAATTTTACAAGAAGTATTTAGTGGATTACAATGAGAAACTAAGGCAGTAAAAGATAATAAAAATTATTTACATCATCTGAATTTTTAAGATGATCTGGATGTTTTTGCAAATAATGCTACAGAACTTCAGAAAATGTATAAGTTGAAAGTTAAAAAATACAAAAATAAATTCTAAAGAACTAAAGCAATGTTCAATAGATTTTCTCAAATGGAAAAAATAAAGATCGATAATAATGAATTAGAAGAAGTTAATAATTATAAAAATTCTTGATCACATTATTAAAACAATTAAAAACAAAATGAATGAAATTAATCATTAATTCAAATTTGAATGAAATACTTTTAGTAAAAATAATTTAGTAGTAAAACAAAATGTCGATGTGTGAAAAGTTTTTATAGATGAATTTGACAAGAGGAATATAGATTTTGAACCAATCAATGAAGTAGAGAAAGATGTTAAAAGTAATAAATAGATATCAAACGTGAAATACGTGGATAAGAGAATAACCAAGTATTATTGATAGAATTAAAAGATTGAAATGAAGATGGACTGGAGACTTGTAAAATGAAATGATAAGAAAAAAAACAGTCGAAGTCTTGAACTGCATCTCAAGGGATTGTAAAAAAAAGATTTAAAAAAGATAACTTACGTGAGAGAAATGGATTGAATAAAAAAGTTTGATGATGTGTTGAGAAGTTAGGGGTCGGAATAACTGATAAACTTGGAGAGACCTTCAGTCTACAGTGGAGCAATAATGTTTGAAAATGATCATATTAATGATGATGATGTAATTAGATAAACAACCAATGGAATTTGACAATTGCAAAGTAAAATCATAACCATCTAGTATATTTAAAGTTATGTCACTGCTATTGTAAAATCATTTAAAATTCCAATAGTTTGTAAATATCAAATACTGAAAGAAACATCTTCATTTGTTTGATATTTTTTTCATAATAATTACGTAGTGTGTATATATTGACATTCCATGTATTTTAAAAATACAATTTAAAAAGTAAAGTATCAACATTATTTTTACAGCACATTAAATATGTTCAATTTTGTGAAGGATTTTTCCTACAAATCTCAATGTTGTTTCTCCTACTCATCAACTCCTCTTCATCCTCAGAGAAATTAAATAAATAAATGATTTGAATGATTTAAAAAAGAAAAAAAGTTAATAAATTATCTTTATATTTTATTGAAATAAGTGTTGAATAAAATATAAAGCACGATAATTAAAAATATACTAATTATCAGTGGGGGAAAAAGTCAAATTCTTATATTTTTTAAAATAAATTTCGTATTTATTTATTATATGATTGAGTATATAGTATACAAACACAAATATTTGTATTTAGAGTGTTTTTAAAGAAACTGCCTACTTTTCGAAATTTTACCCACGAATATTAGTTTCAGCTGCGTTTGTTTATACTGTATATAATTTTTATTTTCTTACACAACATATAAATGATTATTAAGTGTAAATTACATTCCCACAGATCTCACACTTAAACAAACCAATAAAATATCAGTAACCTGTTGTCAAAACAACATTACAATTAAGTAGTAAATGAATTACAGCCTAATTATAATGTTGCCTTGACAACAGATTGTTGGTTTATTTAAACATGAGAACTGCAATGAGATAATTTATATGAGGTTTTGTAAATCTGTTTAAAGAATTAAAGATAAAGTTATACTGTGGACTTGATGTCTGTAAAATTATATCCCCCCCCCTCCCCACCAAATTAAAAGAACAGCATCATATCTCAATTATAATTAAGTTTAAATGATTACATTAGCATTCACTTGACAAAACATTGGCCTTTATTCTTTAGTTAATAATAGCTATATGCCTGCCAATACTTAGTGATTAGATCATGGGCTAATTATATGAAAGAGAAATTCTAAATCTACTGGTTCTAAAAAAATTTCAAGGTTTACTCAGCTTGAATCCCAGATTGTAAGTATATGATGCATTAACCATTGTATTACAAATCCATTTTAAAAAGAACTATATACTGTATTGATAAAATTTCCAAATATTAACTGTTGTCTTATTTACAAAATACATACATACATTTCAGTATACAATATAACATAGCATTATAGAAAAGTGTTTATATTAGAAACATAAAAAAAGCATCGATTATAGAATTTAAAATGAAAAATGTACACCATTTTAATAATAATTGTATTAAATATTGTTTGAGAGGTCAAGTGACCTTCAAACATCAAAATGAGAACTTGAGCAAAGCAATTACAAAAATTGAGATTTTTTTTTTTAGTTGGGAATTCAAAAACCTTTAGCTCTTATCTACTATTTTTACCACTAGGTTAAACTGAATAAGCCACATGATACTTAAGAGTTAGAGACTTTTATTTATGGGTACAGGATATGACTTCCAATAAGACTCATTATTTTGACTAATATTTTATATATTCCTTTATAAATAATTTAGTGTTATTTTACTTCTAATAATGTATATTTTTACATGATCGTTGTTAATTCGTTATTTGGGCTATGAAAAACAAGTTAAATTGATTAATGTTAGGTATTAAAAGTTTCTAGGTTGAGGCAGATGGAGGGAAGTAATTAGGGCAATAAAATAAAGAATGGGGAAGTATGGAGGTTGTTTAATATATCTATAAAGATATTACATATGGGAAAGAGAAATATGAGAAATTCCATGTGTGTGTATGTTTAAAATTTAATAATTAGATATAATAATCTTTAACTGAGGTTTAAAGTTTATATCTGTACTAGAGATAATCTCTAATTTAGTAAGTGATTAGTAATAATCATTATTGTACTCATCTGAGGTGGATGGTGTCAAAGTTGTGAGTGGAGTGAGTTTGACAGTTGTAAATAAAAATGTAACAATTGGCAATAAAATACTAAGAACAAAAATATGACAGTTGATCATTTTTAGTGTCAATTTGCTATAGCAGATCATTCTTTTAATAAATTATTTTAGCATCTCAAATTTAAAAATTACATCATCAACTTTAATGAGGTTTAACATAATCTAGATGTATATATTAAACAGAATAAACTAAATAGGCAAAAAAATTAAACCAAATTTAAATAGCTCACAGCAAAGTATCTTCAATATCTCCTTTCTCCAAAAGAATAGTAAAGAAAAATGCAATACTTACCAGACTTGCTTGAATATTTGGAAGATTAAGAGTTTTGCATTTTGCAATCATTTTATTTTCTAACTATGAATGTCTAAATACCCATTGTTGACTGGTAATTGGATGGTTACTCATGTTAGCTGTAAGTGGGTTAATTGAATAAAAAATCTTAGTTTGGAATCTGGAAAAAATTTCAAGTTTTACTCAATTTGGATTCAAACTCCAGATTATACAACACATGATAGGAAGATGTATTAATTAGTAGAGCATAAATATTCTCTTATATAATTAAAAAACAAACAAATAATATAGTAAACCTAAAATATTAAATATTTCTTTAGAAAGATTTCCAAAAGAGCAGTGAAATCAAGCAATATAAAAGAACATAATCATCATCATCATAACTGGCAGCTTTATGCTATTTCCAGTCTAATCCTTAATATATAAACCTCATTTAGATACTTCAATTAATTAAAATTGTTGAATACAAGAATTATGTATTTTCAAAATCTTTGCATAATTTTTTCACCAGAAGTCTTTAAGATATTACTGTGTTTCAACTGCCTGCAACTTTTCTAATCATAAAACTTTTTTTAAAAAGATGTTTAAATAATCAACACTAAAATATTTATTGAATCCAACAAAAAATCTACCAAGAAAAATTCTAAAACTTATTTCAACAATAAATGTTAGGTGTTTTGCATAAAAATAAAAAAAAGTGAAATTAGCAGGCAACAAAAATACTATGACTAAACTAATTATAGATAATAGTTTATGTTTTAAGATTTGATGAGGGCTAAAAAAATGACCTAATTAATGATAGTAATGGGTTCATGAATAGTTGTTGCATAATGGCTTCCAATTATAATTGTTAAAGATAAATAACAAGTAAGTAGTGTGTGATTAAGATTACCTGTTATGACTTGATAGATATTTAGCAACACAAAAAATTACCTTTTCCATTTATTTTTTTAAAATTTACAATAGTCACTTAAATTAGTATAGATTCAAGAATAATGAGCTCACATCATTAGACATCTTTGCATAACTATATTTTATATCAGTATTTCATACAATAATACTACTCAATACAAGAATTAGTAATGAATGGGTGCAAGAAGGTTTGTGGGTAAAATCTTAACTAGTGTCTACTCATCCAATATCCCCAGACTAGTTTGTAGCATGTGGTTTTCATCAGTGAGGAGCCTTGGATTTGATAACACTGCATCTAAATATTAGGATTTAATGCAATCCTCTAGCAGCCATCTTTTGTCTATTTCATTGTCTATAAAACTATGAGACCAAGTTGAAAACCAAATAACGTTCTCAATCCAAGCTTTCACTTATATAGTCACATAAACAGTTCAGTATCTATACATTTTAGTAGCTTCTGGAGGATTGCATTAGATCTAGGTGGAGTACTATCAGATCCCAAGCTCCTCACTAATGAATACCAAAAGCTAGAAACTAGTCTGAAGATATTGGATGAGTAGTTATTAGATAGGGATTTTGTGCACAAACCTTGTAGCCATTGATTATTAAGGCTTCCACTACTGGATAAAAAGTTGTCTATTGCTTTGACAGTTTGTGTAAGCATAGAGAATGGTGATCATGTGATGTTTAGTGATTTTATACCAATCCTGCTCATAGGATGGTGGTGACTATGGATTTAAAAAAAAAAATTACCAAAATGTATAGATACTGAACTGGATTCAGATTTTATGACAATAGGAGTAAAAGGGTTTGCATTGAAAACATTGTGTTTACATCTTGGCCTCATAACTTTAAAGTTAATTAAATAGGTAAAAAAATGCCTGTTGAAGGGTTGCATTAGATCCTAAGATTTAAATGCAGTGCTTTCAGATCCAAGATTTCTTACTAATGAAAGTCACAAGCTAGGAACTTATCTAGGCATATTAAACGAGTATGCACTAAATAGGGATATTATGCACAAACCTTCTTGCATCCATTGATTACTAAGATTTGCACTGGGTGGTACTACTGCATGGAGAGTTTGCTATAAGAAAGTGTGATCATGTGATGTTTTACTAGTATTATACATTTTATCTTTTAATTGTATTCACAATTCTGATTTCTATTTTTTCTTATCTCCTTCTCTCTCTCTTTTTTTTTTTTTTTTGTGAATATGGGTCCAGCTTAGTAGATTAAGAATCCTTGTTATCTTTGTTTAAGACAATACAATTAATAATAAATTGATTTGGAACTGAATTTAAAGAGTTTTAACTTGGTAATCATACTACTAGGCAGTCTTATTCAGAGATCATCATTTTACAATGAAAAGAATTAGAAAAACTGATCTAAAAATAGTCTATCTTATACAATTTGTCTGTACTATAATGCCTAGTGGATCCCTAATCAAAGCAGTAGGAATAATTATAACATTTTATAACATTATAATTAGAAGTCAACATTGCAACATAATTTTTTATTACAAGAGATTGTCAAACACATTATAAAATAAATCACTATTAAAATGATAATTGAATTAAAATATATATCCTAAACCCAATTATACTGAATCAAATTCAAATATTTATTTTTTAGAAACATTTAAATTAAATTCCAATGGTCATTAAACACTAAAATTTCCAATTCAAATTTTCAAGATTGTTGTATTATTAAAATATGGAAATGTACCAAAAAGTAGATTGTGGTAACATGTAAGTTTATTCTTATATTCATTAAAAAAAAAATTCTAATTGTTTTTCTGATAATGATTGTACAATTAGTGACTTGATTAAAATAAATATGGCTTTTTTATTTTTTGTCTGGCAGAATAATAATTTGAATATGGAATTTTATGAGCAATGTAGATATTTTATGGCAGATCAACAATTAACAAAAAAAAAGTTAAAAATGATTGGTGGATTAAAGATGCTGTTATTTGCTGATTATAGTTCCCTTAGCTCTTATTTTTACATAACAAAAGCATTATATAGACCTGAAAAATTCTATTACAATTACACTAAGTTTATCTATTGTACTATCTTATGTATATCATATTACAATAATCAGAGGAAATATTTGATCACCTAGTGATATATAAGTTATAATGATATATCCATCTTATCTATTTATTTAAATTTGAATAAAAATATTTAGGTGTATGAAGTTTAAGTAGTCTTTTCTTCATGCTTTGATGAGATACTTGGAGTTTTTAAAATATGATTATGATATTTTAGTTTCAAAACATGAATATTTTAAGAAATATGTAAATCCATGAAAGTTATGCCCCTGTTCTAAGGGAAAGAAAAAGAATGCAATATTTATCATGGAAAATTATTATCCACTACAACAAAAATAATGTTAAAGAATCTGTTGAATAAATTGCTTCCAGTCATTAATGAATGATTATTATCTACTTTATATGGTTTCAGAGAAACAAAATCATTAGAGATATGATTTTGGTTATTTGAAAAATTTAAAAAAAGTGTTATGAGCAAAGATGTAATTTATATATTGTTTTTATTGATGTGATCAAAGCATTTATATCAATTAATTGAACATATATGTGGAGATGTTTGAAATTAGATATTCACCAAATTTATTCATATTATACAGATATGATGAAATGAAGCTTTATTACAGCTAATAAAAATTCTGAATCATTTGAAATGAAAACTGATATTAAATAAAGATGTATGTCATATTTGTTTTCTATTTTTAGGATAATATTCTTTGGAACAGTTTAAGATGGTATTGTGAAACAGACTTGAAGATAGATAATGCTCTGATAGTAAAGATTTTAATTTGAATCAAAAGCAAAAAATAAGAATCCATTTTTTTATCCTCTTGACTTACAATATATTGATGATTGTGCATTTTTTTAAATTATACTCAAAAAATAATTTAGAGAATATTGTTAATGTTTTAAATTTAACCTATAAAGACTTAATATTTCAAAAACTCAAATCATTTATCAGATAATAATTGAAGTAAAATATTAGCAATTTTAGAAGATGAATCAATTTAAATAACTTGATAGCATTTTAGGTTTAAGTATCGCTGCTGCAAAATGGATTTTATCATAGTGATATTAGTTATATATAAAGCTGTGCTTTTGACCAACTCATTGTATAAAAGTAATGATTTGGATTTTAGATTGATTTAAAATAAAAGTATTACAAAGATTTATTTAAGGATGCAAAATAATAAGACTAATTACATGTTTTTCAGCTTTATGAATTGATGTTAAGGAATATCTTGTAATAAAGACACAAATTTATCTAACTGAATATATGAATTCAATGAAAGATTTACAGACTTTCTAAAAAAAAAAAAAAAATTTTGCAAAAGCTTAAATATGGTTTATATGGTAAAAGCATATCTTATTTACATCATAAAGATTAAAATCATTTTAAAGAAATGTAATTTTGATTATTTTCATTAGTAAAATATGGTTGTGAATATAATCCAACACTACAATTAGCAGAAATTAAAATCTTTCAAAATGTAAAGTTAGTTAGCTGCAGGAGAACTTAAAAGACAGCACATCAAAGTATTAAATAATAATCATTATGTGACATATGTGGCACATTTATGTTTCAGGAATTGATTTGTATAATCATCACAAAAACTGCCAAATTGTTTTATAAATGAAATGATTAATAGTGATGAATTCAAATGATTCTTTTGTGTGTGTACATACATATATATAACTATTCAATTAATACAACTTCTTATACTTTATTGGATAAAAATATGTTTAATTCATCTGATGAGTGATAGTTGTTTGCAAAATGTCTGCATAGTAAGAGAGTAGTTTAGGCTTCTGAGCCAGTGGATGGTTTGGGATATGTTGTAATTGAGATGAGGAATACATTGATAAAAGTAAAAAAAAAAAACAACTTAAATTTGTAGTTTTTGTAATGTGTCATTCAAAGAGCAAACTGATCATATCAATATTAATTAATCAAGTTAAACCAAACGGTTTACATTTTTATAGGTTCATCATTTTTAAGAGCAACATTTAAATTAAGGTTGAAGAAATTTATTAGTTCAAAATCTATGCCAGAAATCTTATTTACAAAATAAATAAAACAGTTTTAAAATTGTTCCCCTATCTCAAGCATTCTTGTTTACATAATCTAGAGTATAGTACTTGTTTTAAAAAAATTATACAAGAATGCTTTAATTATCCATCTATTGTTATTTTTTCTAATGTTTCTATTCCAGCTTCATTCAGTTTTTTAATGTCAGTGATACCTATTTGTTCTTTCATCTATGTATTTTGCTTTTGATTCCTCCCTTCTCTCCATATTTTGTTCTCAGATTCATAAATTTATTTAAACCCAAAAAATTTTTTTCCTGTTTTTGTATACATGCATTTTTTTTAAAAAAATTTTCAAGTTATTTTTTATTAAAAATATGCCATATAAGCTTACTTTTATGATTCATTTTATTTATTATATTTCCATTATACATAGGTACATATAATTGATAATTTTTAATGTAATACTATTAATCTTTTTCCATTTTTGAAAAGCCATGGAAACAGAGCCAGTGCCAGGTACTATCCAAACTGTCAAGTTCTATGAAGATTAGATCATTTCGAAAAAAAAAAAAACATAAAACTTTGAAACTGCTAAATTATATTTAAATTGCAAGAATAAATAATAATCATTTGCAAAGCTAATTAATTTATTTAAAACTGTAACTATTTAAGATCTACACTGTGCCAATCTCAGATAACTATTCCAGATAACCACTTAGTTATATTGATGATATCACTGATTCTTCATGGAATATTACTTCAATCTTATTGGTATTTATATTGAGTTCTATTTTGTGTTGTCATTTGATAGATTTTTTTTTTTTTGACATTTATAAAGTTCAGAAGCATTATTTGGTGAACATTCTCAGCACCTGCAAAATCCAAATAACTTAAACAATTATTACTTCACCTTTAATTGAAAAAACACTATAAAACTACTGTAAAAAGTCTTCAAGAAATGAATTAATGTTGAGCTTGTTAGTATTACATATAATCTAATAACTGCTGCTTATTTTGATAAACATTCTACAGAATTGAATAATGTTTCTATGTCATGAAGCTCCAAAATGTTAATCCCAACAGAAATGCTTATAAAACCAATTTCTTTTTGCTATCCATATTCATTAAATCTTTTATGTCATTTCTATCAATACTCAAAGGTGGTCTGCTTTATAGCCACTTTTAAATCCAGCTTATTATTTTGGATGTCTTGAATTTAATATTAATAAAAATCTTATATAGAACTGATAGAAGACTATAGCTTTGCAACTTTTAATATTTTCTTTTTATCTTTCTTCAATATCACATCTGCATTTTCCAGTCATCTGATATATTCTAAGCATATGGTGCATAGTTTTGACATTTTTCTGTTTATTCATAAAATTCTTTTAAAATATCTATAATAATTCCATCATGTTCTGAAGCTTTAGATTTGTTTGCTTTATGGTTTCATACTTATTTTTAGTAATGGTACTATCTCTACTGCAATAACTTTTCTTCTAATACTAAGATGTGTATTTTTTTTATAAAGCTTTTTGTCTCTCTAGCTTTGCATAAACACAGGTTTAAGTAAATAATGAGTTTGATATATGTAATTTTTGCTAGTCAAAATAGAATCAAACTCTGTTGTAATTTTATTTGGATAGATTCCTTTTTAGACCCCCCCCCCCAAATCATAATGTAACTTTTTTCTTCTTCAGAAAATACCTATGTCATTCCTATCTTTATATTTACGTTTATTTACAGTGTTTTTATCTTTCAATCATTTCCCAATTTTGGTTTCAAAATTTCTCACGAGAATTGCAAAATGTTGGTTGATCTATTCAAAAGCATACGTGTACATCTATTTAAAAAAATTAGAATTTGTTAGCCATAAATCCAAATTAACTGCATATTTGATACCTTACATTTAAATTGAATAAGAAATTATTTTACTCTGGTACCTTATCAGTCTTCATGATGTATTTTTTTGCTCTTTTATTTAAAATGTGCACCACTCTAATTATTATTCAATATCTGTAGTAAAGTATATGTCCACTTTTATTTGTTTATTTTTTCTATTAGTTTCACAAAATCTGGTGATGATTCATTGAATATTATGTTGTTGTTTTTTTCAATGAATGCTGTCTTTTTACTTGAAGATGATACTCGGTCATAGGCCACCAAATAAATACAACAGATTCTTAGTATCTCTATTATCAGTTGTTAAACATTGGCCTGGTTATTGATTTTGCAATTTATAATATATAATGAGTATATATTTTTTCTTTGGGTTATAAATGTAAATACATAAAAAAGAGCATTCACAAAATACCAAAACTTAAAACTAATAATCTATATGGGGAGGGGGGTATTATATTTCTTGATCTTAAATTGAGAAGTTAAAAAAAGCTAGTCAAATAATTACAATCTATTAATGTTCATTTAACAAATGAATCAGAAAAAAATATATGATAATAACTGCAACATCAAGAATTTATGTAGTGGATATTAGGAAAATGCCCTGCTCAGTCAGGAATCAGGCAGAAATCAAAAAATCTATTTTTAGTTGGTAGCAAATTTGTTTTTTATTCAACATAGATATAAATACATATATTGCATCCACCTACACATAATTACTGATCATAATTAATTTTTCCACTAGTTTCATACAGATTTTTATCTCCCGTTTCTTTTTATTATAAATCTTTCCTTAATTTTTTTTTGTAGGATTCATCTTCTTTGTGTTCATTTTATTTCTTTTTCTTAAAATTACACCATACATTCTTCATTTATTTCATTTTTTAACCTTGTACATCATGTTTCAACAAACAATTTTCACTTTTTTTTAAAAAAGTATAATCTTTATATATATCTATCAAAAATGGATTATCTTTTTAAGCAGTAATCTTTGATTTTAAAAAATTAACCAATCTCTGCTAGATGTATATTTTTGTCACAACTGATACCATCAGCAACATGAAAACTAACTGGCATCCCATCAAACCTAGCAACACAATTTCTTTTTAAAAATATCTCAACATACAATTTGATGTTAAAGTTTGAATATATTGTATTGATAATCTAATTAAAGCTTCTTTTTTCAAATTTTAATATCAAACTGAATGTTGGAATATTATTTATATAAGAAATTGTGATGCTATGTTTTATGGTGTATCATTTAGTTTCTAAGCTGTTGATAAGGTCAGTTATAATAGATGACAGAAACATATATATCTGAGATTTGTTGATTTTTATCAATTAAAAGCAAAATCATAAATTTCTGTGAATAATATAAATTAATACTATTCATTATTACTAATTTATGTTGTATATTATTGCTCATATATTTATTATTTAAATAATACATAGTTTCAGAGCAGTTTGAAAGTTAAAAATAACTATTTGATAGTCTGCTTTCAAAATAGGTTATATTTGCTTGCTTAATGGTTTATATAAAGTTCTATGAATTAAAAATCTCACTCTCTTTCAGTCAAATGTCAATCTTTAGCATCTATGTAAACATCTTAGATCATAGATAATGGTAGGTATCCACCTTTATCATAAAAGGCTGCCTTGAATTCTTGGTATTGAATAGGCATGGGTTGTTTATATATATATGATCAATAGATAGTGTTTTACCAAAACCACTGAAACAAGTGTAAAATTTGTTTACATAAATGACAAAAGAGTCAGAATTAACTATCTCTTTCATTTGCTCACCCTCAGATCAGCTGATTTCAAGCTAATTTGCTCTCATCAGTGAAGGATAGAGTTAGAAACTAGATCTAAACACTTACTCCAAGTATTTATGCAAAATGTTTCTATCAGTTTGCAAGTGTGAATTTTTCAGACTGGTAAAGTCTTCAAACTCAGCCTAACAAGCCAGATATCTATATGGGTCTGATCTCAGTTCAGTTTCACCACATAGTCAAAATCTCTGCAATATATATCATTGCAAGAAACCTTTAAAGGTACATTTATGAAAAACAAAAACAAGTTATTCACGTAACTTGCTATCACTTGTTATTTGTGATCAATAGATGGCGTTTTACCAAAACCACTGAAACAAATGTAAAATTTGTTTACATAAACAACAAAAGAGTCAGAATTAAGTATCTCTTCAGCTAATTTAATAATTTTATCAAACTGTAAAATAACAATGATTAAGATGATATTAATCAGGCTTGCCATTATTGGGTGATCAGAGATTGAATGTTTTTTTTAGGTTCTCTAGCTACGAGTTGTTAGGTATCCATTTACCAATCAATATTGGATGGTTAGTTGGATAGACTGTGGTACAAATTATTTAGAGTTTCAAGTTTTACCTGCTAGGATTTGTACCTATGTCATGGAAATAACAGATGGATTATCATAATACCATAAGGCACATCTATATCCTTGTCAGACTTTAAACTTATCATAATCTTTGTAATATTCTTGTATATTGTTTCAATTATTAATTTTAAAAATTTTAATTAATATAAATTTGGAACAATGACATCTTCAAAAAACAAATGAAAAATAAAATAATTTTGCTGAATTTTTTATTATTATTTCAAAGGTTAAGTAATTTACATATATATTTAATCAATTTTTTTATTATTTTTGTATATTTTAAATTTAATTTTTTTTTTTTACTAAATCATAGTAACTTGAGTGTTATTTATATATGAGTCACTGATATCTGATAAAACATATATAATGCCTACTTTTTTTTACTGGGCTTGAGTAGTTCTAATATAGTATATTGATTGTCCAAAATTAAGTTGCTATTTTTAAGTTTTGTATGAATTTTTACAGCAATAAAAAATTTGAATTAATTATTTTTACTTAATAAATTTTAAATATGTAATATATTTGACGATATTCTAAAGCTAAAATAATTGTTAAGTAGACAATTGCATCATCATATATTCTGCTACTGCAAGAATTACATTTTTGATTATGGAAACTCAAACTTTTCATAAAGATTATGATAAGTATTTGAAACTTTTTAAATAATGCTATGATAAAAAAAAAAAAAAGATCTTACACATAATAATAGAATTGGATAAAAAATTAAACTCCATAAATAAATCTCGCATAATAATAGAATTGGATAAAAAATTAAACTCCATAAATAAATCTATCAAAAATATATCTTTATAATTACAGAAGTTTATAGACCATGCTAGTTTTTATATTTATTTTGTTAATAAAATGTCAATAAAAATATTTCATTTAGATTTAGGAAAAACACACACAAATATGTGAATTAATAAAATAATATATACCAATGCATAGAGAAAATCAATAACCATATAGTATTTAATCCTAGAACAAGAATCTCATCAGATGACGCTGGAAATTAATATTTGCTCCACCTGCTTATGGTAACTTTGAAAATTTAAATTAGAAATGCATGATCCATGCATTTTTAGTTTTAATAATTGCATATAATCATTAATATATAGCATTTAGCATACTATTTATAATTTGTATTACATATGTAAATAAGTGTTTTTTAAGATTTTAAAAGTGGTTCTTCTTACTTTCTCTTAAATAAAATCTCACATTTCTAATTTAAACATTAAAAGTTACCATCTTGTTATATAGGGGGAGGCTGATGTTAATTTCCAGAGTCACCTGATAAGATTCCTGAAATGTAATGAAATACTATATAAAGATGAAATTATTGGTTTTCTCTATGCATTGATGTGAAAGACTAGCTGTTTATTCATTTACATGCTTGTACACATGGTTTAATTAATTTTATATATTTAAACATATTTTGATATGTGACATATATATTATTTATGTCTTTTATAATTATAAAGAAATTTATTTTATTTTTTAGATTGCAACATTTTTAAAACAGGTGAAGGATTTTATAAACTTCATAAAATACATTAAACTTCTTTGTTGGAAAGAAAACCAAATTTCCTAAGTTCAGTAGTAATAAAATCAAGAAATACTTGATCAATCATGATACCCCTCTAACCTAATTTATTCTAACATTTAAATTTTAAAGCTGCATTAGTGACAGACTGAACTTCAATCCAGGAATGTTTAACTTTTAAGACTGTCAAAATAATTGAATTAGTGCAGTGATAGAGTGTCAGATTCTGGACTATAAAACCCTAAGATTGACTCCAGTTTCTGGCTCTTCTGGCATTCAAATTTCTTATGGACTCTAGAGCAATAAAGCCATTCAACTATTATCATTTTATTGAATGATTAATTGCTTAGGAGTGCATGTGTCATTTAAGCACCAGAAGAAGCAGGCTGAGCCTTGATCCAGAAATTATTAACTCTTGAGTCCATCACATTGCTCTTGCATGATGTTGTACAGAATTGCTAAATTACATCCTAAATTATTATTTATCTGAAACCAGTCCTGTGACACATGTAAAATGATTATTTACATATGCTACATTGAATCATATGGAGATGACAACTTTGGAAAATGCTATTATTCAAGGGAAACCTATGGCAAATGCAGATGTAATAGATACAAACAATTACTACCCACTTTTAAACTATTGTGAATTAATAAACTATAATCAAATATGATATAATCAATTAACATAGCATTTCAAAATGTAATTACTGAAATGATCACTTTTTCAAATAATTTTTTTATCACATTACTCAACACATGTAGAATGTTCATTAACATATGGTATTCTTAAATCTTGTACAGATGACAAATCTGTCAAGATATTATTCAGACCAATCTCAAATCAGACACAGATGTAAATACAGCCCTTTTCAAGAATAAGCTCACAATAAATTCAGGAGAGAATTTTTAAGATTTTAATTAATACATTTGTATAGAACTTTGCAATTTTTAAGAAAATGAATAAATATTAAAACTAATGTATTTAATTAATCTGGGCTGTAAATTTGGAGCTACCACTTCTGCACAATTCTCTCTCACTTCTGATGATTTATAACAAATTGAAAAGGAAGGTCAAATGTTGAAGTCAGAGAGAGTTGTGTAATATTCATCTAAAAATAAAGTATATCTTCATAAACATGCATACATACACACTCATATGTATATTTTTTATATTTCTTTCTTTACACTGAGCATATTTATTTATATTACTATTACTATTCTTGTGTATTACAGATTTTTTTTAATGACAAAAGTTTGATGGCAAAAGACTTTCTTTGTTTTCCATATACTATAAGCATTTCAGTGAATCTTAATTATGTTTGATGAAATGGTTTTGACAATTTGTCAGTTTTTTTGGCAACATTCACATTTTTCTATCTTTAGATATACGTTGTATGCTTTATTATATATTTTTGGATTTCTTATATGTCATTAAGATTTTCAAGATCCAACATAATAAAAGATAACTATCAAGAAACAATTTCAGCAATAAAAGTATTTGACTTTAAATAAAATATATGGTGCTTCTACATACATTAAAAAATGTCTAAATAGTGTTCCATCTGTAAAGCGCATGTGCTCATGCTTTAAGCTATGTTACTATTTATAACTTAATATTATGTGAATGTGTGTAAGTATATAATTCAATTCTATCAATAGTAAAAAATATTTATAAGTCATTTATTTCTCAAAGTTATGGTTCTTAATTAAGGGCTTCATTGTTTTAATACACAGTTCTAAATATCAGGAATAATTAATAAATTTTTTTTTTTTTTTTTTTTGCATTAAGAGCAGTAATTCACTCTATTTACTTTTATTTCAATACCATTTATATAAGTTTAAATAATCAATGGAGACTAAAAGGTAGCCTACATCCAAAGCCCAAGATTAGTTTCTGACTGTTTTATTAATGATAACTACTGGATTGCTCCTATCCATTTCATGGTCATCTTTAGGTGTACTAGATCAGGGGTGGCCAACTTTTATGTTCATAAGATCTACTTTTTATTTTTAAAATGTGTTGCGATCGACTTGTTGTCATAGGCGATCGATTTATTATCATAGACGTTGTCTAAGTGGAGGTAGGTGTGAAATACATACTATTTTTATATATCTACCTAGTAAAAAATAATTATTTAATGGGACAAAAAACTCATGTCTGAGGAATTAAAGCAACAGAAGTAATTATTAACAATATTTATTAAGTCAAGGTTAAAAAATATTATTTTCAATAATGTTACGACTTAGCAGACTTCACCTATCTAGAATTGGAAAAAAAAATTAGAACAATTACAAAAAAACTTGAAAATCTTGACTTAATTTGTTTCACTTGTTACCCAACAGCTCTTGCTAGATTGGCTTCACGATCGACTAAAATTGGCTTTGTGATCATCGGTGGATCACGATCGACTTGTTGGCCACCCCTGTACTAGATGATCTGAAATTTAGCACCTCCAGGCTTTTAACTCATTCTAACTTACTTGTATGGACACATTATAAGCAACATTTTATTTTTTTTACTCCATAGCTATCTAATGTAATCTTAAATTGTTAATGGATGTTAAAAGGCTCATGTAAATCTGAAGTCTAGTTTTTGATTGTTAACTTTCATCAGGAAAGAGCATTGAATTTGTACTGACACCTCTAACTCTGGAATAAAAGACTGCTCCTAATGCAAATATTGAGCAAAATAAGAGTAAGTCATGTGATACTATGTCTGATAAATTCCAGAAAATAGCTATCTATCTTTATTCATTACCATTTTATATTATACCTGGGTCTGGATATGAAGAAATGTTTTGCCCATATTATAGTGTTTCAAGCCAAACTTACTGATTTTTATAAAGGGGAAAATATTAATTCATTTGGAATTAGAGTTTCATAACCTTCATCTGTAAATAGCTTCACACCTATTTATAGACTAAGATTAGGTAGACCAACTATTTCACAAATTCTACAATTACATCAATCCCACTAACTGGTCTTATGTATAAATAACATTTGTATCTCATCATCGCAATGGCAGTCATTTATAAATTAATCTAAACTCAGAAAAAAAGTGAATGTAAAAGTCCTCCAACAAATTAAATAATCTATAAAACACAAATAAGACAAATGTATTACTAATATTGAATTATATATTTGAAAGACCTAAGACATAAATATGATTTGGAGACTCCGTCTAATATTTCAAAGTATTTATATTTAAAAGAATAAGCATGTAAATCAAGAAATATTATTTAAACTTTTTATTTGTATAAGAATGAGAATAATGTCAATTTGTAATCACAATTATTGATTTTTCCCCTATGCCTTTCAATAAACAATTGCAGCCATCAATTATAAGGTGATAATCTTACAACATGAACTAGATTTATATTTCTCAGAGTCCATGGACAAATAATCTGCTCATATATAGAACTCGGTAATTGTGTAGGAGGTGCCGCTAGAGGTGTTGTTTCTGTGCCAGCACACAGAACTATACAGGATAGAGGGGCCAAAAGCAGAAATGCTTCTTCCACCCGCTAGGTGGCGCTGTTTATCATGCGTATTGTCAAAAAGTAAAATGAAAATGTTTGGTAGATTGCAGTTTATGGATAATAAAAGAATAGCTAAAATAGTATTTAATTGGGTTATGAGTAAAGGGCAGGTAACAAGATGGGTGAGAAAGGTAATGTGGTATGCAAAAGATTTGGATAAAGAATTTATATCAGTATATTTATACAAAAGATGGGATGATTGTGTTAAAAGGATTGTTGAGTGTTGTAGTAGTAAGGAATGGGATAAAAGAATAGATTTATTAATAAAGAATAGGGAGTTAGAGAGATGGAGAAATAGCACGGAGAGTAAAAGAGTTTAAATATATATAGAAATAAACAGAATATTAGGTGTGAGTTAATATATGATAATAGTAAGGAAAGTAGTTTATTATTTAAGGCTCAAATGGGATCTTTAGCTACAAGAGAATATACATGTAAATGGGAAAAAATGGGTGATTTATTTTGTAAATTATGTAAGAAAGGAATAGAAAATATTAGGCATTTGTTAATTGAATGTAAATGCTTGAAAATAGAAAGGGTACATATAATGAAGTTATGGAAGAATAAATATGAAAAAAGTGATTATACAGAAAGTGAATTATTGGTTTTTTATGCTGGGTTTGGAAAAAGATAAAGGGGATTTAGATATAAAGGTTATAGAGTTGACAAAGATTATGTTGTGGAAATGGGATGGAGCAGAATATGGAAAAATTTAGAGTGGGGAATGAAAAATAAAGTGGCTAACAGGTTTATCTGGGCAAAATTGCTGAGATATTCTTGACTTCATTTAAGGAGAAGCCACAATACATCACATCAAGCTGTTAACCATCCAAATAAAAAAATTCTGAAGATTTTTTCTAACATTTAAGTTTTTTTGGCATTATTTACAAAATCAAATTCTTTACAAGTTGCACTCAAACTTTGAGAATGTTCTGCAGCTCTTTTTTTTTTTTTCTGAATGACTTCAATGTCACAACTTATTGAGAACTTCCTGTTGTATTCTATCTTTAGTCACATCTCCAATGAAATTTATTAATATTGCATTTCTTTAAAGTGCCAGAGATATTTAAAGTATACAGAGAAACTGCCTGATTCTTGAAAATGTGCTCAAACTCACTATTAAATACTTCATATAGGAAATCTGTTATTTATATTTTACATGCCCAGTCTAATAATGACACATCATCATATACAGCAATTTGAGGAACATGTGGATTGATATTATAATTTTTCCATTAAATTTTCAAAATATCATAAAGCATTCTTTAATAAAAATTTCTAATGATTTTATATTATGTTGGTAGGGATCATAATCTATTTTTGTTATATATTTTGCAAAATAATGATCATATATATAAATAATTTAGTTACAATAGTTATATCACTATAATAAAACATTCTATCTTATAACTTGTAAAATGTAGCAATAGCACATTGAACCTTTGCATTTCATTTTCAAGTTGACTTTTTTACCTAAAAAGTTACCAAGATATTTTACTAATCAGCATTTCCAGTTACTCACTATTCAGCCAAACCAAAAGTTGTGGAGGACTTTCTGCTATTATTAGGTGATATAACACTTTAGTTGTTTGGATAAATTTTTTTATAGTTTAAAATCAAAATGTAAAAATGTTAAAGGATCAATTTTTGAATTGACAAAATAGGATAATCCTTAGTCATCTGTAAATCTAATAGTCAAGTAAGTGATATTTTTATTTTGGCTTTTAACCATTTCATATTAAAAATCTTACTAACAGGCCTATTTAACATCCTGATAACTTCTTCATAAAGCTATCTATAAATTGTTCCAAAGATTACTGTTAAAAAAATGAAAAACAAAGTATATATAAATTATGTTTTTTTTCATATCATCTTTCTTGTCTTTTCTAGGCAACAAAAAGACATACCCATAATGCTTCTTGATTTTTTAAATTCATTACTAAGATCTCTGAAATAACTACTCATTTAAGTCAGAAGCAATCTATTTGATAAAATCTTTTAAAGTACTTTTATATTTGTGGATTATAATTATATTTCATGATAATTACTGCAATCTTCTTTTGTATCCCCTTTGTTTTTTGAAAATTGGAACAATGGAATAATAAAAGCAATTTTATATGCTATAGAGTGTAAATACTATGCTTTTAAAACCTTAAGATCAGGTGGCCCAACTTCATGGATTGGAGTATTTTTAAAAACATTTCCAAATAGTTTTGAAGCCAACATTTTACCATCACCTCCACAGATATCCCATTAGAACTCACAATTATTTCATTTTGAAAATTACAAAGAGTTGTTTCAATCTCATCAATTTGGATATCTATGTTCAAACCTAAATGAATCAATAAAATGAATTTATCATTTGAATTCTTTAACCATTACTCGGGTGCTTGTATATTCACTATCCAATTGCTTATTAAAAAAGTATGCAATAGAGTACTAAGAATATTCAACAGTGAAAGACTGACTTTGTCTTGCTACTCTTTTGATACAATTTATTCTAAAAGTCTTAATTTTAGAGCCATATCAGAAACTTTAATGAACCTTTTACATCAATATTCAAATGTTGGCAAAATATTCGTCTGTTTAAAAATGACATTTTTATTTGGATAAGATAGTTACAAATTTAATAAAATTATGCTATTTTTTTTCATTCCAAAATATTACTTTCAATACTTTTTTTTTTTTTTTTAATAAACATAATCAGTGAATGTTTGGACTATATTTTCTTTGCAGTTTTATTTCATTAATCCTTCACAAAACTTTTTATCAGTTTATGTCTTTAAATCCCTATATTGTTTATCTTGCAAACAATCCTAAAAAGTAGCTAGAATTCTTTATCTTTTTTTTTTTTTAGCTATATAAGTAGACATAAAATATTTCAAATCACTGCAAAAACAAAAGTTTTTCCAACAACTTTATAGACTAGTCAATAGTGTTGGTATATTAGACACTTCCTTTCCTTGATTTAATGTCTAGTTATAAAAAATTAGATGCCCATTAGATGTCTATGTAGGAAGTATAAAATTGCTATATATAAATTCTAAACTTCCTTGGCAATTTTCCACTATTTGAAAAAAATTGCAAGTTTCATTTAGATTCAAACCTGATAATAGATAAGGAAGATGAATAGGATATTACACTACAAGATCCATCATATATATACATATAATCATATATTCTTGTATATTATGATGTACATTAATTTAAAAAAAAAAAGTTATTGACGCATAATCACATACTAAGTAAATATAATATTTTTAAAAAATAAAAATGTATTACAAAAAATATCACTTTAAATTGTTGAGTGGGAAATTGAAGTAGAAGAAAAAAAACATAGAAAAATAAATTGATTGTAATATTGATATAATGGAGAACCTACATCTTTCCCCGTTTTAAAAAAAAAGAAAAGAAAACTTCTAAGAAAAAAAATATATCATTAGTACAATTAAAATACACACACACACACACAAAAGTAAAATTATGTAAAGATAAAAATCAATTTATTCTTTTAATAAATTATATGAAAGGAAACGTAGATTTATTAATAAAATTGATAAGGAAAAAAAAATGGGCCCAAATCAAAAACAAACTTTTCTTATCTTTTTCAATTATCAGTTCTATATGTAAATGATTTTAAATTTCCCAATTAATTATCGAATATAAATTTTAAATTTTTTTTAGTTAGATTTATTTTGAATCATGAGGAAACATTGTTTATAAACATATGTAGAGTTGATGTGACATAAAGATCGTAATCATTAGCCAAAAGATAGATGATAATAACCAGATCATCTTCTTGTTTAAAACTTTGTATATTTTTAGCTACTCTTATTCTTAAGAATAGTGTGCAAATTATTTTCTTATTTCATACTTATATCCTGAAATAAAATATATTTATTTTCATCTATTCATCTATATCTTTAGAGGCAAAAGTGAAAATCATCATCTTGAAATATGGTGGGTCTGCTATATATATGTGTGTGTGTAAATAAGAAATTAAAAAACCTAAAATTAATCTAATTTATGACATGTATAAAAATTTTATATATTTCAAGCAGCAAAGTTTGATGAAAAAAATCAACCAAGCTTTATAGGAGATATCTTTCTGTCACCAATTGATATCATCTGTAGTAAAAACTAATTAAGATATCTCCTAAGATAGCAGTGTAATTGTTGGAATTATTTAAAGTTTTTTTTTTTTGCAAAAGAGTGGATAAATATTGACAGATATGTGAAAAAATAAATAAATCGGGGTCTCAGTTTTGAAAACCAGACTACCTTATGAACTCCTGATTAAAAAAAAACAAATTACAGATCATCTGATATATTTGAATTAAAAGTTTCCAAGGAGCAAAATCAAATAAATCAAAAATTTTTAAAAGAGGCTCAATAGTACTACCAAATATTTTCTTTATAAATAGTTTAATTGAGGTAGCAACATTTTTATATTAACTTTTTATAAATTAAATATTTTAGGTTTTATGAATCAAGATAATATGAATAAATTAGATATATAAATATTCTCATTATTACAATTTGATTTGCAAATATTAAACTTTCTACAGTTACAGTTTTGACACCATCTATTTTAGATAAATACATTAATGATTAATGTTAACTGTTAGATATGACATTATCACACTATTCCAAGTTCAGATGTGAATTTTAAATTTGGTTAAAGATTAATTTATCTGTTTATTTCTTTTTAAAATTAAATACAAATACATGGAATACATTAACATATAAATTGAAATATTTTCAAATATTATACAATTATTTTCAGATTGCAAAAGGTTATTATTATGTGAAAGGTGTTCTATCTGCATAATTACTTGTCATTAGATTTTTGTTAACATAAGTGAGATAAAATTCTTTTTGTACACATAAAATAAAAATTAAACAAACATTTTTTTAAACTCCATTAAAATGATTTCTTTAATAAAATTTTGTTAAAAATCACATTCATTTTTTTGACTCTTAAAAAAAATATAAATTTTTTAATCACTTTTTTTCTTGTATTTATTATTACAGTACTGATTAACTTTTAATTCAATTTAAATTTTGTTTGAATAAAATCAAATAAAATGTTAGACTTGAAAATTGTGTTGCAACATAATTTAGTTTTGAAATGATTGGATTCTAGCCTGTTTTAAATCTCAGTTTAAATCAAAAAAAAATAACTCATCAATATATAATAATGATTAAATTTGTTGATAAATTAAACCATAAAAATTGAATTGTAATCTTTCTTTAAAAAATAGTACATTAAAAAATTTCTCTCCATTTTAATGAGTATTCACTATTTCATGACATATTCACTTGCCTTGTCGATGATTTGTGTTTCAAGTTTCAGCCATTAGAATTTTAGAATTTTTTCCAGATCATAGGTAGACTTAGGAATTTTTCTTTTAGATAGCTGGCCCATAATTTATATGAGCTACTAAAAAATAATAATTTAATGTTATAACATTCAGAAAATCATATGAAGTTTGAAAAATGGAAGTTAACATGCAGATTTAGCTTCTGAATTCATCATTGCACTAAACTATATATGACACCTAGCTTTCCAATATAATTAGCTACTTGGCTATTATGCCATAGATTAGAGATCTCAGGTTAATCTGGATTAATCTGCATTATGATTCTCTAAGATTGAATTATCCATAGTTTAAAACTAATAAAGAACATTTTAATAATTAAGAAAAAAAAATAGTTTATAATAATTTTTTCAGAGTATGCATTTATGCAGAAAATCAAAAGACTTTTTAATGAAATAAAAGTGTGCATTTATTTTTTTATTCAGAGTTTTTCTCATTAATCTGGAGAAAAACCTTATAATTGTACTCAATATAAACCTATGTGTAAATTATTTAATTGTTTAAAAAATGTGATTTTTAAATTTTTTTAAATAAAAACATTCCCTCAAATATCTAAGCAGAATCTTTTAATACCTTGAATGTTCCATTATTTGGAATTTGTGTAACTTTATGTTTATATATATATATTGAAACAGAAATTCTGTTTCACATGTGTATGTATTCTAAGAGCTATTTTACCCTCCCACCTAAAAAAAACAGATGTAGAAAAAAGAAGTTGATCTTATAATTTTTTAGAAAAATATAGCAAAAAGTTTATGAATTTACAAGAAAATCATTATTTTCTAGAACTGAGAAAAAAAATAAAGATAAACATTCATTATTGATTTCACAATTTTAGATTATGATATAAATATGTTACTTGTATTTATTTAAAGCTGGCATTTTTTTTAAATATTACATTTTTAATTTTTGGAACAATGTTGTCATATAAAGTGTAACAATCACTTGAGGCAGTCTTATCAAATTGGAAAACATGGCTTAATCCTTATGATTCATTATCTGTCCTGCTAAAAGTAGTATCCAATCCTTAAGAAGAGAAAAGTACTTGGGCTTAAATAAAAGTGGGCAGTGCTACTTAATTAGTCCAGAGATCAGAGTATAAATAGTTGAGTTGGAAGTTGAGAGCAGATTTTTTAAGAGATTTTTTTAAAGTTGTTATTTTAGATTTTAAAAGAAGTTAAAAAAGTAAGAAAAGTGAAGAGTTAAAAAGTTAAAATTCTCATCTAAGTGTTGCTTGACTATTTAATTGACAGCTGATTTTAAGGAACCTTGGAATATAATATTTATAGCCACTGTTAATAATGAAAAAAGAAAATATTAATAAGGAAATCATAACGATGGAAGGCTAATCGATAACAGCTTCTTCTCTTCATTCAAAGCCATGGTTCTCCATTTTCCTGGGTGAACATCATGAAAGTAAATAATGCCATTCAGCTTAAATAAAACACCCCATTTTTGAATGCAGTTGCATCATGGATATGAAGAAACAGACTGGATAAAACGAAGGTAACAATTTTATAAAATAGTCAATACTTATGTGTGTTTATAAAAGACAAAAAACCTCTTTCTTAGAAAATAAAATAAATTATGAATAAATATAGCTATGTGAAAATATGTTTTATTAATAATAAATTGTAAATACTAGATGTCTTAAATGTCGATAATCAAAAGGCATTTTATTCAATACTTATATGTGTTTATAAAAAAAAAAAACATCTTTCTTAAAATGAATTATGAATAATTATAGCTATGTGAAAATATGTTTTATTAGTGATAAATTATAAATACTAAAGATATTTATAATCAAAAGGCATTTTATTCAATACTTATATGTTTTTCTGAAGGTTTGTGATGATGGTGTTCTAGCTGTATTTTTTTTTTATATTGGACTATTTCCATCATCTAATATGTATGTTGAATGTCTTTAGAAAAGTTTAATTTTAGTTAAATATTCCAAATGCATTCAACTGTTAGTAATATCACAGCAAACAGGGTGGCTCAGTTGGTTAGAGCGTTACCTTAAAATTCAATTATCAAGAATCTAAGGACCCAGGTTCGAATCCCATGCTAGTACTATCACTGGTCAAGCCAGCAACACCTGAAGAAGAGGGGAGAAAAATACCTCTCGAAACATTGTGCATATACTAACCTGTTTGCTGTGATATTATTAACAGTTAGTGCATATACTAACCTGTTTACTGTGATATTACTAACAGTTGAATGCACTTGGAATATTTAACTAAAATTAAACTTTTCTAATGACATTCAACACACATATTAGATGATGGAAATAGTCCAATATAAAAATACAGCTAATACTTATATGTGTTTATAAAAGACCAAACAAGAACATCTTTCTTAAAAAAGAAAATTATGAATAAATATAGCTATGTGAAAACCCATTTTATTAATGATAAATTATGAATACTAAAAATATCTATAATCAAAAGGCATTTTTAATAAGGTAAATCATAAATGATTGACTTCTCATCTGCAGATACATTTGAGTTAAAATAAAATAAAAACGAATACTTATAACAATTTATGTTACTGATATACAAAAAAAGTACACCTGGAAGAGTCAGAAATACTGAGCTATTACTTATAACTATAACTAACTAAATTATAATAATGTATTTATAACCCAGATAAAACTAGAAAATATACAAAATGAATGTATTTATACAAAATGAATGTATTTAGTAAATTTATACTATATTATGAATAAAGTTAAACATTTAGATATGAATTAGTACGTCAATAAAAGTTAATGGTTATATGCGTATAATGAACCACATACTTAAATAAGTTGAAAGATTAAGAAAATCATTTTTTTTAAAAAAGTTTTTATTTATTATTCGAAAACTCTGAGAAAAGGAATATAAACACGAAATTAAAACATGTTATATATACGAGTTGAGAAGTAAGAATACCAAAACAATGTGTCATGGTTAAATGTACAATGATATACCTGGAGTTATTGATGTGCATAGGTTATATATGTCTTATAAAATCGAAAAATACCAAACAAATGCATTTGCAAGATGAATTGATATCTGGACAGATGGAAATACATACACTTATATTTTACCTGAATAACCAATGGATATAAATGTGCTTATATCGACCAATTCAAACCCTGAAATGGATAACCAATGAACCTAGGATACATGTGCTTATATTATGGATTCAAACCTGGAATTGGATAACAATGAATAGAAATAAATTTATTATGCTTTGACTAACTTAAAATTAACTGGAATAATAGACATTCTCTTGTCTGTAAAGAATATCTTCATACATGAGTTAATTCAAGCCACATTACATGTGACAACTATCTAAAAGACTACAAATCAGAATTAAGTGAAACTCTGAATTAAATAAAATGCTATCAGTTATCTTCAATATTATCTCTGTTGTCTTCATATATCACATTCCTCTCTGTGAATTAACTAAATAACTAAAAATGTAAATTGTTAAAAAACTTGCATTCTTTAATTCATATTGTACTATTATTGGATGTATACCAAGACCCACAATGGACTGTAAATGAAATATTTGTTTGAATTAAGTGGAACTCTGAATTAAATGCTATTAGTTGTCTTCATTATTATCTCTCTTGTCTTCATATATTGCACTCCTCTCTGTGAATTAACTAAATGATTAAAGATGTAAACTGTTAAAGAACTATTGAAAGAAGGACTTCATTATATTCTCAACAAATTACATTCTTTAAGTCATATAAAAATGTTATTGGAAGTAGGCCAAAGAGATACAAGGGACTGTCAATGAAATATTTTGTTTGGTGGACATTTATTTAAACCTGTTATTAAATAAAATTATTGTTACTTAAAATTAATTTTAGTTATCCAGTTGTTCAGTTTTATTATTTTTTGCATCACTTATCATTCATTGCACTTGTTCATGAGAATTTCATGCCTCCTGAGCTACGTCTGGCATAACTAGACCTAGGTAAGTCAGGTTGTAGTGAGATGGAACTCTAATGGCACCATTTGGAAAACCAAACACAGAAATGTCTAGATACTTCCTGTCTCTATGGTGCTACATCCTCTGCAGGAAATGATAGATTCAATTAATTATTTGTAATATTTTTAATTTGCTTATTCATAATTATTTATGCTAATCTTAATATTCGCATATATTAATCACAAGCTACATTGTATAAAAGATTATATATAATACACAACAAAAAATATACAATTTAAAAATCTGAAGGCTTCAATCAAGACTTAAAAAAATATTATTTATTTATAGAAAATGCCATTAATATGGCAGTGGTCAAATAAAAAAGAGTACCATAATGTAATTGTTATGTATTTGCCCACTATTATTACTTCATATTCAAAGTTAGGTTGAATAAATTTAGAATTTTTTTTCAGGTCAAAGATATAGAACTTTTCTTCGCATAGTTAGAGCTTAACCAACTCAATTAGCCATCTAATTATTGGTCAGGAAAAGGATATCTAGAAATTATAAGTCAGATTATAAATGTAATTTGGATTGATCAGATAAATGTCAATGCATGAACTACAAAAACAAAAATCGATTGTCACATGAAGCAACTCACCACAACTAAGGAAGATGAATTAAAAAAGTTAATAATAAAAAAGAGAGTATTATTTCAATAAATATTAAATAAATAGATAAAGAATATGCAAATATAATAATAATAATAAAATCTTAAATAGAAATTAAATAATAAAATATATCATGAAAAGACAAACATCTTCATCAAAAGTTATTTATCTAAAATACATCAAATCTTATCCCAAATTTTTATATCTTAGTTTTATTTTTTAAATAATAGATTTTTTTCCGCTTTTTATACTTCACAGCTTCCTTTAACATATTTGTTCATTATTACACTTTTTCTAAAAACATATCCAATATAATTATTGCTTTCTTACCTATTTAACAAATATCTAACTTCCTTCTTCCATTTTAAAACCTTAATACTGGCCAACATATTTTTATTTTTCTCCAAACTTTTATCTCAAAAGATTCCAAGTTTTTTCTATCTCCCAGTTTCTTCCCTATATTTTACAACTATACTCCAGACAAAACATGCAATTCCAACTTCGTAATAATCTTATTTTATTGTTAAAAGCCTGTTTAGCTATTGCAAATCCTCTCTTTTCTCTCACCTCTTCCTGCTGCGGAGAAATATATTGTTATGTAAATTAGGTAATAAAAATTATTTAATAACTGCTAAATGGAATTTCATTTTTTCCATAAATTGAAGTAATATTTACAATTAAATTAGAAACAAATCACATAGAAAGAAAAAAAAGGCACTTTAGGAATGTAAGAATACAGTATGTGCCATTATGTATGTAATGAATAAACAACACAAAGTGTTTGATAGGTGACTTCCATATATGGACAAGAAACATCATGTATAAAAATGAAAATTACTTGCACGAAAAAATAAAAATAGCATAAAATAAAATATATACATTTTCCAATATGTCATTAAAAAAAATGTCACTTTTTAAAACCAAATTTACATTTATTTTTTCATTAAAAAAAAAAAAATCAGTCAGAAGATAATCACTTCAAATCCCAATGCAATTATCAGAGAAGATAAACTATTTCGGTTTGTTTATAACCATTATAACGAGATTCACTAGCCCAATCTCAAAATTGAAAAATAAATAGATGTATATGTGTCGGCACGCGTGCACACAGTAACTTTTTATTGAATGTGTTCCAATATGCACGGGGCTAATATTTTTCAATTGTATATTAATTGTTTACGTAATAATTCAGAATATAAATACGGGCTGAGTAAAAAATATTTTATGATTCAACAATCTGAAATAATTATTTTTTCAAAAAAAAATTAAATAGTTAAATAATAATAAATTAGCAATAGTCAAAAACATTACCATTTTTGCAAATTGGAAATAAACAAAAAAAGCTTTTCTAAAAATGCAATTATACATAATGCTAAATAATTAAGTATTTAATTTTGCAAAAACATACAGCTAATTGCATTTAATAAAAATTATATTAGTCTTTGTAAAAAATAATTTAATAGAAAATGTGTACGATAGCAAAAAAAAATAAAAACACCCCCCTCCTCTCAGTTGCAATGCATTCACAACTGATGTAGAAGCGATCAATGAACTAGCTCAAGACGCTGCATTCAAGAAAAATAATGAATGTATATTTTGTTTTTTTAAAAAAAGAGGGGGAGAGCGTGTAGTTAACTTACCTGGTTATATATTGTTGCAATATCTTCATAGTGTACTAATCCTATTTTCTAATTTTATTCAAAATATATATGAGAAAAGCAGAAATTAAATTGATAAACTAGTAACTAGAAACGACTTCATTTTTCGTCAGCCCACGCATATTTATTTTTATCCCAAACGTAGCCTTACGCATTCTCTAGTGTCAATGTATAAATAGAGAGTCATTGGTTTGAGAGTATAGGATGGGTAAATAAAAGAAAGAATAATGATTAAGATTATAAGTGTATAAGATTAACGAACAAGTGAATGCCATTTAATATAGATATATTTCAAGATAAAAAAGTAAAATGAAACTTTAAGTTTTAATACACTCATACCTTCACTCCCTTTTATAAATTGGAAAGAATGCTTTAATTTATTAGAAAAAGATTGGAAAGAGAGTTGCTATTTTTAGCTATTGTTTAGCAGGTAATAATGGGTCAGAAAAAGATGAAGATAAAAGTGGGTGGGTTTTTCCCAGTAACCAATCAAAATTATGTTAGCATTAGCCCATTCATGCTATGATATCATAGCACCAGAATTGTCTATATAACGACAACTACTGGTGATAGAAAGAATTATTGAATTCATTCAAAAAAGACATAAATCATGTGACTATTTTATTCATTAGAGAATCGTTATGTAACAATAAAAAAAGAATAGTTTAAAAATAGAAAATGGATGTATTTTTGGTAATGATGAATAAATAAAAATGTAAAATGTAAATACATTTCAATATTGCAAAAACCTAAGAAAAAAAGACATGAAAACCATTGATTTTTTTTCCTCCTTCCATTCATAATTTTGTTCAATTTCATCAATTGAAAGCTAGCGTTTTTTGATTAATGAAAATGGATTATATAATTTGCACTATAAAACTGCTCCCATTTATTAATGAATCAATTTATGAGTGAAATCGTAAAAAAAGAAAGAATAGATTGCAATCATTTAAAACATAACAAAACAAAATTAAATTGTTGTTACAATTAAATAAGTTTTATATATATATAGAAATAAATATTAGATGTAATTTAAAAAAAAAAAATATTTTTTTAAAATTTTGTTGACTGTACGATATATATACATTAATACCCTATTCTTGTTTGGTGATTAGACAAATTATTATATTATGAGACGATGTAATTTACATTGTTCAGAATAATTAATTGATGACGAAAGAAAAAGAGGGATATCTAATACTGAATTGAAGTAGATGGAATCCATTATTACATAATAAATACGCTAGCCTGAAAACCAAAGACACTATAGGTTAAATTGTAGAAATGCTATTCATGAGATACTGAGAAGTCGACGACTACCTAATGGCGCCTGATAATGAGAATATGGTCTGAAATAATAAGATGAGCAATTTCATATATGTAAAAGCGCATTTCGATAGGGAAGAATTGATAAAATGTTTACTTGCAAGAAATATTACAGTCGCAATTTTCAAATTTATGCATATTGCATGCAAACGCATTAATATTTTTGATTAATATTTCTATCACCTATTTTTAGTATTAAAAACAGACGACATTAATCTAATAAAAATCGTTTTTTTTTTTTTGACCGTTAAATATGTGATTATACTAGTTTCAATAAATATTTGTCAATTTTACAATCACTAGTTCTGTGTTTATAAAATGTTTAATACAGTAAAAATGTCCGCAACCGATAGTCTCAATCATAATCATTTTCATGCTAATAAATAAATAAATAAATATTTATCGCATATACAGTTTTTTTTTTTTTTGCAACTACTAATGTGGAATTTATAAAATAATAATCACATAAAATTTAATAACTGAAAAGAAACATAGATGATAGATTGTCATCGATAACAGATTTTAAACCTTTATTAGCTTCGTGTTGCTCCTTCATTCATAAAGATTATTTTGTATCCATTTTGTTTTTCTCCTAATATTTAAATAATAAACAGCTGTCTAATGGAAATTATAATTATTGAAATATTTATATGTTTTATTTAATTATTATTGTAATATATAACGTGCAACCGTGTGTTAGTATATATTTGGAAAAACTTGAATATTTGTGTTAATATTATTATTGTAGTATCAATAGAAGAAGAAAAAATCAATTTGAATATTTTATTATTTACTGCAATTAATTCGACATTAATTCCTAGTTATCATATAAATAGAATTTTTATAGAATTACCTACCCTCGGATGAGTTTTTCAGAATGCTCAAAATAAATTCATTATTGTGAAGATGGAGTCATTCCATCTCAATTCAGATTATTTTCTCTTACACCCTATTCTTTCCTAACATTATACCCTTTTCTATTGAATTAGATCAACTCCTGATATGATAAATAGAATAATTTCATCCTGATATTTAACTTTCAAGCAAGCTCTAGTCTAATTAAGTTTTCATTTTTTTTTTTTTTTTGTTTTTTGCTATCCATGAAATTCTTAAAATTTATTATTAGTATCACAATTCGAAAGCATTAATATTTTTTATGCAGTTCTTGCATGATTTGTTTTCAATTCATAAAGAGTCAAAAAAAAATTTTTTTTTTTAGCTTGCAAAATTCTGCATTTTCAATTTATGTTACATTGAAACAAAACAACAGAAAAATTTCAATACCAAAGTTAAAAACTAGTCAAAAGATGAGATTATATCTAAATGTGAAAATAAAGATTATGATAAAAATGTTAGCAGCATTCGAAAAATTGGAATGATTGACAGTAAAATTTTCCTCTTGGATCATTCAGCAAAAAAAAAAAAAAATGACTCAGTAGTCAAAAGATTCCCCATTCTTGACTATTAAATCCTTTGTTATTAATAAACATACCAAAGGGTGTGTGTCAATCAACTCAATTCTTTCATTATATTAATTTTGAAGTTAGATACTGATATTTATGTCATAATTTTTATCTTCTTCATTTTTAAACATCTCATATTTCACTTAAGTTTTTAATAGTTTAATAAAGGTTAAACCTTTAAACATTACATGATCACTATCTCCCATGCTTGCTCATAACTGTTGTTAAAATAGACAAAACTCTCTTCATACAATAGTGCCACTCAAAGTAAGACAGAGTAATCAATGAATGACAGAAAGCTTGTGCATAAAATCCCTATCTAGTGCCTACTCATCCAATATCCTCAAACTAGTTTCTGGCTTGCAACCTTCGTCCGTGAGGCTCTCAGATCCAATGCTCCTCACTGATGAAGGTCACAAGCCAGAAATTAGTTTGGGGATATTGGATGAGTAGGCACTAGATAGGAATTTTATGCACAAGCCTTCTGGCAACCATTGATTACTCTGTCTTGCTTTGAGTGGCACTATTGTATGAAGAGAGTTTTGCTTGTTTTAATGAAGGTTTTGATAATTCTTTATGAATTTAATATATTGTTATCTGCATATTCAAAATTATTGACATTTCTTCCATCAGTAGTGAATTTACATTTGGTTTATCCATTCTGGATGATTATTTTATTACATATTCAATATATATTTGAATTGAAACAATAGATGACAACACAGATCTATTTATCTATTTTGGTAATGAAACAAATTTTTTTTCACTACTGTAGTATCTGGACCCATGTAGAGATTTTGGAAAAGATTTAAAATAGATGTGTGTGAAGTCTTAATGTAGAAATATCCAATTAGCTGATTGAGCACAATAATTATTTCTATTTAGTTTACCAAGTAGAATTTTTAAAACATTTTTCTCAGCTGAGAATTGATGCATGAACTTTTAACTTTGAATCTACTATTCTATTTTTTATATTAAATGATACATTATATAATTTTGCAAGGTCAACTAAATTAAAACCTTTGACATGATCAATCAAACATACTTTTTTTAAAAAGAATTTTTCCTAGTTTTTTGTCTCAATTATTTGGCATTTCACTTTCAATGTAAAGCTCTAATCAATACTAAATAATTTTTAAGATAATCTTGCCTGATAACATAAAATAATTTAGATTAAAATACTTTTAAATCTATTAAAATATTTTTTAATTCAATAGCTGTGGGTCTATATAAGATCACAGTTCAGTCTGTCATCTTTTACTTTAACGACATTTAATCTTTGTAAAAACAAATCTTCTTAATATTTTATAGTAAAAATTATATATAACCAATTATTTATTTCAAGGTTTGGATCAAGATTTATCAAAATCAATTTTAGCAGTGAAAGAAAGATGAAGAAATTTTTTTTTTTAATTTTGTAATTAATTATTTATTTATAAAATAAGTTTTAAATTTACTTTATAATTAAGTCATTCTTATTATATAAAATATTTATTTACTTCATATAAAGAGTGATTATTAAGCAAATCATTTAATAAAGACTTTTCAATTGACATTAAAACTAATTTTGATAGGCATATTTCTCCCAGTCACATTTTGGATATGATTTTTAAATTCTATTCAGCAGCAAAAAAGATCATTCTATAGATACACTGGTAGAATGCACCCAATATTAATGCTGAAAGTAATACTATTTGTGGAAAGACAGAATTTACATCTGTAGAATTTATACATTCAAGAAGTTTATTAATGCTCTTGCTTTTTGAATTATTTGAATTATGAATATCTATTAATTCCATTTAGCTGCAGGAATGAATTTTCTGATAATTAAAAGATCTTTTTATTCCTCTTTGAGATCTTAAAGGAATTAAGTAGGGCAAAATCCTAATATCCAATCCATATTTTCTTGTCACTGTAACTATTATTATTATGTGATTATTCATATAATAATCAAATATGGATGGGCTACTTCCCAACATATATTAGCCAGCATGATGAGTTCATTAGACTTTTATCTCTGTGTTTAATATTTAATATAAATACAATTTCTATATCTTATTTCAAACACTTTTTAGCAAAAAAAAAAAAAATTGTATATTTTATTAATTTGGGGATAATAAAATTACAGTTTTAATTTATAGGAAATAGTAATAAATAGAGAATTATTAAAAATAATAAAAGAAATATATTTAAATTAATAATTGTAAACAAAGGCAAAACTCTCCATACAGTAGTGCCACACTGTGCCAAACAGAGTAATCAATGGATGCCAGAAGGCTTGTGCATAAAATCCCTATCTAGTGCCTACTCATCCAATATCCCCAGACTAGTTTCTGGCTTGTGGCCATCATCAGTTTTGTAGTGTGTATATATATATGTGCATGCAATATATACAGGCCACTAGTATAATATTAAATACTTTACAAAGAAAAACGGTGTCTGAAAATCAGTGTGGAAATACACTTGACGAGAAAATAAATATACTCAGTACTAACAACACCCTTAAATTTAAATTACAGTAGAGCTAATAACATAATTATAAAGATGGACATGCTTTAAAATGTTCTAACATACCAAAAAAAAATATCCCCATTAACACTGAGTTACAAAGTGGATAACAGAAAATATGAATAGGTACCTGATAAATATGTACAAGTAGTAGTGGAAAATAAGTAGCCACTCTTCTCTCTCTCTCTCTTATAGAGGGGCTTAATGCATTTCAAAAAGCATTGAAATGTCCACATAAAATGCCTAAATTAATACCTGTCTCCAAGAAGCTACCAATTAATAATCACATGAGGCATGAGTTTAATAATAATAATGATGATGATGATGATGATGATGATAACAACAACGATAACAACAACAACAACAATAATAATAATAAAATTATCATTACATAATTAAAATAATTTCAAATGTATAAAACATATATGCTACATATTTTGTTTACCCATTTTAAAACTTAAAGATTAAAGTTCTTTCATTTTACTATGAAATTAATCCCTTTTTAAATGTGTCCTTTTTCTGATTTTCTTTTAAGAAATATACCACAACATAGTCTTTCATTACGATAGATAAAATAAATATGCACACAATGGTCCACAGCAGGAATTCTTTGAGAGAAATGTTCACAATTGAAATATCAACTTGAAAAGAAACAGACTGAAAACAGACATATTAAACAATAAACAATTCCTTTATGAAATTCATCCATTATTTGTTAATATTACAGCATAAAGTAAATTTAAATTATTTCTTTTTTAGCAAGACAATAAAATATACTCAAAGTAAGTAAGTAGACAGATGAATTCTGGATAAATAAATTATGACATCAATATATTATTTTAATTGCATTGGCAATAAAACAAGCGGATAATGTTTTTCCAAACTCTTACTAAAGTTGATTTGGAGAGTCAAGCATTGGTGGCTGAGTGGTTAACACAGCTACCTCACAAGCAGTTGTCCTGGGATTAGCTCCCCGGCTTACAGCTTTGATACATTAAAAAATAAATGTTGATTTGTAGAACATTTTCTTCCATTAAAATTGTAGAAAGCAGTCTATAATTATCATATTTTATCTTATTTTTAAGACTGGCTATAATTTTAAAACAATTACTCACCGTCTTTCTTTTGGTTTAATATAAAAAATATACTGTTTTCAAACTTATATCTTCAATAGTTAAATTATCCACATATATTATTTAATTTAAAGTCAGAACTTTATCAATAATGAATTTAAAAAGTATATAATAAAATATTAAAAGCAATTATTAATAGTCAAAAAGTTCAAATTAATTAAAGTCTATAATAGAATAAAATAAACATATGCATGTCTGGATGTTTAATCAGATTCCAATAATTTTACCATCTAAAATGTTTTATAATTTTCTTTAGAAAAATAATATAATTTATTGCATCTTCCAGTGATTTATCATCTAATAAATAGCTGAACACAACTGTATTGTAATACTGCAAGGATAACTTAGCTTCTTATCCAGACATTTAAACTAATAAAATCATGAACAATAATAATAATAAAAAACAATTGAAAACTTTCAAACTGATGAAGTCAAAATAAAGATGAGAAGTGAATAAGTAGTTCAATAATAGAAAAGATTTATTTTTCAGTTTTCTTTTTATAAAACAGATGTGCATGTTTAAATTCTACTGCAATATATATCACATAGTGTAATTTTAATCAATCAAATTGGAGTATTAGAGTGAGATCGTTAAACATTAGGGTATTTTCAATCTTTTCAATTATCTTAATCTTGAACTTTTAATAATCAAGACTATTTAAACATGTGATGTCTACATTGATAATTAACATATAATGAACTTTATTAATTTCATTTAATTATTAAATAAACCATTTACTTACTTTTAAACTAAATATTGTTTACTCAAAATACACTTTTTTATTTTAAGAGTTTTTAAGATTGTCATTATTTAGAGTACCCTTTTTAAAAAATATTGTTTTTTAATAATCCGTTTTAAAACTTTCAATTTTTTATATGTATGCACAAACATCTATACACATATGTTTACTAGATATAACTAATAGTTTAAAAGCAATGAAGTTAAATTAATTATAAATTTTATTTAAATTAAAACCTATTCCAACTAGTTTTCTTAAAGATTAATGTCTCAAACTCTAGCCTCAAAGTAGATATTATACTAATTAATAAAAGTATTTATTTTAAAAAATAGCAAATAAAAACTTTAACACAAATAAACAACCACATTTTATAAATAATACAATCAAATTTATTCACTGATATAACATAGCATGCTTCAAATTAATTCTTATCCGGATTTAAATTATTAAATTTGGATTTTTAAATAAGCTAATTATTATTTCTTAAGCAATTAATATTCAAACATGTTGAATAATTTATTTTACTCAATAAATATGAGGCTAAACACATCGAAAGCGCTCAACTGTCAAGTATTTTATCGATTCATTTAAGTATTTATTATAACTTCTCTTTTCAGTGCCTCAACATGCTTGTAATTTTGTTAAAATATCTAGGTAAGACTTTATATAATTTAACAACAAGGAAATTTATTTATTGCAATTTAAGTTTACTTATGCTAAAAAAATTAAGCATTACAGATTATATTTAACCCATAGGGTTAAGTATAAGGTTACTATAAATATATAAGGGACTTGAAGTTGAACTTTCAAGTTCCCTACATCCATCCACTCTATCTTATATAACTGATATACATGGCCATAAACATGTTAAAAAGATAAATGATCTTCAATATTCGTACATATGTGTTGAACCAGAACTCACTCATTAGTTGGTCCAGATCACCATCTCCCATATATATATATATATGCAATCAGTGATCAATTTATATTAAGGTAGCAAATCTTTAAACTTTAATAGACAAGCTTCAATATTCTCAACTCTCCAACTCTTCAGCCATTTATTTCATTGAAAATTCAAGGATGAAATGCTCAAAGCCTTGTTGATGGCAATATTATTATCATAACCATGTTGACCTTAAATCACTGACCCTCACACATAAAACCTTAGTATGTTATTTAATTATATAAAACAGGGATGGGCAGAATACAGGCTGAATATGTAATATTTAAATATATATATTGTCTATACTAAACTTAATGTAATTATAAGGGACTTGAACTCAAAATTTCAAGCTCCCTCTTTACACAACTGATATACATGACCACATACATGTGAAAAAGATAAATGATCTCCAATATATGTATTTCATGTTGAAACAGCTCACATCAGTTAGTCTAGATCATCTACTACACATATATACAATAAGAGCTCTGTTTATATTAAGATATCAAAATTTTAAACTTTAATGAACAAGCTTCAATATTCTCCCTTCTTCAACACTTCAGCCATCTATTTCATTGAAAATCCAGGGATAAAATGTCTAAAGCCCTTGTTGATGCCAATATTACTGTCTTACCAATGTTGACCTTAAATCAATCTGACCCCTCACATGTAGAACTCAGCCCATCCCACTTCTGTATAATTAAATGGCATATTGAGGAGTCAGGGTATGATAATAATACTGACATCAACAAGGGCTTTGATCATGTCATACTAGGATTTTCAAAAAAATGGATAGCTGAAGAGTTGGAGAGGGGAGAATATTGAAGCTTGTCCGTTAAAGTTTAAAGCTTTGCTATCTTAATATGCTGAGCACAGATTGTATATATATGTAAAGGATAGTGATCTGGACCAACTGATAAGTGCTGGTTCAGCTCAAAATATGTATATTGGAGATCATTTATCTTTGTCACATGTATGTGGTCATGTATATCAGTTGTATAAAATAGATTAGATAGATGTAGGGAGCTTGAAAGTCCGAGTTCAAATTCCATGATTACATTGAGTTTAGTATAGACAATATATATATTTAAATATTATATATACAGATGGGAATACACATATAGAATCTATTTATTTTATATTTCAATTTAATATTTTATATTTTAGTTTATGTTATCTGGATTATTATATTTTATTAGGTTTTATTTCAATTTTATCACATTTAATTTATTTTAATTTTATTAGTTTTAATGTGTTTTGTTATATTTATTTTTTTATTGATTATACTTTTATTGTATTATTCATATAGTTATTTATTTTATTGGTCATAGTTCTGAGGAAGACTGCATGACAGCTGAAACATCAGCTTGTGTGTCAATATATATATATATAATAAAAATTTAAAGTGTTTGAAGTAAGGTGCAGAAATACTGTCATTTTTCTCACTTTTCTGATAGTTCTTAATTGAAATATCAGCTGAGTTTTCTGGAAGGTAAAATGAATGTATGTGTGAATAATCTTTACATTTTAAAAATAGATATTTACAATCAAGACAAAACTAAATTATGGACCCTTATTCCTAGGAAACTGTATAATTATTAGCCAAGTAAATAGTTAGCGGCTGCAGAAAGGAGTTTGCTATTAACTGAAAGGAGACCCATTGATTCCTCTTGGAGGCCTTAAAGAAACCGAGCAGTGCAAATTCCTAATGTCCACTCCATATGTTCTTGTCATTGCAGCTGTTATTACTATGTGATTATTCATATAGTATACGAACATGGATGGGCTGCTCACCAACATGCATTAGCCAGCGTGGTGAGTTTATTGGCTTTTTACCTCTGAGTTTAAGAATATTTTTTCAATATATACAATCATGACAGACAAAAAATAATCATGGCTCTTATTCCCAGGAGGCTATAAAGTCACCAACCAAGGCAGCGATTGGTGTCCGAAGGTGGAGGGTGCTAAGAATCCCCTGATTGCAGACTCAGGCTGCCATTTGATGACAACTTTTTATTTAGGTACTTACAACTGCAGATCACTTTCAAGTGAAGAAAGATTGCAAGAGTTAGAAGAAGAACTGTCTTATCTTAAATGGGACATTATTGGACTTTGTGAAGTTAGAAGAAAAGGTGAAGAAACAATTGATTTAAAAAGTGGACATATACTCTACTATAAAGGCACAAATATTGGAAATACAAGTGGAGTAGGATTCATTATAAATAAAAAATGGAAGAATAACATTGTGGAGATTGATGGTGTATCAGACAGAGTGGCAAGATTAGTTTTACAACTTAATAGCAGATACCAAATGCAGATAATTCAGGTTTATGCCCCAACAAGTTCTCATAGTGATGAAGTTATAGAAGATTTTTATATGGATGTACAAAAGGCTTTTGATCAGAGTAAACAACATTTTAAAATTGTTATGGGAGACTTTAATGCTAGAATTGGTAAACAAATGAAAGATGAAAATGCTGTAGGTAATTTTGGTTATGGTAATAGAAATGAGAGAGGACATAGACTTGTGGAGTTTGCAGAAAAAGAAAAACTTTATATTATGAATTCTTTTTTTGAGAAAAATGTTAAAAGGAAATGGACATGGAAGCATCCAAATGAAGGTACAGCAGAATTGGATTATATTTTGACTAACAGAAAATACATATTTCAAGATTGTAATGTTCTTAATAAATTTAACACAGGAAGTGATCATCGATTAGTAAGATGTAGAAAACATGTTAATGCAAAACTAGAGAGACAAAAATTATTAAGAAAAACAATATTTACAGTTGATATTCCTAATCTTCAGAAACATTCTAATGAATTTAAATTAGAACTTACAAATCGGTTTCAAGTATTAGTAGATTTTGAACATGATTCAGATTTGAATGACATTAATAGGAAAATAAGTGATACACTTTTAAAAACTGCAACAAAGATAGCTGGTAGAAAAAAGCAGCAATTGACCAATAAAATTTCTACTGAGACTAGAGAATTTATGAAGAAAAGAAGGAATATGAGGATATACAACAATGATGCATTAAAAAAGATTGAATATCTCGAATTTTGTAAAATGGTGCAGAAAAGAGTTGAAAATGATATAAGAAAGTATAATTGTGAACTAGCAAGGAAAGCTGTAGAAGAGAATAAAAGTCTAAAGAGTGTAAAACAACATTTTGGTATTGGTAGGAAATTTATATCTGCAATAAGAAAAAAAGATGGCATTATTACTAAAAAGAGAGATGACATCATAAAATGTGTAGAAGACTTCTATCAAGAATTATATAGTAATAAAGAACAAGTGCCTCCTATACCTATTATATCTTCTGAATTGCCCAGAATTTTGAATGAGGAAGTGAGACATGCAATTAAATTTATGAAGAAAGGGAAGGCTCCAGGTAATGATGGAATTATAATTGATATATTAAAAGAAGCAGGTGAAGAAATAGAATTTTTTTTAGCAAAGTTATATACCAAATGTCTAAATGATAAAGATGTACCAGATGATTGGAAGAATGCAGTATTAATATTAATATTTAAAAAAGGTGATAAAGAAGATATTAGAAATTACAGACCTATCAGTCTTTTATCAGTTTTATACAAAATTTTTACTAAGATAATTACAACTTGTCTACAGAAAACACTGGATTTCCACCAACCAAGAGAACAAGCTGGATTTAAAAGTGGTTTTAGTACAGTAGATCATATCCAGGTATTGAGAGAAATTATAGAAAGGACAAATGAATATGAGTTGCCATTATGCTTAGGATTTGTAGACTATGAAAAGGCATTTGATTCTATAAACATTTCTTCAGTGATTAAAGCATTGGATCATCAAGGTGTAGATCCAGGATATTGTCATATTTTGAAGAATATTTATAAAAATGCAACAGCAACAATTAGATTACATAATGATAGTAGGAAAATCAACATTGAAAAGGGTGTAAGACAGGGTGACTCCATATCTCCAAAACTTTTTACAGCAGTGCTGCAAGAAGTATTTTGTGGATTAAAATGGGAAGCTAAAGGAGTGAAAGTAAATGGAGATTATTTAAGTCATTTAGATTTTGCAGATGATGTAGTTGTTTTTGCAAATAATGCTTTAGAGCTACAGGAAATGTTGCAGGAGTTATCAGATGAAAGTAGGAAAGTAGGACTAAAGATAAATGTTAAAAAGACTAAAGTAATGTTTAATGGATTTTCTCAAAATATGAAAATAAAGATTGATTATGATGAGTTAGAAGAAGTTAACAGTTACAAATACCTTGGTCAGATTATTAATACAGATGGAAATATAATGGATGAAATTAATCATAGAATTAAACTTGGTTGGAGTGCTTTTGGTAGAAATAACTTGATACTAAAAGGAAATATGCCTATGTGTTTGAAAAGGAAGGTTTTTAATAAATGTGTTTTGCCAGTTCTTACTTATGGATCTGAGACTTGGACACTTAATAGAAGAGCAATACAGAGACTTCAGACCACTCAAAGAAGTATGGAGAGATGCATGTTGGGAGTAACAAGAAGGGATTGAAAACACAATGTATGGGTAAGAGAACAAACAGGTGTTACTGACCTCATTGAAAAAATTAAAAGACTGAAGTGGAGTTGGGCTGGACATATTGTTAGAAGAGATGATAACAGATGGACAATTGAAATTTTAAACTGGATTCCAAGAGATTGTAAAAGACCCAGAAAGAGATCACATATGAGATGGGTGGATGAAATAAGAAAGTGTGCAGGGGTGATATAGAGAAGAGAAGCTAAAGATAGGAAAAGATGGATTGAACTTGGAGAGACATTCATCCTGCAGTGGATTGATAATGTTTGATGATGATGATGATGAAGTAGTTAGCAGCCAAAGATGGAGATACTAACAATTTCTTGTTTGTGAACCCGGGATGCCATTTTATGATATTCTTTTATTTACGTATCTAGAATTGCAAGTCATTTTCAAGGGAAAGAAGATTGTACAAATTAAAAAAAGCACTGTCTAATATTAAATGTGATATTGTTGGGTTTTGGGATATTAGAAGAGAGGATACAGAGACAATTGATTAAAAAGTTGGTATGTATTTTAGTACAAAGGTATAAATTTTGAAAGAACAAATGGGGGGAGATTTATTGTAAATAAAAAGAAGTGCAACATTATAAAGATTGATGGTATATTAGATAGAGTATTAAGATTAGTTATTCAGTTTAAGGAAGATAACAGATGCAAATAATTCAGCTTTATGATCCAACAAGTTTTCATTGTGATGAAGAAGTAAAAGATTTTTAACCCTTTCACCATACAGCTTAATGGTTGTGTAAAATAATTTTGATCAGAACAAACCGTATTTTAAAATTATCATAGAAGACTTTAATACAGAATTGGTAAATGGTTAAAAGACAAAAATGCAGTGTATAAATTTGATTAAGGTTATTAAAATGAGAGAATTCACAGACTTGTGGAATTGCAAAAATATTAAAACCTATATATTATAGTTTTTTTTTTTTAAAAAAAAGCTAAACAGAAATAACCATTGAAGCATAACAAATGAAGGTATACCAAAACTAGATTATATTTTGATTAACAGAAAGTCCATATTACAAAATTAAAATGTTCTTAATAGATTTGACACAGGAAGTGATCATAAATTAATGAGATATAAGATTAATGCAAAATTAAAGAGACAAAATCTACCAAGAAACTTAGTACTAACAGTAACACTCCAATCAATTTAAATTAGAACTTGCAAATTGTTTAAAATATAATAATATAGTAGACAGCTTCATTTCGATAGATTAACAGACTTTGAAGATGATTCAGCCTTAACTGAAATCAGTAAAAAGATAACTAATAATCTAATAACAACTGCAAAAAAAAGGAAGCTGGTACAAAAAGTAGCAATTTGCCAGTAAATTTTCTTTTGAAATGAGAATATATGAACAGAAGATGAAATGTGAAACATTTTACAAATAGTCTATTAGGAAGAATTGAATGTCTCAAGTTTTGTAAAATAATATAAAAAAAGGTTAATAGTAATATAAAAATATATATAATTATATAATGGCAAGGAAAGCTATTAGAAGTGAATAAAAATCTCAAAATTGTAAAACAACATCTTGATATTGGAAGGAAAATTATTTTTGCAATAAAAAGAAAAAGAAACTATTATTAAAAAGAGAGATAATATCATGAAATGTGTAAAAAAAGTTATATAAAGAATTATATAGTAATAAAAAATAAGAGGGAACAAAATCTCCTACTGTTATTTTATCTTTTGAACTGTCCAGAATCATAAAGGAATAAGCAAGATATGCAATTAAATCTATAAAGAGGGGAAAAGCTCCATAAAAAAAATGGAATTACAATTGATATCTCAAAAGAGGCAGAAACGCAGTGGTAATATTAGGAAAAATGAAAAAGAAAATATTAAAAATTACAGACCTATCAGTATTTTAGTAGTTTTATACAAAATCTTTATCAAGATAATCACAACTCCAGTGAACTTTGGATTCTAATGAACCAAAAGAACAAATTGAATTTAAAAGTTATATAAAGGTTCAATGAATATGATTTGCCAGTATGCTTTGTATTTGTAAATTATAAAACAACATTTTATTGTATAAGTATTTCTACAATAATTAAAACATTGAATCATCAAAATATAGATTTAGGATATCGTCATATTCTGAAAAATATTTATTAAAATGCAACAGCAATGATTAGATTACATGATCATACTAAAAAGTTTAACATTGAGAAAGGTGTATGTTTGGATAATTCTTTTTACAGTAATTTTACAAGAAATATTTTATGAATTAAAATGAGAAGCTAAGGAAGCAGAAGCAAATAGAAGTTGTTTTATATAATCTAGATCTTGCAGATGATGTGATCGTTTTTTCAAGTTATGCTTCAGATCTTCAAGAAATGTTGCATGAGTTATCAGATGAAAGTAAGAAAATATAATTAAAGATAAATAGTAAGAAAACTAAAGTAATGTTCAATAAATAAGATGTTAACAACTACAAATATGTTGATCAGATTATTAATATAGATGAAAACACAATAGATTAAATTAATCATAGAATTAAGTCTGGATGGAGTACTTTTGATAGAAATAATTTAATATTAAAAGATAATATATCTATGTGTTTGAAAATAAAAAATTTTAAATGGGGTGTATTGAGACTTGGATATGTAATAGAAGAAGAATTCAAGAACTTCAGACCATTATGCTATATGGAGAAATAAATGTTAGGAATAATAAGAAAAGAATGAAAATGAAACACGTGAGTGAGAAAACAAATAGATATCATTGACATCATTGAAAAAATTAAGAGATTGAAATGCTGGGCTGAATATGTTGCTAGAAAAGATGGATAGTAGAAGTTTTAAACTAAAAGACTTAAAAGAAGACTACATGTGAGACGGATGAATAAAATAAAAAAGTTTACTGTGTGTTGTGATAATGATTAATTCATTTTTTAACTTTGAAAAATTAAAATATCTACCATAAAGAAGCTTTAAATTCCATAAGCACTTTTAGAGAATTTTATGCACTGAAGTGTATGACAGTTTGGGATTAATCAATTTGAGAAAAAAATTAACTTAACAAGTCTTAAAGCTATTCAACTTTTAGAACCACTTAATTTTTAATTTTAAGGCGTTTGGTCAAGGAATATATTTAGACATTTCATGTTCTGTTTGAAAATTATTAATTTTCAAAACAGAACGTGTTATTTTTTTTAAAAAGTTAGTTTACTTTTAGAAAATAACATTTAATATCATTGGTTTTACTGTGTAAAACATTATATAATTCGAATATCAATCAATGAATATACATATATAAAGCAAACAAACAAACAATAAAAAACTAACTATAATCATTTAATAACTGAAACACAGGGTTGTTATATACCTGTGGCTATATATATGTAATATAGGGTATATGAGCACAGACTTTCACACCACCCACCTCTCTCCACTCTATCTAATAACACTGATACACCTAAACACATATATGCTGAAAAGATAAATAATCACCAATATACGTATTTCATGCTAAACCAGCAATCATCAGTTGGTCCAGACTATCATCTTTACCACATATATAGTATAAATGCTCAGATATATATATTAAGATAGTCTATCCTCATAGTTTAATGGACAGGCTTCAATCCACTCCACACTCCAACTCTTCAACCGTCCATCCAATTGAAAATCTGATGATGGAATGCTCAAAGGCCACCCTGAGGCCGAGATTATTGTCACACCCATGTTGACCTAAAGTCAATCTGAACCCCACATGTACAGGACATAATCCATTTAATACATATGCAAGGATGGGCAGACATCTCTATAATGTAATAACTGAAACACAGGCTTGTTATATACCTGTGGCTATATATATGTAATATAGGGTATATGAGCACAGACTCGGTCTCAGGGTGGCCTTTGAGCATTCCATCATCAGATTTTCAATTGGATGAACGGTTGAAGAGTTGGGGTGTGGAGTGGATTGAAGCCTGTCCATTAAACTATGAGGATAGTCTATTTTAATATATATCTGAGCACTTATACTATATATGTGTGTAAAGATGATAGTCTGGACCAACTGATGATTGCTGGTTTAGCATGAAATATGTATATTGGTGATTATTTATCTTTTCAGCATATATGTGTTTAGGTGTATCAGTGTTATTAGATAGAGTGGAGAGAGGTGGGTGGTGTGAAAGTCTGTGCTCATATACCCTATATTATAATCATTTAAATATGATCCCTGTGTATATTATTAAATGGATATCAGACTTTGGAGAGTATGTCCTCAGGTTGAATACAATTTTGGCACAGTACTCAAGTTTCTTATGAACATTCAAGTAATAAAACTATTCCGTTATTTTTTCAGACGCTCATTGCTAAGGCTTACAGCCTTGTTAAAACTATTACTTAAATAAGATTAGTAATCAATCACACCTATTGTTAAATATTTTCGTGGCCCATTTGTCAGAATCTTGTAAAATCGTTTCAAACATTAAATCTTTCCAACATATAAACAATATTTCAATATATTTTTTTCAATACATTCCTATCTTGTTGCTCTTATCGATGGAAATATTTTTAAACTTCTTTACTAATAGTTTTTAAAAAGATTTTACAATTTTTAATCATATCTTTTCAAGAATTTGGAACAAACAAGTTTTAATCTTGGAGCACAACAGATTAACAAAAACAGCTTCTGAATACTGCTGCCTTAGCTTTGTTTGAAGCCTTGATAAAGGATTGTGCAATTAACTTTTCCTTAAAAGTATATTTTTAAAAAGTTGAAATTGGTGTTCAGTCAAAGCAGATATTATTCTGTTATAGCTAATATCTACAAACTCTGTAAATCTTCATTAACTTTCCATTTAAGTAGTACCGATGTAAAATAGATAATTGTGAAATATTGTTCGAATCAGTGATATGACGATAATTAAAGCCCCTTTATTTCATTAAAAATATAATCAAGAAAATTTTTTCTATAGAATGTATTAAATCATTCTGAATGTAATCAGAAAGTTCTGAAAAAAATACTTACAAAATTTAAATGACATAACAATAGCTGATCATAGTTGCCTAACAAATGCATAATATCAACATAGTTAACTTTTTTTTTCTCATGGGTCATAGCATCAGCCATGAAGCAAACCCACTAACCCAGGACAACTGCTTGTAAAGCAGCTGTCGCTGACTCTTGACCACCAATGCTTGACATCGTAGTTAACCTTGATGCAAAAGTGATCATATTCTTCAAAACTACAGAATGCTAATTTATGTGATATTACATGGCAACATTATCTTAATTAAACATCCAAATATTTTTTAATCTTGTTTTTTAACCTTTTCATTGTGAATTGAAATGTTTAAAACTATTTGAATATTTATAACACAATCAGTTCGAATTGATAAATAAAATCACCTTTAGATAATTTAACAATATGTAATGCCTTTTTGAATTTTAAACAAATTATTTAACTCACTAAAACCAGCTGAAATCCCATATATTTTTTATTAGAAAAAAGGTATGACGAACAAAATATTTTCTTTTTTGTTATACACTTTTAACCAAAATATTGAATCGTAATAGCTAATATTTTTTTTAAAAAATGGATATTCACATTCATAACAGACAAAACTAAATCATGGGTCATATTTCTAGAATGACTGTAAAGTCATTAGCCAAGGCAATGGCAGCTGAAGGCAGAGGAGGTGAGAATCTTCTGATTGCAGATACAGAATGCCATTTGATAACAATCTTTTATTTAGGTACTAACAACTGCAGATCATTTTCAAGTGAAAGAAAGGTTGCATTAATTAAGAGAACTGTCTTAAATGAGACCATTGTTGCACTTTGTAAACTTAGAATAAAAGACAAAGAGACAATTGATTTAAAAAGTATATATATATACTGTGCTACAAAGGTACAATATTAGAAGCATAAATGGAATAGGATTCATTATAAATAAAAAATGGAAAAACAATATTGTGGAGATTGATGGTATATCAAACAGAGTAATGACATTAGTTACTGTAGATACCAAATGCAGATAATTCAGGTTTATATCACAATAAGTTTTCATTTTGATGAAGTAGAGGATTTTTATATGGATATTTAAAAGTATTTTGGTCAGACCAAACAATATTTTAAAATTATTATGGGAGATTTTAATGCTAGAATTGGAAAATAATTGAAAGATGAAAACCTTTTGAGTAAATTTGGTTATGATGATAGAAATGAGAAAGAACACAAACTTTTGGAATTTTCAGAAAATGAAAAAATTTATTTTAATAAATCATATCTTTGAGAAAAATACTAAGTGGAAATGGACATAAAAGCAACCAAACGAAGGTTCAGCAGAACTTGACTTTATTTTGATTAACAGAAAATATTTATTTCAAAGTTGTAATACTCTTAATAAATTCAATACAGGAAATGATCACCGATTAGTTAGTGTAAGATACATATTATTGCAAAACTAGAGAGACAAAAATTGTTTTAAAAAAAAACAGTATTCACAGTTGATATTCCTAACCTTCAGAAATATTCCAATAATTTAAATTAGAATTTTTAAATCATTTTAAAATATTAGATTTCAAACATGGTTCAGGTTTGAATAAAATCAATAGCAAGATAATAGAAAACTGCAACAAAGATAGCTGATACAAAAAAGCAGCAATTGACTAGTAAAATTTCTACTGAGACAAAACAAGAAGGAATACGAAAATATTTAAAAATGATGCTTTAAGAAGGAATGAATATCAACAAATTTATAAAATATGCCAATAAATATATATATAATTGTGAATTAAATCTAAAAAGTATAAAATAACATCTTGATATTGATAAGAAACATTTCTGCAATATATAAAAAAAATGAAACTATTACTAAAAAAAAAAAAAAATGACATCATGAAATGTATAGAAGAGTTTTATCAAGAATTATATAGCAATAAAAAAACAAAGAAAGTATCTCCTAAAAGTACTATATCTTCTGAATTGTCCAAGATTTTAAATAAAGAAGTAAAATATGTAATTAATTCTATGAAAAAGAGAAAAGCTCCAGGGTAATGATAGAATTATAATCAATATTTTAAAAGAAACAGATGAAGAGATAAAAAAAAAAAAAGGCAGGTTATATACCAAATGTCTAAATGATTAAAGATATATTAGATAATTGGAAGTCTGCAATATTAATACTTTAACAAGGTAATAAAGATGATATTTGAAATAATAGACTTATCAGTCTTTTATCAGTTCTATACTAAACTTTTATCAAGATAATTACAATTCATCTACAATGAATTTCGGATTTTAACTATTCAAAAAAAAAAAAAAGCTGGATTTAAAAATGTTTTTTTAGTATTGTGAATAATATCCAAATATTGAGAGACGTTATAAAAAAAACAAATGAATATGAATTGACATTATGCTTTGGATTTGTAAATTATGAAAAGGCATTTGATTCTATAAACATTTCTTCAGTGATTAAAGCATTGGGTCATCAAAGTATAGATCTAAGATATTGCCATATTCTGAAAAATATGTATACAAATGCAACAGCAATGATTATATTACATAATTATACTAGGAAGATTAACAATGAGAAGGATATAAGATGAGTGATTCCATATCTCCAAAAGTTTTTACAACAGTTTTACAAGAAGTATTTCAAGAATTAAAATGGGAACTTAAAAGAGTAAAAGTAAATGGAGATTATGTAAGTCATCTAGATTTTGAAGATGATGTAATTTTTTTAAAAACAATGCTTCTGAGCTCTAAGGAATATTGCAAGAGTTATCAGATGAAAGTAAGATTAAAGATTTTCTCAAAAAAAAAAAGATTGATAATGATAAGTTAGAAAAAGTTAACAACTATAAATATCTTGTGTAATGGGCAGACATGTTGTTACATTATTCTATAAATAAAATTAGAAATTAAAAGTAAAAAGTTCACAAATAAAAATTTGTTTTAAAAATTAAGTCATCTAAACTTGTATATATATAAAATTACACAGATGAAAAATTGTTAAAAGAAAAAGTTTTAAAACTAAATTTTGAGATAAAAACTTAAAGATATTAAAGTTAAAAATATATCTTTAAGAATGTGAAAAATTTAATTACTGCTGTTGTGTAAAATGGAAATGATTATTTTTAATTAGTCAAAGTAAACTAGCCCTTGGGCATCTCAAAATTTATAAGTAAATGACAGATAAAAGAAAAAAACAATAAGAACAAAATAGCCAATAAAAAATCCCTCAGGAAATAGACCACAGTGAAAGGATCATCATCATGACAGCTTGTCCAGTTAATCTGCAATTTTAATATAAAAAGGAAAAGGTTGGAAATAATTTATGATGTGTGCTAGATGTGTTAAGTCCAGGAGAGTTGAAGGAGAAGGGATTGAAAAGACATACTTTCAATCCCTTCAATTTTTCTAAAAGAAGAAATGTAATATTGTTTTCCTATATTGCAGACCCCAGGACATCAGGGTTCTGCAATAAAATCCTACAAAGAACTATATCAACTACAGTAAAGGACCTCCGGATGAATACCAATAGAATGACAAACATCATACTGGTCTTCCCCAGGACACCGTGTAAATTAGAAACAAAGGGATCCAAATTACAAGCAACTAAAAAATATGGACTTACTCTTTTAAAACCGTAAGAACTTTAGATAATTCATGAACATTAAGTATAAAACTTTCCCAGTATTTAAATAAAAATAGAAATTCCTATCTGACCAAACTAACTCATTTATTAGTAATTATTTTTATTGAATGTATTTTTTTAAAAATCATTTCCATTAATTTATTTTTTCTGTTCTTTTAAGTGTTTATTTCGTTTTTTTACATTAAGTTAAAATTTTTAATTAAATCATGTTAAATTTAAGTGGGTGTGAAAGGCTGCATAGATTCATAAAGTTATGTTAGTTTAAGGAAGGTTAAATCTTAGGATATTTGTTTCGCAGTTACATTGGGTCAGTGGATTGGATGTATTGGTGTAATTAGTAAATGTAGCATGAAGATCCACTACATGCAGGATCACATTATATGCCGCACTTGGGCAAAATAAGTCCCATTTCTTACTGACCATCGGAAGCAGATGGTATTTCCTGCTCCTTGGATCACCCCTGTAGCCTATGGAATGGGATAGTAAGATGGCAAAAAGGACTGCAATATTTTCCTATGGAGGTTTCTTTTTTTTATCGTTCTTCTCACCAGACAGACAAAGTATTCCTGTACTGGACGAGAGACATTTCTTCTCGATAACCGTGCTGTTCAGATGTATATTTCTGACAGTGCGGTATTGTGCTGTTGTATTTATGCTGTATTGAATACATCAACATATCAGATAGATTGGTGTTAGTTTAATTGCAAACTTTTGGCCTAGGGTTAAATAAGGGATATAGAATATTTTCTTTTTCAAGTACAATCTATGTAGTTTATCCATACTCGACATTTTAATAAAATATTAATAAATTTATCTGTGCAAACTAATAAAATCAAAAGTTAAAATGTAAATCAAATTATAAAGTAAGCATTATACTAAAATAATTCTAAATTTTATATATGTACAAAATAAATGTTTCTGTGTATTGTTAATCTGGAAGTGGCTTCTTCTTATTTTTTATTATCTTTCTTTCTTTAAAAATAAAGTATATATTATCTCTGCTGCTCCATGAGCTAGTGACTGGGGCTAATGGTCTATAAAACAAAGTTGGATCTTTAACAGTATCTGCCTACTATATAAATTTTCCAGGTTCAAATGGCCTGGTGGCACCCTTGTATGGCAGATACGATAAGACTCCAATAATTCTGATTTACCCTGAATGTTATACTTGGTAAAACTATTACAACAGATGGATCCATAATAGATTAAATTAATCATAGAATTACACTTGTTTGCAATGTTTTTGGTAGAAATAATATTAAAAGGAAATATGCCTATGTGTTAGAAGAGAAAAGTTTTTAACAAATGTGTTTTACCAGTTCTTACTTATGGATATAATATTTTGATACTTAGTAAAAAAGCAATACAGAGACTTCAGGTCACAACAAAATATGGAGAGATGTATGTTAGGAATAACAAGAAGTTGAAAATGAAATACATGGATGAGATAACAAATAAGTGTTATTGACATCATTGAAAGATTTGAGAGACTGAAGTGGAATTGTGCTGGACATATTGGTAGAAGAAATGATAATAAATGGACAGTTGAAACATTAAACTGGATTTCAAGAGATTTAAAAGACCTAGAAAGAAACATGTGAGATGGATGGATGAAATAAGGATGTTCTGGGGATAATGTTGAGAAGAGAGACTAAAGATTGGAGAAACTGGATTAAACTTGGCAAGATCTTCATTCTGAAATAGATTAATAATGGTTAAAAATGATGTCAGAATTAGGCTCAATGTTTCAAAATGTATTTGATCAGCAAAAGAAATTAAATTTTTGGAACACATTATAATAGATAATGGCAAATATCCTAATTCAAAAAAATTTTCTCCATTTAAGAATGCCTTGAAGCCAACAAATGTCAAATAGTTGCAAGTCTTTTTAGATTTACTGAACTTTTTTGAAAGCTTTCCCTCTCTATGAATTATTAAAAAAACAGAGATAGAAGCAAGGAGTTAAACAGGATGAGACTTTTAAAAAAATAAAGTGCTGTATTTTCTCATAGGGTATATGGAGGTGAATATATATATTTATCCAGAATTTTTTTAATGACTGAGAAAAGCTACAACCAATTAAATATGGATGCTATTGCAACAGTTTTACAATAAAAAAAATCCCCTAATATGTTTATGTATGGTCATTTAAAATTTTTACAGGCCATAAGCCTCTATTGAGGATATTTGGGAAAAATAAAAAGACTCTGAACCACGCTATCCAATATATGCTAAGATGGATTAATAGCATGGTTTCATATGATTTTGAAATGTTTCTTACTAGTATAAATTTCTTCAATTTTCTTGGAGACAGTATATAATGTTTTGGTAAATAATAATGTATAACTGTATGACCTTTTTGTACATTACCATGACAAATAAGATTGTTCTTTCTTTTTCCATTTACATATTTTGGATTACTAATATAAAAATTTGAATTAATAATGATTATACAAAATATTTTTCAATTTTTTTTCATCTATTATAATATTAATTCATAAGTTATTTTTTTACTGGTAGTTTATTTATATAAAATCAAGCAATATCTCATAGCACAACTAGTTTTATCCACAGAAACTTAGAACTAGTTAAACAATATATCTTCCAGAGAGTTTTCATAAGTTTGGGACTTTAATAATTTTCTATAGCCATAATCAGATCTTTTCTTTTCTTGACTGGGTAGAAGTTTCTACTTGATGGCAAGAACTTTTCTTCTTGCTAAGCATAATACTGACAGAACCTTTCAGAAAGTTAGCAGTCTTTTCCTGCAATGTTCATTACACAAAGTTTTAACATGGAACAAATGAACTTAAAAAAAAAAGGCCACAAACAGATTTAAATTATTCTTTTAGATGGTCTATGGCCAATACGGATAGTTATCCAGTAGATATTGGGAAATGGTATTTAGTTAAAAAAAGATGCAAAATCACAAAAGCTCATAAAAAAATATCCTATACATATTTTAACTACACTAATTCATCTGATACATTTAAAAAATTAAATACAGTATATGAAAAATGCAATGAATGGTACATGTTTACACTATAGATATTTGAATGGAAGATATATGGTATTAAACAAAGGTAAAACTCTCCATACAGTAGTGCCACCCTGTGCCTTTGTTTACAACAATTATGTGCTAGTAGGGATAGGGATCATGTGATGTTTAGTGATATATGGTATTAAGTGGTAGTGCTATATAATTTTTCTAAGATGTCCACAATTTGTTTCATTTTTATTGCATTGTTTTATTTACAACCCATACTTCTTTTAATGTACTTTTCATCATGTTTACGTAATTTATGATGGTTTCAATTGGCTAGAAGTCTTCTTCAGATTTAAAAAACAAATACATTAATGTTTATAAATGGATGTGGATACTGTATATATGTTTTTGGTTTATGTAATTGGACATAGATAGGTAAATATTCAATATTTTCAACTTTTAATTGATAGAATATGTTAACTATATGAGTATGTGTGTGTATATATATATTGTGTGTCTTTAGAGTATTATATGTTTATGTAAAAAATGGTTGTACTACAATTATTATTATTATTTTAGATTTGAAGAAGACTGCTAGCCTGTAGAAACTATCAGAAATTAAATAAAGAATTAAGAAAATTTAGAGAAATGTGATTTTTTTTTTTTAAAAAATAGTAATTTGAGAAATTTTGGCCTTTCATTTAAAAGCTGTTAATAAATAAATATTGAGATATTAGAATGGATTGTGTTAAGATGATCATAAGTAATGTCAAAACTTCCACTGATGATGATCAAATGTTATAATAGTTTGTTATTTAATAACTATGCATGCACAAATATATAATCTTTTCAGTTGCTTTAAAATATAGCAAAACAAAAGATAATTGCTAACAATTATCTATTATGATTTATGGATGATCATTTTAAAAGGCAAGTTGATTTGCTGTAAATATAAACATTAAGAAACCTATAAATAATTTCTAAATACATGGAAACAATTCAAAAATCTTTAAAAAATCAATCAAGTTGATTTTAGTTTAATTTTAAAGAAAAGTGGGTTCAAATAAAGAAGAAAATATTATAGTGTAGCATTTAAATTAATGAAGAAAAATAAGATATTACAAAGGTGCTAAAAATATCAAAAGTTGAAGATTAAACCCTCTGAAATATATATGTTGAAACTGTTATAGGTTTCATAGCATACAACAACATAGTAGTGGGTGTGTGCATACACACCCACACATATATATTGTAAGTGCCCAGACTAGTGCAGAATGTCATTGTATTTATATAAAAAAAAAGTTTGTTGATCTTGTTTAATTTTCATTTCACTTGATCTATGGATAATGAAGGTGTTGAAGTATTAATGTTAAGTAGATAACCATAGCAATTTAATATTTAAAATAATATTATTCACTATTAATATTAGCATCAAGTCATAAATCTGTTGTGATCAATTTCTGAAAAAATATATATTAGTTAATAAATAAATAGATTCTGAAAAATAATTAAGTGAATCATAAAAAGATCATTTGAATAAAATCAATATTATTATTAAGTATTACACATTTAAATTTCAGTTACTACAATCTCTATAGCAACTTATCTATTATAAAATTAAATGTTTTATGTTTCATATACATTTGTTTATAAACCAGTTTATAAAATATATTAATTAAAAAAAATATTGAAAATGTGATGTGAATTTTTGATTTTGGTTTTAAAATGAATATTTAATTGTAATAATTCTCAAAAAGATGCAACAAAAGATAAAGCGGATGAAAGTATATATATACAAAGCATAGACAAAAAGTAAAAACTAATAATAAAAAGAGATGATCTTAAAGTTCCATCAATTTATTAATTTTTGGTGTTAAAGTGTCAATTCATTTAATCATTTATTTGATCATTTTTATCACAATAACACCATAATTTAAAACATTTAAAATGAAATAACTATAAATAGCATAGTTAAAACATTTGAAAAGGAAGTACATTTTAATAAAAAGCAATTTTTACATCAAGGATCTTGGTTTTATATCAAAAGATCTTCAAATCATCAGAGCTTCATAATTACAGTAAAAGATTTCTGTTACAATTTAGATTTTACCTTGATAGATAATAAATCTGGAAAAGCAATTTTATTGTAAAGATTATTTATAAAAAAGTAACTTTAAAGAAAAAACATCTTTATTAAAAAAAATACAAAAACAATTTTGATGCAGATGTATAAATTATTATTATTATATAAAAGATAGCTATTTAGCAACAAATGATCTGTAATTTATATAAAAAAAACTATGGTAAATTTGGTACTGTTCTAGTAGCCACCGTACATCACTTGATGACACAGTTTCTGTGCAAAAACACAGAAATATGACATTTATGCAGCTGAACCTATGGCTAATACACTATGACCATAATAACCATTTGGGGCCATGTGATGGTGTTGTTTTCTATGCAAATGCATAGAAATCATATGCCCAGCTTTGTGTGGCCACACTTTATGCATATGGTCAATAATGACAGTTTGCTACCATTTGATATGAGGATGAATGTACTTCAATTTCCCAGAACTCTTGAAATCTACTTCCAAACTAATTGTCTCCCACCCCAATTGATGCAGTAGTGCATAGTGATAATTGTCAGCATGCTTCCCTATGCATCTTGGAAGATGGGAGAAATTTGCAAAGGCTATGACAGAGCATAATTTGATGGATTCATGCAAAATGTCTAGTTCTTGCTGAGAGAAATAAAATGGCTGAAAGCAACAGTTAACATTTCAAAGTATAGGGATGGCTGAATGTAGTAGCTGATGCTTTTGCCTTTCTGTAGGCCCAAAACATCCAGCCACATGCCAACAAATGTGTGTGCGGGAAAGAGATGCAAATTCACAGGCAAAGCTAGCAGTTTGTATGCTACTTCTGTGTCTGCAGGTGAACTATCTTGATTTGGAAGGGGACGTGATTTGAGGGTTCTAGAATTCCCTTCCTCAAACCATTACAGCTCATGTATTACTGAAGCTATGACAACCTCATCATCAAACGCACACTGGCTTATCTGGAACTGGCCAGAGGTGCTGTTGTTGAGTGAACCACTGGTTTGAGGGAGCTGTGCTGTGAGAGCCTCATGTCCCATCCTTGCCATCAAATAGGCAGCCCTGGACACTCACCAAGATTGACAAAACCCTCTTCAGCTTTTGGAAGAATCACCAGGTCAGGAAGCTGCCACAGCAATGGATCTTTGGAGGTCTGTGCTCAGAGGCAAATGAATGTTTTGCAGCCACCATCCCCTGTTGCTCTGCAGTGACCCTGCTCAATGCCATCTGGGAGAATGTCATGGTCAGATCCACCATTTATTCTGACAGCTGGAAGGAATATAAAACCAATGAGCTGGAGGTGGCAGGGTTCAGCTACATGACTGTCAACCACCAGTACAACTTCATTGATCCCAGCACAGGTACCCACACCCTGGTAATTAAGCAGCTGTGGTGGCTATTGAAGTGGCAGAATAAAAAAATATGATACAGCCCACCAATCCCTGGCCAACTATCTTACTGAATTTATATGGTGATATTCTTCACAAAAATGAGGACCTGTTCAGGGCCATCCTGAATGAGATGACTGTCCACAACTGGTAACAAGTTTAAAAAGACATTTAGCAAGTGTTATTGAAATGGATGTTTCATGCAGTGTTACTTTTTTTTGTTCAAATTATAAGCGAGAACTTGTTGTTTTCAATAAAGTTGTTATTGGAATCAATGCGTGTTGTTGTGATTTCTTTTTAACACAATTATCAATCAAAATAGTTTTTTTTCCTTCAAAAAAAAAAAGGCAGCTGATTACTTTTTTAATGAAATGTTTTTTTGTTTTACTTTTGTTTAAACATTTAATTTAGTATTAGAAGAATAATGTAAATAGTGTTAAATAAATTGGCTGCCCCAGAAACATTATAGTAATATATTTTTGGACAGAAATAGTGCTATCAAGTGATGTACAGTGGCTAATAGTACAGTACCATAAATTTCAACTTGCAAACACAATCTATAGAGTTTGAACTCCTGGCTTAAAACATTAGGGATAACTTTCAAAACATTAAACAAATTAATTGAATTGATGATTTACAACAATATAGTGTAATTATTATTTGCATATATATGAGAAAGTAGTTCTTTTATAATTTTATATATTTTAATTTATAAATAGAATTTTTTTTTTGTGGAATTTTGTTACCAATTTATAAGAATGTGTGTATATAATCTATATGCAAATGTTTATATCAATAGAAAATCATGAAACTTTTTTTTTCATTTGTCAGGCTTGATTTAAAAATCAACTATTGACTTGTTTATTATAGTTTTATTTTTACTTTCAGATTAAAAAAGGATGGTTAATCTATAATAAAACATAATTTTTTTTCTTTCTTTCACAGTGGGTGTGAATTTTGTTTTTATATATACATAAAAATTTTAATTTATTGTAATATGGGGTAAGAAATATATTATTTTTTATTATTATTAGAAGTCTAATAACTATCCATGTTTGTTAACTGACTATATATCTCTATCAACATATTGTGCGGTTAATGTTTTGATATTTTATATAAAAATTATCTCTTTTCATATTTATTTATATGTGTTATTTCATTATCGAATAACAACCATTATTCTTCATTTATTATTTACTTATTTACTTAACCTATTCAGAATTTTATTTCTTTAAGACATTATTTTATATTCATTTGAAAGATCACATCTTTGCCCCAGTGATCACATATTCACGCAGAAGGATTGATAGATTAACGATCAATGAAATCCATGGCAGATTGAGGCTTCATGAATGTAAAATCCTGACTTTTTCTGATCATAGCATTCTCCATACTGCTGGGACAACACCAAAGGCAATTAATTTGTTTTGAGATGAATCACAAATGCAATCTGGTGATATAAACTTTACATAGTTGGCATGCCTGGATGAAAAGCAAATAAACCCAGCACTTGAAACTTACCCAGACCTAGCTCTCAACATCTCAAACAGAGGAACCAATGCATTAATAACCAAGAACATGGCAATAATCATATAATCAAGGTAATACAGGGTAAAGGAGAGATAAAATAGACCAATAGTTAGTAACACTTTTTATTCTTATAGACACATGTATATATTCAATACAATAAAAAATAATGACCATATAATAGTTGTCAAACATTAAATATCTTTTATAATATTAATAGTTCTTTCCATTAGTAATGTATAGATTTTTAGTAATAACTTTAGAATATTCAAATTTATCTAGGATTTCTTTAATGATAAGATAACATAATCTTTTTGACAGTTAGCGCATTTTTCTTTCCATGGTTCATGGTCCTTTCCCTTTCTGCTGCTTCTATCATTTCTCATAGCTGGCCATTCAATCATCAGTGATTTTCTTTTCTTCTAGCTTTTAAGTGATATTAGGAGAGAGTATGCAGTATAGTGTGAAAATGATAGCAGGTGAGAGTGACTGATGGTGCCAGGGACTGGGGTATGAAGCCCAGACAGAGACACCTGAAGTTTTCTTATCAACACATGTTGCTGCTTTCCAGCTTGTAACTTACATTTTGTATGCAATATAAAAACTATTGTTGATTTTCTCTGCTTGATTTTTCTGAATCTAGAGTGAATAGTAAAGAACTGATCTAACTATCAAGCTGACACTTCTACACCTGATTCTCCCACTGTTTACTTTAATCAAATTTCTGGTTTTAGTTATCTTTATTTTAATTCAAATGATTTACTTAATCTTTTTCTTAAACTAATCTACTATCTTATCAGCCAGGAATCTTTCCAAAATTTAAGTGCATTCCTGCCAATGAGATAGTTTACAAATATTACTTTTATTAATTACTTTTATTGTTTAGTTTTATTTTGAAATTCATTTCTATTTTATAATATTTTAACATTTATTTTCCTTTTTAATTATAACATTTATTTTCCTTTTTAATTATAAAAAAAAAAAGTGGGTTCTGAATCTTTATCTAAACTGGATTCTCTTTCCCTTTCCTTACTTTTATATAACAAACCTACTATAATATTTAAACATTGCACATCGCGCTATATAAAATAATTGATTTATAACAAATCTACTTAAATATCTGATGCAATATTTTAATTTATTCTTAAAATCTATTCTTAAGCTATTTTTCTTTTTCTTTTCTTTTCTTAAATTATTAAAGTATATGTAATACATATATATGGGTGTTTTTCAACATATATTTTGCAAGTGTTACATCACACCTCTCTGTTTGAGAGATAAACCTCTCTCAGTTTGAGAGATAAAATGGTGTTAAATTGACCCATTTTAACTTTGATGTTTACATTTAAAAAAAAAAATCAATCTCATTAGTGCTTGGAAATGATAAAGTTACAGAGAGTACCATTTCTTACTGACTTACTTTCTAACAATGAATTCTATGTTGAATAAACCTATTTTAATTTCTATTGTGGAGACCACTAGGGAAGATAGTCATCTCTATGGATGCATAATGTGAGATTCAGATGCTGTGAATGGCAGGATACATCAACTGACCATTTGACTTATGCTTTGTTAATACTGATATACTGGGAATTTTTCTTCCAGTGTATCACTATGGATGCTGAATGTGGGATTTAAAAGCTGTGAATGACAAAACTACTTCCCAATTGACTTTTACTGTTTTTTACTGATATGCTGAGAATTTTCCTCCATAAGCTGGGAATTTTCTTCCAGTACATTCAATTTGGGGAATAGACTGAGGATTTGTCTTCTAGCATGCTGACTTTAATAATGAGCTGGAAATTTCTCTACCAGCACATTGGATGGTCCCAGGACATTCTCTCCTGGGTTCTCATTCTTGTCAATACATGAATTCCCTATACATGAATGCCCCAATACAATTAGTGGAACATTGTTTTTCACAATGAAATGGTTTACACTAACATTTATTGAGTCCAAGAATCTTTATTATCCTTTCATGTGCACACACTCCAATAACTCTACCTACTTCCACACAACTGTCATTTATATTTGATTACTGTCTATTTATTCTTATATTCAAGAATGTTGCCTTTTTGGTAAGTATGAGCTGAGTTACTTTGTTTATTATTATCTCTCTTTTATTTTCTATTTAAATTATATTTCTATTATGGTTTACTTGTTCTTTGATCTCATAGTCCAAGGACAATATAGATATATTTTTATTTTTCATTCCTATTTTCTTGTTCCCTGATCTCATAGTCTGAAGATGATGGTTTCTTTCATTATTGTCTGAGGGTCAATCCAATTTGTTCAGACCTACTTAATTTTTGTTAAGCAGTTCATTTTGATTTCTTATTGAAGCTGTGCATATATATATATTGTAACAGGATGGGATATGAGGTAAACAAGCGGTGAACCTGGGGTGATGGCAAAATCATCATCCACCCCAAATAAATACAAAATGAAATATCAATAAATTTATAAAGTTATCAATAAGTAAATTTAAAGATAGAAAAGTATGATATTAGAAAATCTCTGAGAACATTGAGAGATCAGCTAGCTACTACAAAAGAGCAACTAAAACATAATTATAAATTTGACCAGCATTATAATAAGTCAAAGTAAGTATGGGTAAATACTCAAGAGAAATAACCATCCATCATCATTAATGATGGGAATAAACAAATCAGTACAATAAATCAGAATAAAATCAACAGACCATCTTGTGGCTGGATTTGAACCATAAAAAATATAAATCAACAGTCAACCTTGTGACTGGATTGGAAATGGGTCTTCTGTAGACCAGGCTAACTATTGAGCCTTTGCCAGCTTGGGCAATTATTTAAACATAACTTGGATGCACCAGCTTAGTGCCCATCCATTAAAATACACAATAATCAGAAATTCTAAACAATAATGCTGGGACATTAAAACATGCTGATCATCATCAATGCTCAGGCCACTTGTACTGGCCAACTATAAACCTAAATTTTTAATAAGACTAAAGTAAAATAAAAAAATAATAGTGCATGGGCTTTAAAGAGTATCCTCTTTTGCGCCAACCAGGATGATGATTGATCATCACTGGATGCCCAAAGCACTAAACACATCCCCATTTATCCGTGTCCGAAATCTAGCTCAGAGAACATGGGCTCTATCACTGTATGTGAACAAGAGATGATGGAATACAATTTTTAACAATATAAGATTATTAATAACAAAAAAAAAAATGATTAAGGTCTTATAAGGGTTCTGATTTTGAAAGATACACAATAATAAAGTCATCCCTCTGTAATTTACAAGATTACTACAAAATTCAAGTTTTCACATTAATTTACATAATTCCTATTCAAAATTTAAATTGTTACATTGATTTACAAAATTAAAATTTACAATCCAAGTTATTACTATAGTTTTACATATATAGGCGCACAGACGCGCGATTTATAATATACAATTAATCAATTTCAATTGACATTCAATAACAACAAAAAATGATTAAAATTTACATGTGTTATAATTGACAACATACGCACATATACATGTGTGTGCGTGAAATAACCTATTTGACTTGCTACAAAATAATTATCAAAATCTTAAAATATATAAAAATACAATAAATGATTAAAGTTTCAAGTTTCAGTTAAATGAAATACATTTTACATAGTAGGTTTACTGAAACGCATATTTATATAATTTGCACAGACGTGCGATATATTAATTTATCTACATAACATTAGTATTTATCACAATAAAATTATTACAGATTATTCTCGCAATTTAATTCTCTTTGCTGAATATAATCTTTTTCTTTAAAATAAGAACTATCAAATTTTTGACAGTTAATTGATTTAAAATGTCTTTCTTTTTTTTTTTTTAGTCTAAAAGATTTTTGGAAATCTTTTTCTTGATTATTAATTATAACTTTCTTTGTAGTTTTTTTTTCTTTAATAAACGATTTTAAACTAATATCGTTTTATATATTTCTATCAGTTATAAAAATGTCATTTTACTAAGGAAATTGTTTAAAACTTCCTTATCATATATAATGCTACTCACCACCAGCTGTATATACGTTTATCCGTGTTTCTTTGCCTTTATCTGATGCAGCATAGTGTAATTAATTCTTCAGCAAGCTGGAAGATTTTTCTTGATGAGTTTGGTTTTAGTGATTGTCATCATCAGGTAAAAGTATATAATTCCGGTAATTTGTTGGCATACCATGAGATTTCTTTTGTAGTCCAAGCAATTGTCAGGCTGTCTTCTAGAACATATTTAAGCAGCTAGTTGATCCATTTGAAGTGACCCTGGCTTCATAAATCAAATCTCTGCAGTAAACTATAATGCAGCTACTGGACTGTACTCCCTTAGATCTTCATAGGAGCTTTATATAACTCTGCTAGCTATTTTATCCTCTTTTTTTGGCTATTGATTCAGAAGTGACCCAGCTTCAAAACCAAAACTCCTGTGAAGGAAAATAGTAGCAGCTCCTGCCTTCAGCAACATTAGATCATGGTAGCTTTTCTGCAAACTCTCTGCTACAGCCAACAACATACTGCTCTCTTCAAAATCATTATCCAAACTATGCAGTGGCCCAGTTGGCCACTGCTTAAAATACTACAACCAGACTCCTCTGGTCAACTCTTACAAACTACAAGCAAAAACTAACTGATATTTTTTTTTATCAGTCTTTTATAACCTTGGGTAGATCAGGTGACAAAAACACAGTGGCTGTTTTCAATTAACTTTAATCCATTTGAAAACAAGCTGGAAATTTCTATCAAAGTGTGATTTTCATGTTTTTACATTAATCTTTGGAATTTGACCAAAGGTGTGATAATCCTTTAGAATTTTTAATCTACAAAGATTTAGTAACTACATAGTAGAAATGAAAACAAGCATTAATTAGAAAAGATATTTTATACAAGTATTAATTAAAAGATTTTAAAAATAGACATTGTTTTCAAAAGTATCAAAAAAAACAAGCTTATATTTAAATTTCAAAATCAGAATTACAAATAATATTTATCAGACCTTTTTAAAATATTAATTTCATAATACAATTTTTATTTTACATCGGAGTTATTATTTAACTCTTTACTTAGTATTATTTTATTTTAGAAAATATAATAACTGAAACATAGGCTTATTTATACCTGTGTCTATATATATGTAATATTAGGGTATGAGCACAGACTTTCACACGACCCACCACTCTCCACTCCATCTAATAACACTGATACACTTAAACATACATATGTTGAAAAGATAAATAATCACCAATATACGTATTTCATGCTAAACCAGCAATCATCAGTTGGTCCAGATTATCATCTCTACACATATATACTATAAGTGCTCAGATATATATTAAGATAGACAATCCTCATACTTTAATGGACAGGCTTCAATCTACTCCACACTCCAACTCTTCAACCGTCCATCCAATTGAAAATCTGATGATGGAATGCTCAAAGGCCACCCTGAGGCCGAGATTATTGTCACACCCATGTTGACCTAAGGTCAATCTGAACCCCACATGTACAGGACATAATCCATTAAATACATATGCAAGGATGGGCAGACATCTCTATAATGTAATAACTGAAACATAGGCTTATTTATACCTGTGTCTATATATATGTAATATTAGGGTATGAGCACAGACTTTCACATGACCCACCACTCTCCACTCCATCTAATAACACTGATACACTTAAACATACATATGTTGAAAAGATAAATAATCACCAATATACGTATTTCATGCTAAACCAGCAATCATCAGTTGGTCCAGATTATCATCTCTACACATATATACTATAAGTGCTCAGATATATATTAAGATAGACAATCCTCATACTTTAATGGACAGGCTTCAATCTACTCCACACTCCAACTCTTCAACCGTCCATCCAATTGAAAATCTGATGATGGAATGCTCAAAGGCCACCCTGAGGCCGAGATTATTGTCACACCCATGTTGACCTAAGGTCAATCTGAACCCCACATGTACAGGACATAATCCATTAAATAAATATGCAAGGATGGGCAGAATGCAATTAATTTATGAAACATTTTAGTTGAAAAAAAAAATGATAATGGAAAATTTGAAACAATAGGCTACTAATAAGTAGTTTAATTAAAAATATAATTGAAAAGGGTATAAATAAAGAATTTTTCTTTTGTTCTGGGTATTATGCTTATTATCATCTTACTGAAGAATAAGTTTTTATTCAGAATTTTTCAAAAGGACATTTTGACAAATTTATAAGAGAATTTACGGGAAAAGTTTTGCTGTACTTTCTGGAAGCAATAGTCTTGCTTTCTGTTCAGCATAAGTATCTATAAATTCAAAATGTGCTACTTTCTTTGCCTTCACTCTCCTGCCCGTTCCTGAGACTGGAGTCTTAGACATATGAGCCAGCCTGAGAACTAAAGTGCCTTGCATTCATGAGAATACCAACTTTTTTCAATGGAAATGGGAAATAACATCAAAGCTCAAAAATGAACTGCCATGCAACATCAACAGCTTCCATTCTTACACCAGCCTTCTAGTTACCGGTAACTATTCTATAATTTAAAATATGTTTGTCTTTCCCTAATGTCAATCTTTAATATGTTTTGTTATTCTATTATCTATATGTATATATTTGAAATCTATATATTTGCATCTTGTAACATTATATTTCATCAATTGCTTCTTTTCTCTTTCTAAAAATAATATAATGGGTGGTGATTTATTTTGTATAATGGTGGTGGAAATTTTTATTAATTTAATTGTAAATGTGTCACTTAACTTACCATCATTATGCACCTGTAATTAAGTATTTATTTTATGTATACACCTGGGTCTCTTTTTACGTGGACTTATTTAACATGATTTTGAAGTTACGCAATTTATGTTTCACCAGAAGTCAAACTCCAATAATGAGCTATTACTTTAAATAATAAATTTCGCACACTTACATTATATTGAAAGTAATAGCACATTATTGGAATTCGACTTTCATCTAAGTAATTTCAATATTTTCAGTGCTTTATAATAGTAAGATTTTATGCAATAATGAAATTAAAATAATGATTTCCACATTTTATATATATACACATTAAATTTTACAAGATTATAATGTAAATTTGTTCAAACATTGTGCGTGTTAATTTTGCACTTTAAAGCACATTCTGTTTTTGCTTTTTAAAAAAGAACGTAATCAATTATTAATCATTTAGTGTCCGCAAGTTTATTTTTAAAAGATGAGTAATAGCAGTGAAGCGAAATTTGATTTTTAAACGGAATTGAAAATTAAAGACAAAAATAAGAATTTAATTTTTAGTTGTTAGTTTTAATTAAATTTTTCCCAGTAGTGGTGAATATTTAGTCTTTTTATTATCATAAGTCTAAGTTCATAAACAGTTAATAAAATCATCGTCTCAAAGATTAATTACTAATTACGTTGTCAACAGAAAACCATTAGCACAACATGAGAGTAAACTTGGTGCTACTTGTATTTCCTCTTGTGAGAATCTGATTTTTTTACTAGTTTGCAAACGAACGTGTATTTCAGCAAATAGCGATAATAATTAAAATGTGTATAAAAAAATGTGAATTATTGTACTGTAAATTATGCATAAATATATATTATTTTGAATTAAATTAAATATTATAGTTAAAAAAAGTTTGTCTTGTATCAATTTTTTTCAAATTTGAAATTTTTTATTAGTCATATTTTATTTCCTTTTTTTTTTTTTTTTTGCACGAATTTTAAAGTAATTTTACATTGGTGCTTTGCTTTTACGCGAATTTTGAAAAATCACAGACCGCATCCCCCCCTTTTTCAATGTAAGTTACATCTATTTTTGCACGATTTCATTTGTGCGTGTTTTCTGAGGAACCTATCTATCGCGTAAAATGAGACCCAGGTGTATATTTTGTTTTGGAAGGAGAGAAAGCAAATCACAAAGTGCAAATCCCATTCTTAGAATTAATATTTAATAGCTAAAGATTCTTTCATATAACTTTAAAAAATCCTATTATAAAATTTCAAATATTTTTTTAACTTAGCCTTTTGTTTTTTTGATATATATAAAAAGGAAAGATCCTGATCAATGTCTTTATTTTTTTAGTCAATGAAGGGTTACAAATTTAAAGTTCTATTCAAAGAGCGTAAAATAAAATAAATGTTCGCATTTATTTTTTTTTGTAATAAGAAAGTGTACATTTGACAATATGTATTGTACCGAGATACATCAGGAAGGAGTGTGCTTTCTTCGGAGTTACACATAATTTTGGGAGAAATATAAATTGATAAAAGATTTGTTTAAATATTTAATAAAAATAAAAGGTCTTGTAGGGTAAAATAAGAATAAAAAGAATTTTTTTTTCTCATAGAAGGGTTTATCATTAAAAGCATAAATTAGACAGTTTTATAAGATATAATTTTGAATCACATTTAAATAAAACCTAAAGAATTAAAACTTGATTTAACTAAAAATTTGATTTAATTGAAATTTGATTTAAGATTGCTTTTAAAAAGAAAAAAAAAAGCAAGGTGGAGTTCGTTTTGTCTTATAATAAAAAATATATATATAAATATATATAATCAAAGGAATGTAGTGAACAATGGGAGCTAATGACAAACATGAAAAATTTCCATTAAACGGCTAGTTGGTGAAATAACTCTAACAAAGAAATTGAATTTCAATCATCTAAAGAATGACCAATGAAACTGTGTAGAGAGTGAAAGAAAAGAAATAATTGTCCAATAGCAGAATTCAGATGTGATTGAATCCAAGATAAGACCGTAAAATATAAAAGGGAATTTTCTATTGTATTATATATACACCTGGGTCTCTTTTTACATGGATTTATTTAATGCGATTTTGAAGTTATGCGATTCATGTTTCTTCGGAAGTCGAACTCTGATAATGCGCTATTACTTTAAATAATAAATTTCGCACACTTACATCATATTGAAAGTAATAGCACATTATTGGAATTCGACTTTCATCTTAGTAATTTCAATATTTTCAGTGCTTTATAATAGTAAGATTTTATGCAATAATGAAATTAAAATCATGATTTCCACATTTTATGTATACACACATTAAATTTTACAAGATTATAATGTAAATTTGTTCAAACATTGTGCGTGTTAATTTTGCATTTTAAATCACATTCTGTTTTTGCTTTTTAAAAAAGAACGTAATCAATTATTAATCATTTAGTGTCCGCAAGTTTATTTTTAATTATTTTCTTATTAATGACACTAATCACGAACGTGCTCTTAAATTCCAATGAGAGCTAAATGGTTGTATGTCTGGATATCGCGAGCTTCATAAACAATTAATAAAATCATCATCTCAAAGATTAATTACTAATTACATTGTCACCAGAAAACCATTAACACAACATGAGAGTGAAGTTGGCACTAGTTGTATTTCCTCTTGTGAAGAATCTGATTTTTTACCAGTTTGCAAACGAACCTGTTTATCGGCAAGTAGCGATAATAATTAAAATGTGTATAAAAAATGTCAATTACTGTACTGTAAATTATGCATAAAAATATATTGTTTTGAATAAAATTAAATATTATAGTTAAAAAAAAGTTTGTCTTGTATCAATTTTTTTCAAATTTGAAATTTTTTATTAGTCATATTTTATTTCCTTATTTTTTTTTTGCGTGAATTTTAAAGTAATTTTATGTTGGTGCTTGGCTTTTACACGAATTTTGAAAAATCACAGTCCATATCCCTCCTTTTTCAAGGTAAGTTACGTCTATTTTTGCGTGATTTCGTTTGCGCGTGTTTTCTGAGGAACCTATCTATCGTGTAAAACGAGACCCAGGTGTATATTAAAGTTTTATAAATACAATTGGCTTTGTGGGTAGATGGGTTAAACTTCAACTAAATCAATAAAATATCTGCCCACTTGTATTAGTGATCTGAATTTTATAAAAGGGAAAGTTACTATTATTTTTCTGTGGAGTTTTTAGTGGTGGTTGAGTTTTTAATGTTATATATATATTGAAACAATTAGATCGGAGAATCAATCTTAGTTTCATGATTTTCAAAATTTGGTATGGCAAATTTTGTACCAACCGTTATTACTGTGCAATGGGGCTTTGTTCATCCAAACCACGTAAAGTTAAATTGGTTGTTTCATGCTTGGTATAAATAATTGAATAAAATTGCTTGTATAAATATTGTAAATAGTAAGATATATATCATTTGTGTGTGTGCATGGTTTGTATATTAATACAAGATTATTTAAAAAAAAAAGGGAAAGTTTCATTGCGTGAATAATTCTTTACTTTAAACAGTTAAATATGTACAAATTCATAAAAAAATACTTGTACAAATTTATTTAAAAAACCCTGATCAAAGGTTGCATTCCATTAAGCATTGATTTGACTATATTGTACAAAAGGGAATATATTAATTAATTGTTTTGCGAACAGAGTAAAATTGTTCGACCGTGTTAGTAATTAAATCAATTGTTAGATTATTCATAAAACCATTTCCTAATTGGAAATGGGTTCCAGATAAATTGTTGAATCTTGTTATCTACAAAATGTTTGTGTAGGTGGAAATGTAAGTGACATAATAGAGGGAAATTATCTTAAAAACATTCCAATGTACAGAGTGGGTAGCTGAAAGTGAATATTGCTGGAGGCCAGAAACCAAAGGAGGAGGAGTCCGAAATGAAGTAATAAAGAATTGAGAAATGGGTACATTTGACCATTTCTATTACATTACATTCTTGTCTTTTCTTGGCAACCCTGCAAAAAAAAAGAGTGCTGGAGAGTGAAATTAGAGAATGCCATATTAAGAAGTTACCGTGTAAACTTCAATAATGATGGGTTAAGTCCAGAAAGCTGATCTCTGTCCTGCCAATTAAACCTCCCTAGCCGGCCAAAATATCATGTGCCTGTGGTTCCAGTTTTCTAACCTTCATGTGCCTGTGGTTTCAGTTTTCTAACCATCATGTGCCTGTGGTTCCAGTTTTCTAATCTTCAATTTTGAAACCCATTATGTCATTATAAAAAAATCCAAATGCGCGCCTACGTTCTGAACAATCACCATCGCGAGGAAAGAGTCCAGACAAAGAAAGAATGGTAAATCTACTTTACATGAATTTTTCACTTTCTTTTAACTTCGTTCCCTTATTTAATTATGGTAAATGTTTTAATCTTGTACTAAATATGTTAAATATTTTTTTTTTGCTAAAATGTCTACAGTAAACCTGTCAGTAAATCCCCCCCCCCTCTTTTATATTTTTTTACTCTAGTCTTTAAATAGCACTTTGCTAAGCCGTTATATTTTATGATGATTTTAATAAATACTTTATTCATTATTATATACATTTCAGTTTAAATTAATGGCAATTGATATTTTTCAAGTCAATTAAAGATATTTCAGGTTGCACTTAGATAATGATTATTATATTGAATATAAATTTCGTATGGAATAAATAATTGATTCCTTGTGTTTCGAGTTGGGGAGTATCGATGTATGTATTACGGTTTTAATTAATGATGTTTTATTCTATGCCACCGGGTAGTTAATATTTAGAATCGATTTTATCTATTTGATTGCATATTTTCTTATACGAGGGAAAGGAGAAATAATAATAAAAGTAGCCATTATTGTATTTACTACCTTTCGAACAGTCAGAAGGAGTATGAGATTCAGAGTGTAATTGATTAATAGTTAAGCATATGATCTTTTGAGCCTCACTGTTTGGTTTTAAATTACTTTGTCAAACGATTACGTGGGAAAAGTTATGGAGGAATAAATGAAGTCTTATATATATTTATAAACTTACTTCGATCATTCGTTACACAATGTTACTGGTTTAGTGCTACTTTCGTTTCCTATAGCTTGATTCGGTGCCTTGTCTGTGACTTCAAACAAGGGAGAAATTCTTCCCTAGACTCACCTGAGGGCGTAAAGACTTGCTAAAGTGCAAGCTGCCCAGCCTTCTGTTAATGCACCGCAAACTATTACCTTTGATTTATTATATTCGTCTCTAATAGCCGCCAGTTACATAACTTCTATATTATAAAATATAAGCTTATTTCCCATCCCCGTAATACGTGATGGTTTGATTTTTCTTTTAAAACCAACGAAGTTACTTTAGTTTAATAAAATAATCTAATATAATAAGGATAAAACATTTGAAGTTTTATTTTACTCTGACTCTCATATATATTGTATATAATTAAACACGTAAATCAATCCTTTTAAGTTATGCTAGTGTTGTATTTAGAGAAGAAATCATTTGTGATATTGTCTACACCGGGCATGGAATGCAATGGTTATAAAGTCAACCCAGAAATACCAATGAAATGTTGTTTGTCAATTGTAATATGTTCCATTAAAGACTAGAAGTAAACTAATTGATATTGTGTATAACAAGTTAGCTGTACTGTGTGTGAATCTTATTTAATAGCAATAGATATTATTAAATATTTGTATAATCTATTTTCACCTCTCTATTTATTAAAATAGTTATTTATCGCCATTTGATTACTGTCTGTGTTGACAACCCAAGAATATATATATATATTATATTGATCGTTTACAGCAGTGTTTCCCAACCTTTTTTGGCTCGTGTACCACTTGGTAGTACATCATGCTAAATTGTACCACTTTGTAAAAATGATTGTATTTCGTGAAATTTGTTATTGCGAGTGTTATTTTATTTGCATTATAAATATTATAGGGTGACCATGTATGTATTCACATCTCATAATGAGACAAATTACATTGAAACGCACCTAAACGTCACGCCAGATTATAAACTCACTGAAATTATAAACTCATTGTAACATATTTATATGTATGTGTTTGTTCAAAGTTTCATATTTTTTCCAAAATAATTTATTAAAGATTACATTATTACATTAAAGGTTATTTGGTACATATTTTGTTCAAAGTGTTGTCTCATTCCTTCATTTGGCTTTCCCGAATTTGAATCTGTTTTCTCTTTTTCGGAGCATCTTGCTATTGGTTGGGCCATGGAGAGGATAAATCCAACATGTCCCAAATCATGGTAAAAATAACCTCAGGGGTTATCAGGCTATCTCTTATTCTTGTTTTCTTTATATTGTTCAGCATGAAGTTAATAGGAATAAAATTTTGATGATTAAATACTAGCTTACATCTAGTAATCCACAATAGATGATCAAGAATTAATGAGTCTAATTTCTGGGTATGATCCTTTTCTGATACATTCTTTCAAATTAAATAATTTAGATTGATTTGCCTTGATCCAACTCATTATTTATTTATTTTGTCAATTTAAATGGTTTTAATAAAAACACAAAATTATAAAAAACCAATTAGTATATTTTCTTATCATAATCAAATATTTTTATAAAATAAATTTAATGAGATCTTTGTGCTTGTTTCGAACAACATAATTTTTTGAAATTTGGTTTCAAAAATGGAGCGTATACCCTTAAGTCTACAGCTGCATTCAATCTGTTTCGATACTTATTTTTAAAAAAAATATATAAGAAGAAAAAGCTCTTCCTACTAATTCCGTACCTGTAAACGGTAATAATAATTTAACAGCTTTCTCAGAAAGTTGTTCATATTCTTTAAGGTTTAACTAAAAATTAATTAGATTGTGTCATTTGAACTCTACTTGTAAAGTTCTGTCACATGATAATTCTATTAAATTTTCTTTATCCTTTATTGATAATGATGTAGCTGTTTCTAAATTTTCTGCATAGAATGGGTTTGAAATCCAATTATCATTTGTGTTTTCAAATTTTGGAAAATATTCCATGAAAGACAATTTTTTATATAAGTATTATATTTTTTTCTCAATATCTTGAGAAAGACTAACCTTATTATCACCCCCAAAAAATGTAGAGTTTTTTTTTCTTCCAGTTGATTGTTTTCGATACTTATATATATTACTGTTTCCAAAAATCTAATTCCTTAATCATACTTTCAAATTATATCATTTAACAAAAGATCGTTATCGACTACATATTAACAACTATAATCTGTATAATATTATTAATTAAAATAATTTTTATGAATTATAGGAAAAAACGTTTTTATATTTTCATGATTTAATTTTTTAATGTCCCCCCCTATTAATTATTTTTTGTTGTACCCCAACCAAGCGATGGCGCACCACCCGTGGGGCGCACACCACAGGTGGGGAAACACTGGTTTACAGCATTGAGAGTACACTACACATCTATATATAAATTAGTCAGAGTTATATTGTTTATGTTTTCCACCGAGCTAGTTTAGGCAATACCGTGGACCATGGATTCTGTTATACATTGGTCATTCATATGCAGGGTTTGGGTTTGAATTCAGTTTGGTTTTGGATTTAGTTCTGAAGTTGGTCTGGGTTCAAAGTCGGTTTCTGTGTATGGATGATGGGTTGTGGTTTGACCGATACAGTAGGTTAAATTTTGGTGTCCCATCTGCCAAAATTTAACCTACTGTACCAGTCAACCACAACTCATCAATTATACACAGAAACTGACCTCGAACCCAGACCGACCGACTCCAGAGCTAAATCCGAAACCAAACTGAATTCAAGCCCAAACCCTGCGTACAAATGACCGATGTATAACAGAATATTGCCTAAACTAGCTCGGTAGAAAACATAAACAATATATCCTGACTAATTTATATATAGATGTGTGGTGTATTCTCAATGCTGTAAATGATCAATATATAAATATTCTAGGGTTGTCGATACAGACAGTAATCAAATGGCGATAAATAATTATTTTAATGAATAGAGAGGCAAAAATAGATTATACAAATATTTAATATCTATTGCTATTAAATAATATTCACACACATTACAGCTAACTTGTTATATACAATATCAATTAGTTTACTTCTAGTCTTTAATAGAACATATTACAATTGACAAACAACATTTCATTGATATCTCTGGGTTGACTTTATAACCATTGTATCCCATGCCCAGTGTAGACAATATCACAAATGATTTCTTTTCTAAACACAACACTAGTGTAACTTAAAACGATTGATTTATGTGTTTAATTATATACAATATATATGAGAGTCAGAGTAAAATAAAACTTCAAATGTTTTATCCTTATTATACTAGATTATTTTATTAAACTAAAGTAACTTCGTTGGTTTTAAAAGAAAAATCAAACCATCACGTATTACGGGGATGGGAAATAAGCTTATATTTAATAATATAGAAGTGATGTAACTGGCGGCTATTAGAGAAGAATCATAAATCAAAGGTAATAGTTTGCGGTGCACTAATGGAAGGCTGGGCAGCTTGCACTTCAGCAAGTCTTTACACCTCAGGTGAGTCTAGGGAAGAATATCTTTCTCCCTTGTTTGAAGTTACAGACGGGGCACCGAAACAAGCTATGGGAAGCGAAAGTAGCACTAAACCAGTAACATTGTGTAATGAATGATCGAAGTAAGTTTATAAATATATATAAGACTTCATTTATTCCTCCATAACTTTTCCCACGTAATCGTTTGACAAAGTAATTTAAAACCAAATGGTAAGGCCAAAAGATCAATGCTAAACTATTAATCAATTACACTCTGAATCCCATACTCCTCCTAACTATTGGGAAGGTAGTAAATACAATAATGGCTACCTTTCATTATTATTTCCCCTTTCCCTCGTTTAAGAAAATATGCAATCAAATAGATAAAATTGATTCTAAATATTAACTACCCAGTGGCATAGAATAAAACATCATTAATTAAAACCGTAATACATACATCGATACTCCCCAACTCGAAACACAAGGAATCAATTATTTATTCCATACGAAATTTATATTCAATATAATAATCATTATCTAAATGCAACCTGAAATATCTTTAATCGAGTTGGAAAATTTCAATTACCATTCATTTAAACAGAAATGTATATAATAATGAATAAAACATTTATTAAAATCATCATAAAATATAAAGGATTAACAAACTGCTATTTAAAGACTAGAGTAAAAAAAATATAAAAGGGGGGGGGGATTTACTGACAGGTTTACTGTAGACATTTTAGCAAAAAAAAAAAAACAAATATTTAACATATTTAGTACAAGATTAAAACATTAACCGTAATTAAATAAGGGAACGAAGTTAAAAGAAAGTGAAAAGTTCATGTAAAGTAGATTTACCATTCTTTCTTCGTCCGGACTCTTTCCTCATGATGGTGATTGTTCAGAACATAGGCGTGCATTTTGATTTTTTTGTAACGACATAATGGGTTTCAAAATTGAAGATTAGAAAATTGGAACCACAGGCACATGAAGGTTAGAAAACTGGAACCACAGGCACATGAAAGTTAGAAAACTGGAACCACAGGCACATGATATTTCGGCCAGCTAGGGAGGTTTAATTGGTAGGACAGAGATCAGCTTTCTGGACTTAGCCCATCATTATTGAAGCTTACATGTAACTTCTTAATATGGCATCATCTAATTTCACTCTCCAGCACTCTTTTTTTTTGCAGGGTCCAAGAAAGACAAGAAAGTAATGTAATAAAATTGGTCAAATGTTCCCACAATTCTCTGAATTATTTATTACTACATTTCAGACTCCTCCTGTGGTTTCTGGCCTCCAGCAATATTCACTTTCAGATACCTATTCTGTACATTGGAATGTTTTAAGATAATTTCCCTCAATTATGCCACTTATATTTCCAGGTACACAAACATTTTGTAGATAACAAGATTCAACAATTTATCTGGAACCCATTTCCAATTAGGAAATGGTTTTACAAATAATCTAACAATTGATTTAATTACTAAGACAGTCAAACAATTTTACTCTGTTCACAAAACAATTAATTAATACATTCCCTTTTGTACAATATAGTCAAATCAATGCTACTGTTTAAAATAAAAAATTATTCACGCAATGAAACTTTCTCTCCCTCTTTTGTTTACATAATCTTGTATTGATATACAAACCACGCACACACCAATGATATATATCTTACTATTTACAATATTTATACAAGAAATTTTATTCAATTATTTATACACAATGTGAAACAATCAATTTAACTTTACGTGGCTTGTTTGAACAAAGCCTCATTGCACGGGAATAACGGTTAGTACTGTTTGCCATATCAAAATTTGGAAAACCATGAAACTAAGATCGAGTCTCCGATCTAACTGTTTCATTTCTTTCCACTTAAAAAACATAAAAAAATGTTTACACATATATTACAGAACCAGCATCAACTTACAAAGTTATTTGACTTCAGAGAACAGTCTGAGTGAGAATTTGAATCTGAACATGGGCGTAAAATGATACATTTTATCAAACGTCAGTTTATTAATATCCATTATTTGTTACTCATGAATTTATATTTAAAATATTATGATCATTTACCCGAGTACCCTGAACTACATGTGCCCACTATGATCTCCCTGGGTCAGGAGGTATATATGGTTTTAATTGTCTAGCATTGTAACTCCCTTGCAGACCCTTCCCTTTTAGTAAAAATGCATTCTCATGGCATTCTTCCACTATCTCATACTGGTACAATATATATATATATATATATTGCAGAAGGTTTCTTTTTAAATTTAAAGATCATTGACTGCATTTATATGGTATCATGCACTGGTTGATCTGTGGGCATCTCAGCATGTATACAGTGCTTCTCTTTTACCAAATCTGCTTAGGTTAATATGCCTGCATCTGGAGCTCCATGAAAATTAAAAATTCTGGACCTCATATCTATTTCAGATATTTCAGTGTACATAACTGGACATAAGCAAGAAAACTTCATATTCTGAATCCAGTTCACATGGTTAGCAAACGGATTCCATTTTTTCTAACTCAGTTTAGAGACAGAGTGCTATCCAGTCTTGTATTAGCCTCTTGTTTGCTGTTATGTTTCGAGTCTCACAGTACACAATATGCTATCACCTTAGTGCACAGTATTGTATATTTATATTTATTTTGAAAATTTTCTCAAAATATTATTGAAATGTTTCAATCATAACTGGAAATTTCCACTGGGATCACTATTTCATTTTCTTTAGTCATTAGTAGAGGGCTGTGATTTAAATATGTCCAAAGTGTTTAGTTGGGTTTAACCATTTATTTATTACCATGTTCTCTATCCATAGAGTTAATGAATTATGTCTCTCTCTTGAATTTTATGTAACCCATCCATTGGCTGGAAATATTTTTTTTTAAAAAAAGTATCATATACATTTTTTTATCATTATCATTACAAAAGAAGGGATTTTTCATATATTATATGGTTGTAGGGTAACAACCTGCAGCTCAATCCGTGAATCTATGTAGATCTTGCTAGCATAACTAATAAAAGTTTCTTTTTGTCTGTCATTCGCTATCATTAAAACTCTGTAGTATTTTTTGTTTTTCTTTGTGTGAAACACTTATATAAATCTGGTCATTATATATATCTACTTGTTAAAATTCATTTTGTGATCTTATCTCTCTCTGACCACTGGGCATACATTAGGAATAAATTCTAGTGAGGTTGGGGAGTAAGTCACTTAGGAGCAATCTGGAGGAGTAGGTGAGGTTCGAACCCCCTCTACCTGCATCTCTAGTTTAGGTTAAAGTGGCTCTACTTTTCATACTGTTAGTTTTTTTGTCAGTGTATCTATGTCTCTGGTCTATATGATTGGCGTTTGGTCTTCCAACATCTTTTTTGAAAGTGACACATCTGTGTCATCTTTGTCCTTCTGTAGTCCTAGTGAATCCATGTCTCCTTCTGGACTATACATATTTTCTAGAGAAAGTGAATAGATAAATAAAAAATGGTTTTTGTTATTTATAGTCTTTGTATTAATACTGTCTTTAAAATTTGTTTTATTTTTCTACTTTTGCTTTTCAAAAAAAATTTGCTTCATTCTCCCAACCATTCCTGCAACTGTCATCCTTTTTAACCTGCTAGCATTGTATTTATATCTTATCCTATCTATAGTTCTTGCCCAATTTGGATTTATTTATATATTTAATACCCTGTTCTGTATGTTGCATATATGACTATAACTATGTGCATTTGATATACACTTCAATGAAATATGATTACTACTGCTTGAGCCCCCCTTTTTTCTGCTCCTTGTTTGATCACTCTGTCTCCCTTCCTAGCAAAAGAAATAAAAAAATATTAATATCTGATTTGGTTTTAATTTTCAACTGAACTGATTGATTTCACATCTTGTAGAATGTACAACTGATAGAAAACACAGAAAGCACAAGAGAAAAATAAATAAACTTTTGTCATTCACTATTATTTATTTACCAAAAAACACACACACAAAATTTTTTTTCTGATCATGAAATTCCCATTATCATATCTCAAGAGTCTATCTCTAAGCAGTAAGGCCTCACTTGGGATACCAGATCATACAAAAGAAAATTGTAACAGTATAAAAGTAGAGCTGCTTTAACCTAATCTAGAGATACAGGTAGAGGGGTTCAAACCTCATCTACTCTATCAGATTGCTACTAAGCGACTTACTCCCCAAACCTCACTAGAATTTATTCCTAATGTATGCCGGTGGTTAGGGAGAGATGACCACAAAATGAATTTTAACAAGCAGATATATAGAATGACCAGATTTATATATGTGTCACACAAAGAAAAACAAACAATACTACAGACTTTTAATGATAGTGAATGACAGACAAAAAGAAACTTTTATTAGTTATGCTAGCAAGATTCTACAAAGATTCACTGATTGAGCTGCAGGCTATTATCCTACAACCATATAATATATGAAAAATTCCTTCTTTTGTAATGATAATGATAAACAAAAAAAATTTATAATATAATGATAAACAAAAAAATTTATATCATACTTTTTAAAAAAAAAATATTTCCAGCCAATGGATGGGTTACATAAAATTCAAGAAAGACATAATTCATTAACTCTATGGATAGAGTACATGGTAATAAATAAATGGTTAAACTGAACTAAACACTTTTTGGACCTATTTAAATCACAGCCCTCTACTAATGACTAAAGAAAATGAAATAGTGACCCCAGCGAAAATTTCCAGCTATGATTGAAACATTTCAATAATATTTTGAGAAAAATTTCAAAATAAATATAAATATACAATACTGTGCACTGAGGTGATAGCATATTGTGGGCTGTGAGACTCGAGACATAACAGCTATCAAGAGGCTAATACAAGACCGGATAGCACTCCATCTCTAAATTGAGTTAGAGAAAATGGAATCTGTTCGAAAAACTGTGTGAACTGGATTCAGAATACAGAGTTTTCTTGCTTATGTCCAGTTACATACACTGAAATAGATATGAAGTCCAGAATTTTTATTTATTTTAATGGAGCTCCAGATTTAGGCATATAAACCTAAGCAGACTTGGTAAAAGAGAAGCACTGTATACATGCTAAGATGCCCACAGATCACCCTGTGCACGATACTAAAAACTCCACAGAAAAATAATAGTAACTTTCCCTTTTATAAAATTCAGATCACTAATACAAGTGGGCGGATATTTTATAGATTTAATTGAAGTTTAATCCATCTACCCACAGAGCCAATGATATTTATAAAACTTTAATATATATATACATATTGTCAAATATACACTCTCTTATTACAAAAAAAAAAAAAAATGCGAACGTTTATTTTATTTCATGCTCTTTAAAATAGAAATTCATAACCCTTCATTGACTAAAAAAATAAAGACATCGATCAGGATCTTTCCTTTTTATATATATCAAAAAAAGAGGCTAAATTAAAAATCTTTGAAATTTTATAATAGGATCTTTTAAAGTTATACGAAAGAATCTTTAGTCATTAAATATTAATTCTAAGAATGGGATTTGCGCTTTCTGTGATTTGCTTTCTCTCCTTCCAAAACAAAATATATATGCATAAAATAAATACTTAATTACAAGTGCATAATGCCGGTAAGTTAAGTGACACATTTACAATTAAGTTAATAAAAATTACCACCGCCATTATACAAAATAAATCACCACCCATTATATTATTTTTAGAAAGGGAAAAGAAGCAATTGACGAAATATAATGTTACAAGATGCAAACATATATATTTCAAATATATACATGTAGATAATAAAATAACAAAACATATTAAAGATTGACATTAAGGAAAGACAAACATATTTCAAATTATAGAATAGTTATCGGTAACTAGAAGATTGATATAAGAATGGAAGCTGTTGATGTTGAATGGCAGTTCCTTTTTGTCTTGATGTTATTTCACATTTCCATTGAAAGAATTTTGTATTGAACAGGGTATGGCATTTCTCATGAATGCAGGGCACTTTAGTTCTCAGGCTGGCTCACATGTCTACAACTCCAGTGTCAGGAACAGGCAGGAGAGCGAAGGCAAAGAAGATTATTCTCTCGTTTTTGCAAAGTAGCACATTTTAAATTTTATAGATATATATCCTGAACAGAAAGAAAGACTATTGCTTGCAGAAAGTACAGCAAAACTTTTTCCGTAAATTCTCTTGTAGATTTGTCAAAAAGTCCTTTTGAAAAATTCTGAAAAAAACTTATTCTTCAGCAAGACGATAGTAAGCATAATACCCAGAACAAAAGAAAAATACTTTATTTATACCCTTTTCAATTATATTTTTAATTAAACTACTTATTAGTAGCCTATTGTTTCAAATTTTCCATTATCATTTTTTCTTTCAACTAAAATGTTTCATAAATTAATTGCATTCTTCAATGAATTCTATTTAATTAAGAAATTTCTGCCATATTTTAAAAAATAGTTACAAATATAAATTTTGTATATTTATTTCATTGATTTCCTTTTTTAAACACTTTCCCTTTTTAACTTGCGTAATTATTTGTGCAGATGATAATTTATTTTAAGAAAGAAACATACATTCACTGTAGTTGGACTTAAAGTCTTAGCTAGTTCACAGTGAATGGTGAAGCCAGAATATATATATATATATACACACACAGCTTCATTATGTATTTACTCATGTTTTGTGACCTACCCCTAGGCCTGGCCTGATGTTTGGCCTTTGGGTCATGGCCAGTATATTAATCTACCCCATTGGTTTGAACTATGTGATTATGATTTGATCAGGATTTTCTTTTGTTCCACTTAGAGAGCCTGGATTAGGATGATTTTGAATCAGGGGTTGGAGAATCACTAGATATATCACCACTAGATATATCACCTCTGGTATCACTTGTGGATGGAACGCCACTTCCGAGTATTGCAGGAGCACCTCTGGAAATGCTTTTATCTTGTAGGTTATTTTCTTTGGTACAGTTCTGGTTTCTATGTCTATTTTTTCAAAAGTGTCAGATGGCTTTGAATTGTCCAATGAAGTGTCTTGGCTATGGGGTACAGCCTTTTGCCCATCTGCAGTGTGGTAGGCTGGTTCTTCACTCTCATCTTCAGAATTGGGTGTTTTATCTCCTGTGAGTGTGCTGTCATCACATTCTCTCTCAGTCTTCAAAATGAGATTCATTGTCAACTAGGAAGGATTTGTTATCAAGTGATAAGCTTATGGCTGGTTTTTGGTTTTGTAAAAAGAGTTTTATTTTTCCTCCCTGATCAAATGTTGTTAGTGGAGTTGCTTCATTATAGTGCTTGTTAACAAATTGACTATATTTATCTTTTGTGAGTTTGTTTGTGGGAGCTAATTTTTTGTAGACACTATCTTCATTATTGATGAGTTGTGTGTTATCTCCATTGATTGCTTTTGAGTATTTAGAGCTGATCATTAGGGTATTCTTAATACCTCCACTGCACATGTGGATGCAATTTTTCTTTAGGCCACAGAAAGATCCTGGCCAGACAATCTCTGATGAGATGAGTTCATTTGGCACAGTAAAACACTAGGTCTGATCCCATAGGAGATGATCATTGGAGAGCCCTTGCACAGTACCACTGTTGGTATGTCCAAGGGGTTGTCCCTTTTTCAATGTTATGTTGAATCTGACTGAGTTCGATGGAAATTTGGACTCCTGCTCTCTCTTCAGGAAGATAGTTAAACTATGTTATGATTCCAAATAAGGCAAGAGTGTTCTGCAGGTGGTCAATATCAAAGTCAAAGATGCAGTTTTTAATTTTTCCATTTAATGTAATGGGTCTTGACATGTCAATGAAGCAGATAAATCGGTCTCCCAGTCTTTACTATGCTAATGAAATGGTTCCTGCTTGGCCAATTCACAACAATGGTGATATATCAGTCACTGGAGTAGAATATTCTATTGATTCTCTTCCCAAGTTTCTTGTCTTTGATTAAGGAGCAAAATTGTTCAAATGGAAACTTGAACAGATTGCATTTACTATTGATCATAGTGATTATGAAGGTTTTATTATTGTTGTAGTTGATAAAAGATTTATATAGGACAGTGGGAGTTGTTTGGTTGAATCTTAGATTCAAATCTTTGTGTTGTTGTTCACTAAAATTTTATGTGATAAATTCGTTTTTATGATGATCTGGGGATATTTCCAGTGTGGTTTCTTCTTCAATTTCCATGATGTTCACTATTGTATTAGGGGTCTCATCTGTTTTTGAAAATTTGGTGATGGGAGCATATATGTTGGATATTAAAGCATTAAGTAGGAATTAGAGTTCATAGATTTATTGCCTTTTAGGGTGCTTGCCTGGAATGGTTAATACTAATTGAGTCTTCTTTTGATGAAGAGTTTTACTTTTAAATCTTTTTCTTTCATTGGTGTTAGTTTTTTTCCCCAACAATATAAACGTTAATGTCAATGTATCGTGGTAAAAGGGAATTTGCAATATATTTAGAATTGTGATTGAGGGTGTTTTTGGAAGTTTCTGTGTTAGAAAAATTGATTTCACTTCTGTTATTGTTATGAATTTTTGAAATATTTGATAATTTGTTATCTAATGTGGTTTTTCCAAGTTGTGGAAAGTTTTATAAGGGATTATCAATGGAATACAATGAACTGTTGTCAGCCATGTTGCTGTCAGTAATGATATTTAAAAGTCTCTTGCTATTAGCAGAAAATTCATATTTTTTTTCATTCCTCTGATAAAATTTGAATATAAGTCACTCATCTCAAGTAACAAGGCCAAGACCTGTCCTCCACACCCCTCCTTCTTCTAAGAACAGTGATTTTTTGGGAGTTCAGCACAGAGGTTGCAAGCTGAAAAACTGCACAGGTGGCACTAGTGGAGTATTGTAATTAAGGTTAGTCTTATAATTTTCTTCAGATAATAGCATACCCCCCCCCCAAAGAAATGATTATTTAGAATAATTTCTTTTACTGATTTTAAATAATTTAAATCTTGTCTTTACTTGCACAGATTTTATGAGCTTAAGTAAATTGTAAAACCTCTCAGTGCCCCATTGTCTACAGTATAAATATTTGTTTATTAAAATTAATAGTTATGAAAGAATACAGTTTAAACAAGATGTAGGTAAAACTCCACCAGTAAACTGCCAAGACATTTCCAAGTGATGGTCTGAAGTAAAAAAAAAGAGAGGTAATAATAAATGGCACATTATGCTAGTATAGATAGCTGTATAGAAAAGAAAAACATTTTTACAGATACAGTATTATAGGTAAGACTTGGCTTTTCACAAACAAGGCACATGTAATTAGGCAGTTGCTGCAGAAGACATTGAATATGTTAATTGCATAATGTAAAGGTAATACTGATAGCATTAAATACATTCAGTCAGTCATGAAGTCAATAACTGTTTTTTTTTTTGCTGTGACAAATTCACAAATTTTAATTATTTTTTGTGTGAATGAATAGTATTTTATGATGCTTTAAAATGGGAGTATAATGTCTGAAACAAGTGTAAAAAAAAGAAAGATCCAAATTTTAAACAGGTTTTTTTTTTCACAATAGTGAATACAAAACGAGTATATTATATAAAAAATGCAAATGTATCACTTTCAAAAATAGAAAATATTGAAAAACCTTTTAAAACCATGCATGCAAGTTTTGATTAATATTTTCTGTTAAAAAGCAAATCACACATAGGAAAGTTAAAAGAATTTAAATCACAATTAGAAAGACAGTAATTATATTTTATTAATTCCATTTTTAATACCAAAGCTGCAACAGTTGTATCATTTCATGTGAGTTATGTGTTAACAAGCCAATGAATTCATTCAAAAACAAAACTAAAATTATTTCAGAAATTAGAGATGTCAACTTTCCTGTAGAATTGCCATGCATTATACAGAAGGACTAACCAAAGTTATGACTAACTGCATTTATTTTTCTTTGCAGTTTGATTAATCTTCCAACATAATCCTCAGTTTTGAAATTTTTACAAGAGTTGTTTTTAAGAATATAAAAGAATTATTAATAATATTACCTTTAAAGAAGAAAATACAATGGGGAAATGCTTACTGTGTTTTCAAAAAGTATATATAGAGAAAAAAAATCCAATTTATAAAGTTGTACCAATAACAATAGACGTGTCATCATGAATGCTTGGAACAATCAATAAATTTTTGTTTATGTGTATCAGATGATTTCCTTTCATATCACTGCATTATTCACTAGCAAACCCTCTATTGTAAAATAGTAAATATACATTACATTATGAAAATCTGCAAAAAAAATTGTGAACTCCATTTGAGATAAAAATCTTCAAAGAATATTTTGGGCTCAACTAGAAGAAAATAAATCTGAGTATGGTTAATAGTTTTATCATGCAGATGTTCATTGGTTAAGTTGAGGAATATTTCTGCAAAGATTCAGAGACCTAGTTAAAGATGCAAAATATTTTTTTAAAGTCAAGAGATAAAGTGTGTTGATGATTGATGGATTTAGTTTTCATTGTCATTATAACTAATTCTGTTAATGATTATTTACAATTTATACATATTACTTACGAATGCCAATGAGGCATATATAAATTATAATAAGGCCAATGTGATCTATATAATCCCTATGTCCATTTTGGTACTGTCACTGGTGTTCACTGAGTTAGTTTGCACTCCTCATTATCTTCTCTAACACAAGCAGCTCTCAAGATGTAAGTGTATGTAAAAATACCTTGATTTTCCTTATTTCAAGTTTTTATATAGTTCCGTGGAATGTTCTACAATATAACTAATTATAATTGTTCTTTATCTTTTAATTAATTACTTTTCAATCTGATAATGGTTATCATTTATTTTATCTCTAATTACACTTTTCTTTGAATTCTAAATATATTGTACCACTAATGAATAGTGTTCCATGTAAAATCATGTTTACAATTATTAAAAATAAAAATTTTTATAAATAACAAAAAAAGTTTTACAATTGATAATGAATAATAAAATCACTGTCAGTAAATGATTGAAGTTAAAACATCTTGTTTAAAGAAATAGTTAAAAGTTTAATAAAAGGAAGTTTAATATAAATGTTTAAAGAGTTTTCTTCATATAAATATAGATTGGCAAAAGGCAAATGTCAGTTATCAATATAAGTTTTACAAATTAATTAATTCAGGGAGAGAAAATCTAACTTAGAAAAATTAAAGGTATAAAAGTTTGAAATATAAATCTTTTACATGAATTAAAAATACTCTCTTTTCATTTAATTTTAAAAAAAATCTTAAAAACTAAAAAAAAATCTCTTTCCATTTATTTTAAAATAAAATAGATATATGTGTGTGAATAATGAGAATTTTAAATATAAAGAAAATAATGAAATGTGTGCATGTTAAAAAAATGAAATATGAAAGTTAAATATTAAAAATAAATGAAAGTTTATAAGTTAAAAAAATTTCCCTCAAAGATTGCATATACTTATAGGCTACATAAAAATGGAATTAGCAATGGCTACTAATTAAAAGCCATAAATAGGATTAATTAAACAAATATAAAGAATTTAATCAAAAGCAGTGGATGAATTCTCAACAATAAAAATAGCTAGTGGGTTTAAAAATTAATTAAAGAAATGACAAGGTCATCACATAAATAGGGCCAAAAATTAGTTCATATCAGTCATTCACATATCTAGTCAATCACCTGTTATACATATTTGTTAATAAAGACAATGCAGTGTTGAGCAGTTTTCAAAGCATGTGATAAAATTCAGCCTGTCTGACAGAACATCAGCAGTCTTCTTGATAGAAGCAATGCTCATGTAATAACTTGAAGCTGCCAGTAATGTCTATCTGCCTGAAATAAAAGCACAAAATAGCAATCATTAGAACCTCAATAGAAGCCTAAAATCCAATTGGTTGGTAAAACACACATGAAGCAGCAAACAGCAAGATGCCTCAATGATTAAAAATCCTACAGGTAATAAATAACATTTTCTTATTTCAATTTATATCAATTAATGCAGCCATTGCAATCTTTGAAGCCTCCAGTCAGTAAAAAAGGAACTCTATAGCATGCATCAAATGAACTATTGATATGCATGTTTTAATGCCTTGTATTTATTTACTTCTTTATATTATATTGTGTGATTTATTAAGAATGTGTGTGGTTATAAATAAAAATCATAGTTTAGATTAATTAAAAAATTTTATTAGCTTACAAATTTTAGTATGCATTTTAGTTATCATAAATTATCTTTGAAAATTAATATTTTGTCAGTCAATTCTTTTACTCATGTCACTAATTAAAACAGCAATGTATTATATCATTCTTTTTTGATTGAGCTAGTAGGGATTTCATAGGCACTGAATTAGTTTGCCATTATTCAGGGCATATTAGTTGCTTTTGTAATTAACTGGCACCTGGAGTTTCCTCCAAAACAAAAAAGTGCTTTGAATGACAGGTGTTGAATCCAACAGCTGAGATCTGTCCTTCAAATGTGGTTGCAGTTATATATCTTTGGTCTGATCATAGCTACCCTCTGGGCATTATACCTCTCTGCCTAAGGGACCATTGTTGTGCGATAAGTCAATTGCAGTTGAAGTAGATCAAATTTATAATAAATAATTGTATCATATGTTATATGTATAAGAAGTCAACAATGGGTTTATCTTAAATTTTGCTTTTCACAATTTCTATTTTTGTTAGTGTAAAAAATTTGTTAGATTGTTTTCTAATCCATCTACTTCCCACCCAGTTCAATATATATAAATCTAGTAATGCTTATCATTTATTTTATCTAATTACACCATTTCTTGAATTTTAAATATGCACATATAAAGCACCTCCTCCACTTTGAAAATTACAAATTTTGGAAGTCAAACAGTCTTCCAGATAACTTGGTTCCTTCCTATTTGTGACTTATGCGGGATTGCTTCCTTTTCAACAGTAATGTCCTTAACTGCTTTGTGCTCATCATTTATTTCTGCCACTTTGTGCTCATTTAAGTCTGCCTCCTCTATGTAATTTGGAATGTCCGGACTATATTACTTCCATTTCATTCAATTTCTTCTTTCCGATATCTGACATGATTTATGTTTTCACAGACTTTTCCCTGTTTCTGTCTCAACTATTAATGTTCTTTAATTATGCCTTTCACCCAGTATTTTGTAAGCACATCTCTCAGCCAGACTTTTTCTCCCCACTGTGTACTGCCATTCTGTACTGTTGTTTTTGTTACTCAAAAATTTTTGACCTGGGAGAACTTTGTGCAGGTCCTCTGAATATTATTTCAGCTTGAAATTTTACTGTATTACTTGTTGGTGCACTGTGCTGATACAATAAAGCAGAATGGTTCTTGTATATTTACAGTACCTTCCTTCCATAGCATTTTCTTTAACATTTGTATACCCTTTTCTGCAATCCCATTACACTCAGGGTGATATGGGGGTGTAACTATTTTCAAATTTAGTGTATGTGAACCAGATTCCATTTGTCTGATACTATAGTTTCGTAAACTATGGAAAGCAAAAATTTCCTTAAGTTTTCTGATTGTTTCTTCAGTGCTATTTCTTACAATTTTATATTTCAGTCCACTTTGAGTATGAGTTGATCACTACTAAAAAATAAAGCCATGAAATGGTCTAGCATACTCGATGTAAATACGTCTTCAAGCTTTTTCGATTACAGACCAGGTCATATAACTTTTCTTTGGAATGTTTGCATTCACTTGGCAAATCTTGTCAAGTTTTCATGAATTGTTCTATTTCAGAGTTAATTCTAGGCCACCAAACATAACTTCATGCAAGCGCTTTAGCCCTTATGATCCCAGGATGGCTTTGATGAATAAGCTGCAGTACTTGGTGATGACACTACTAGCTATTAATACTATATCATCCATTAACACACATCCCTTATTTAAATGACACTTTTTCTCTTACATCCCATATAGCTTTATGCAATATCTCAGGCTGACTTCCAGGCCAGCCTTGCTGATTCATTCTATTAACAAGTTGTAACCATGCTCAGCTTCTGTCCAACTTACCACCTTTTTGCTATCTATTAATACTTTATTCCAGTTGTCTATAGTTAATGGTTAAATCCATTTTTTTTAAGCTGATTTAATTGGGATTTTTGACAACGCATCTGTATGCTAATGACATTTTCTTTTTTAAAATATAATTTTTTTATATTTTTTGCTTTCGAATCCTTCATGAAGGTTGATCAATTATTTATAAATTGTTTGTAGAAGTGCTATGGAATAGGGGTCCCATTATTCTAATAGCAACTAGGCTTCATTTTGGAGCTGTCAGACTTGCATTAAATTATTTTGTTAGTGGAAGTGTCAGAGCTATATGAACATATAAGTAAATTGGTTAAAGTTCAAAACTTTCAAGTTGATTTTGAAGGTTATTAACACAAAAGAATGACTGATGGATACATATGAGAAATCCAATATTTTTGCTAATATAAACCAATAATGAGAATTTAGATATAACAACTATCATAATCATTCGTTAAACAAACTTAGAATAGATGTTATTGGATTAGAATAAATAAAGTTAATTACCATAACTTATGCAGATAGAATATTATTTTGAAAATTAAATGCATATTTTTTACATAATATTCTAGGTAAAATTATATACAGTGACTGTAATTGCATGATAGTACACAATTTTAGAGGTTCAAAATAAAAATTGCTGAACACTTCTTTCATTTTAGACATAAATTAAATTAAACGTTCAACATAGATTAACAATATTCCAGAAGGCACAATATAAGTAATAACTATAACAATAGATTCCTGATGACAATGTAAATCAGATTGCTATGACCACTTATTTTCCATTCAAGTTTACTATTTATTATTGCAAACAAAATCAATTAAAATTTTAAGCGTTCTAAGAGCCTAAGCCAAGTCTATTAGTTTGCATAATTAAATAAATCTGACATTAATAATTTTAATTTTAAAATAATTTCAAATACACGTATGGCTTCTGATATTGGAAGAGAGAAATTAAATGTTAAATGATGCAAATTAGAAAGGAAATCAATATATACCTTGTTACCAACATTAATATTAAAGTTAATCTTTTAATATTTGTGATTGTTGTAACAGTCAGATTTGTACATTCATGCAACAAAATCCAGAATCCAGGCAAATATACTAAAGGTTACCAGAGAGATTGTAAGATCCTGAATCTGACAAAGCTTCAGCTCATTTGCCAGTACTCCGTGACTAACTTTAAGGGTTAAAATAGAATGACATAGCATGATAATGGGAGGTAAAATTGTAATTTAACATTAAGGCACATATCACTCATACATAATACATTAATAAGGATTAAATTGGATTGGAATTATATTATAAGAAAGACATATGAAACCAGCATAATTTTAAATACATTTATTAATTAATAAAAACAAAAGAACAGTTTCAAATGTGTGGGTGAATGCACGCAGACACCATGGTAGATAAAACAGAAATATTATGGTAATCTCATCTTTACATACTAAAATGTGTGCACATGCAGTCACTTAGATTATGCCTAAAATTAATATGCCAAATCCTATCTTAACATTGTGGTTTGCTACTTTATAAGTAATCTTACTAGCCCGGGATAGATTATTCATTAGTGTTATATAATTGTTATATTTCTACCTAAAGTGTGAACACATAAATAAACTCAAGCCAATGTAGATTTAACCCAGCAGCCAAGATGCAGTTTCAGACCAATGCTGAATATTTAATCGATGGAGGAAAAAATTGTCTACTTTAGACTGCCAATATATGCTATAGAACTGGCAAAATACTACTAACAAAGTTGCCTTGTGGATGGATAATTCTACATGGGTTGTTGCAACAAATGCATGGTTCCCTGGGACCAGACATCTTGCTGCCAATGATATGAACATTTGAAGTTCTGGAGCAGGGATGGCTTACTCAAGTGACCTGGCCTTAAACTTGGGGGCAATCTTGGCACAGAGACCTGAAATAATAGCATGGGGTGGCCTAACCATAATCCCATTTTAAAAGATGCAACAAAATGTCATGTTCATTGTACTTAATAAAAACATATCCACAATGCAATAAACAATACAACATATATATTTAGAATAAATATGCTTAAACAGATAGTGTCTATTGGTTTAGCTAACAGAAGCCAATTCTTAAAACAGCATTATACTTATGCTAATTAGAGAGTAAAGTAAAATATCAAACTTATTTAATATGTTTCAATCTACATCTTTAATAACTAATTGAGGAGAGAAAAGTATATTCAGTGGTAATTAATAATAAATTAATAAATATACTTTATAACTATCCTTAAAGCTAGTTTTTACATGTTACAACAAATATTTAAAACCATAATCCAAATCCTAAGAGCAAACCACACTATGCATTTATAATAAACGAATAATCAATAACAATGAACACAGGGTGGTTCATCATTATTTGGTAATATAGGATTTCAAAATAGTATCCTACTTAATTGACGGCATTATTAAAAGATAATTAAATGAAGATGTTAAAATCATATCTTTGCTAAAGTTTAATGAATTCAGAGTGCTCACTGTTTCGGAACATTGGCATACAATAACATATATAAAACATTTTGAAAATAAAAATAGAGTAAAGATATAGGCATAACCACAGTGATAGAGAACTAGGAATTAGATGAGTACATTGATTTGATTTAAATAAATAAGCAGAAATTACCACATGTAGGTAGGCAAGTTTTTACACATACAGGGTTAATCTAATTTAAAACACAGTTTATAGTTAAAATTGGTTTAAACATTCAGTTTCTTTCTTTTTACATTAAGATAGCTTTTTAATATTATAAGGTTTAAAGATTAAAATCAATATAGAGCTCTGTGTTTCTGGATATTACTGATTTCCTTTATTGCAGCTGGTGATGTAGGCATTTTAGACTTCAGGCATGGTGGCATTCTCTTCTGGATAGGTTCCCAGTATCTTCTTCTGGTGGCAGGCTGCTGCTGGAAAGTTTCATCCATGAGAGTGGTCATGTTGTCAGGCACATAGGAAGGCAGTAGACTCGCTGTTTTTCCATGGAGAAGCAGCAAAATTTTTTCTCCTTAGCCAGACATTTCAAGATTTAGACAGATGTGAATTCTGATGGCAATTCTTCTTTCAAAAATAGTGTATATAGTTCAAATTATTGCCTATTTATATAATTCTCATCTCAGGCCACCTGCTTGTTGACAACTTATTTATCACCCAAGAACCCATTAGCACTTGATGTTAATTTAGAGTTTTAGATTTTTAAAAGTGATTTAAACTTTTGTTCGAATTTTAAGCAAGATATCCATCCCAAAGAGAGTTCCAATAGTGCTGGTCTACTGATTGTACTTACATAAATATTTTGTTGTAAACACATTATTGTAAAAATTTATTAATTTTAAACTTATTTTCCTGCAGGTGTGGTGGCTTAATGGTAATTGTGCATCATACATATGAATTTATTGTAAAACAAAATAATAAATTACCTTTTCATATAATTAAATCTATGGTATACATATTTTTTACTTGCAAATCAAATTTTATCTGCTGAAATATATTAATCTAAATCAGTGGTCTTCAACCACCAGGCCGCAGAAGTTTTCTGCCAGGTCGCGCTAGATTGGTAAGAAAGTTAGTAATAACAAACTAATAAGATTTTAAACTTTTAATTAATATAAAGTTTTTATTTGTTTTTCCATCACATTTTTACCCTGTTAAAAAATAAGAAACAGAACAAAAACGAAATCTAATCAATCATACATAAATTAATTTGTTTTTCTATTTATCACAGATGTTTATGGAGAGATAGACTTAAATTTATTATTTTTCTAAAAAAATTTAAAATTAAAAAAAAAAAGTTTTTTTATTAAACAAACTCCAGTTGTCTTTTGATAGCCAATCACGGTTGCTTGTCGACATTGTTTATGTGTTAAAACAAGATCAAGTTTCATTTTCTTTTTTTGTTTAAAAATATGCCCACTTTTTTTTTGGCCTATAAGGTGATATTTTTTGGTTTTATTTGTATACTGCTAATATACTAAAACTTTTATTTTTAAAACCAATTTCTGTTAACCTTTTTTTAAAAATAAAAACAAACAAAAAATAACTTTGCGATTTTTTTTGGCTTTATTTCTATTACGCGATATCTATTTTACCATTTTTTTAAAAAAACTTTTCCTATTAATTACATTTTTTGATCCTTTCAACACACCAGCACAAAAAAAAAATTACAATAACATCAAAACTTCAGACTTTTACACGTTTCAATTTATTTTTTCAGATTTAAAATACGGCGAATTTTTTTTTGACTGTACAGTGATTAATTACACGATTTCTATTTTGCCCTTACTACTATCAAAAGACAACCTCCATATATATATAACCATCTTGTATATTTAACATTAAATACAGATATTACATTTATCATAATCATTGCCATGTAATTACACTAGCTATGATATTTCCCAACATTCAGGTGAATAACATTTTATTCTTGAATGTTTTAACAATGAAATAATAAACATAGAAATGCAAGCACATTAATGAGAACGATTGTTATTGTACTGTTTTCTGTGTTCAGCATGTGAAGGTAAGCAACACCATTACAATACACAATAACTAGTGTGCTGTTTTGGTCAGTTATAACAATTATACTTATCTAAGGCTAAGCAGGTTACATCTTTAAGAAAATTTATCTGTAAACTTCTGCGGTCCGTGAAATCTTATCCTTATTTTTGCCGGGCCGCAGGTGTGAAAAGGTTGAAGACCACTGATCTAAATGGTATTACCAGCATCTGTTTGCATGTATATATGTGGTGATACATATAGCTATGTTAAGGTATTCTGAGTGGGTTTAAACCCAGCACAGATAAAATTAGCAACAAGAGTTTCAGTGAAACAGGAGGGTATCAAAAACAAACATTTCATTGTTTAAATATATCATTGTTTTTTATCCAAATATAATTTAGGTGCATAGCATTATTGGCTATATAATGAATCATATTTGTTAGGACAATATAAAGCTAATAGCAAATTTTCTCTTACAGTTCAATGCAGAATTATATTTACAAACAATATGAAGTATTCCAATCTACTTGTGTATGCTGAAGTTTTATGCATCATTTTTGTAATGTGGAAGTGGCAAATTTGATTGTAATTCTTTAAATTCTTTCAAAAATTATTATAAGTGGAAGATATTATCACCATCAGAAACTAATACTTTGGAATCTGTAAATATATTTTGTTGACTTAATTAATACTCTTTACTTTTATCTAATCCAGCTGAAAAATATATAAGATTACCTTTAATAAATGAAAATTTCAAAATTTTAATAGCAAAAGAAATCATTATAGAGACTGTATATACATATCACTCTTTCTATATTTTGAAAGAGTACTAGACTCTATGAAAAGACAGACTTTAAAAAAAAACTGGTAAAACCATGGTACTATGAAAATAGTTTAAAAGCATATGCTGTGAATAAGTTTTGGCTTTATTACTAATACTTGTTACCAAGAGACTTAAACAATAATAGTATCCTTTATAACAACAATGGTGATTGTATTACTATAAAGAAATGTGATTTGTAAATATTCTTTGAAAGCATCTACATCAAAGAATCTTGAATTATTTACAGTAGTAAATTAAAACAATTAAAGATGCAAATGATAATAATTTTCATGCATAGATCTCATTAATTATAAGTTTTGATGCAATAGTCAGCCTACAATGTGAATGTTGTTACACAAACATCTACCAGGTGAAGCATCTGAACTAATATGTGCAAATCCTGATTCTTTACCACCACTGTGATTATATATATATTAATATCATTTAGCTCAGGGTTCCTTTCATATCTAACTGCAATCAAATTTGTTCTTAAATATTCTAATAAATAATCATAACTTCAAATGCTAATAATAAATTGATTTATTACCAAATCAAATATTTATATTTTCATAACTCCATAATTCAAAAAGTAGTTTAATTATTCTTTTTTATATATAAAATAAATATGATTGCTTTATAATGCACCCTCACAAACTCCATTACAAATTTTCTACTTGAATTTAAAACAAATTATAATGAACTACCTTTAGATATTTTGCTGTAACAATTCATATTCATCATTTAGATCAATTTCATCATCAAGGATGAGATTATTCTATGTAATATAAGAATATGATTTATTGACAATTTTTATTAGTCATTCATAAGCATAGAGATTATCCAATAATGAATATTTCTGTAGCGTAATTTTCATCAAACTACTCTTGTGTGAAAATCACACTACAGAAATATTATTTCTTATTGACTCTTTAATTTTTTATATCATTTTGAGTGTTTTATATGAATCTGAATGAATATATACAATGTCACATAGCTCATTAGTCAATTCCTATGCATTCAAATCAAAATTAGATCTTTAGATAATAATTTAAACTCAATGATCTAATAAGTATGGAATTGTGCATCTGCATATAATTATGTATCATAAATGTCATATGTGTTACGTGCAACAATATATTAACTTTTATTCCATAGCTGGTTCTCCGTAAAGAGGTAAAGGTAAGAAAACACACATGAGAAAAAAGATTTACACAAACCACAACAATTATAAAATATGATCATCAATATATCACAAGTGATAAATATTTTTCAATCCAGATGTATGCATAAATAATTAAACCCTAGAAAATAATCATTATTAAATATAACAGATAGTAAACAAATCATTGTATGCAAGATTGTCTCTGTAATATACAGAATATATTAATAATACAAACAGCAAGCATGTATATCATTACTTTCAGAATATGAACAGAAATACCCCATGTATACAACCAAGACATAACATCTAACATAATTGCCAACATATCATTAAATTTTTAATAATTTAAGATGTTCATGCCTGATTTTAAAACAGATTATATATGAAAATATTAAATATGCACGTATCTCTAAGTCAACATCTGTATAAATAACCAGCAGATAAATTCTAGCATTCAAATTACTTATATCACATTATTTTTTATAACAAAATTCCATAAATTTATAGAGACACATTTAACATGTATAAAGATGAATTTCAAAGAATTATTTAATTTCAAGTTATTAATGCTGTTTAACAATCTGTAACTTATCTTACCCATTCTCACACCTTTATTCATTTGTCTTACTATTAAATTATGTAATATTATTACAATACTTCAAGTAGAATGATTTATATTTCCTGGCTCAAATTTCAAGATCTTTTATTTAATCTAATTATACCATTATTCATAAATAAATAAACATAAAGGTTTCATTATCAAAGCTTAATATTTAAATACTATTTGAAATTTTCAATACTTATAAATTATCATTATTCAAAAATATGTATATTATTTATAAACACTTCATAAATGCATAAAATAATATATGCAAAAAATTTGTACAATAAAAGTTCATCTATAATTTTAAAACAGTTCCATCAAAATTTAAAATTCTCAAATGATCTACATACAATAAAGATTCTGATATGGCATTCAGCCACATTTTGAATTTAGAATAAGTTTATAGGTGAAGACATGGAGCTTCTTTTCTTTTCAATGAGCTGATATTTTGTAGTTTATTTGAAGGCAAATACTTTGCTTGAAATTTCATGTACGTTTGTTAATTTTCTTTAAAATGTAATCCTTTTAATATTAAGTTTATTGAGCGCGAGGCTTTCCACGGTGAGATTATTATACTAAGGCATTTCAGAGATTTTCATATAAAGTTGGTTTTCTGCCCCCAAATAACTCTTATGACTTTTAACCTGTCATTACATTATTAATCTTCAAAAGTTATATATTCCAATAAGTAGACTAAAACTCTGAAAGCGCTACGCCTGCATAGATTATTATATAGAAAAGTTTCACCGCAACACATCAGCATATTATTAATTAGACTATTTTTGTTATTTTTTCAAAACAATATTATGACAATATATATATTAGCTACATGGTTTCAAGAATTAATCTGTCTTTTGTTGTGTTTTACATTTTCTTCTAAATGTTAACTATGCATTATTTTTAAGATTAATTACATTTTAAAATTATATAAAATTTTCTACTAATCCTTATCATATATATATATTTGATTTTTAAAATAGTTCATTTTATTTAAATAGCCTTAACCTTCCATAGTTTGTTTATTTTATTCTTTAAGAGTGAATGTCATATGCTATAATAAACTTTTTTTTTATTCTTATGAAATGATTAATGAATATAATCACATGAAATGAATATATCATTACAATATACATAATTTAAATGTTGGTAACCAAAATAATTTTATGATACAAACTTTAAACATGTCAAAAATTACATAAATAAAAATAAAGCAAAAATAATTAATGCTTAGGAGATAGTTACCTTTTGTTTAGAAAATGTTTGCACAATCTCTCTCTTTTTTTGAGGTAAGGGTCAGATTGAAAATTTTGTAATAAATATGGGTTGAAGACAAAAATAATTGTAATTTTACATCTAATAATATATAATGGTATTTAAAGATAAATAATTGATGTGAATATTTATTTATGAAAAATTAATTACAATTTTTTTAAATATGAAAATATTTATTTAAAAAAATCATTATACTACCCCCCCCCCCCCAATAATCAAATTAATGTTAGTTTAAATTTTCTAGTATTTATTAATATTAGATTTATTATTTGATAATTCTATTCATATATTATCATGTAATTTTTTCAAAATTTTTTTGGGGAAATTTGAATATGATGAATAACAGATAAGTTTAATTTCATTTTTTGTTGACCAGCGTACACTTTATTTCGTACCATATTTGCCAACAGTCATACATCAAGAAATTATGCAAGTTCCTTCATCATAATCATAAGCCACTAATTTTAAAAAAATTACGACATTCAAGATGTTTTCAAAATCATAAACATATTTCAATTACATAAAGATATTTAAGTGTTATTTCATAACAGATTGTTAAATGTTTTAAGATTTTTTTCTATAAAATCTTATATATACAGTTTACACATGATTTGCTTTACACACTATTAAAGATAAAAATATATATCAAAATAATTGTTTTTTTAATTTGAAAGTCTTAATGAACAAAAACAGAAACAATCAAACCTCAAAACAGACTTCGATTGAAATTGCTTTAAGCCAATATATATATATTTTTCGACACCTCAAATTAAATTTTTTTATTGAAAATTGCAGAAAGCATATCTTATAATTAAAAAATGTAATAAAAGAAGAATTGAAAACATTACCTACAATTTGATGAATTTAAATTTGAAGATAGAACTGAAAATAAAATTTGAAATGGGGGAAGTAGAATTAAAGAAGTAAATCATTATATTAATTTACACTATCTGTAGTCAATTTAAATATATAGAATTAATAATAAATAAAGGTTAATAGATAAGAATGCAGCAATTATCATATAAATTCAATTTAAATACCTTGGTAGTTTTAAGAGTGAAAAAATGGACTTAGCTGTTGAGATATAACAGATACCAATGTGAAGCTGTTGCATTTAATAAGTTAAAAGATAGATTATTTTATTACAAAGAAATAACTACTGTAATTAAGTATAGAACTGTTATTTTATCTAATATATTGTATGGAAGTAAAACTTGGACCTTCTATCAATGCAATATAAAGTATTATTTAAAGGTATTGTAAAATTTTGAAAACAGAATGACAAAATCATAAAACCAATCAATATATTTTTCAGCTTGCTTCATGCAATGCTATTAAGTTTATTTTTATATCATATCTTCAGTGAAATGCATAATGGATGATTTACTAAGTGTGTTATGGTGAACTTAAGCATAGGTTTAATAAGAGGAGTCCATCTACATTATAAGAATTATTCAGACATTCCGAAGAATTGCAATATTCTTTCCATTGTGAAGATATAGCAGAGAATAGAATGCATTGGAGAACTACAATTAGACATGGTATAGAAGTATTTAAGAAAGGTTTTCACCAAGGAAACTAAAAGACAACATGTAAAATATCAAGAAACCCCCCAAAAATGGGTTAGCATGTTTTATATGTGAACAGATGAGTGATTCACAGATTAATTTGTACACCTTTTCTTCTCTCTCCTTTATTTTTCTTTTGGAGTTGGACTGGCCACACTCATTTACAAGAGGTTGTTTATTATTTATTAATAAAGCAGAATAAAAATGATTCAAGTATGATAAATAGTTTAACATATTTTAAATAATGATGTTTGGAATAAATAAATCAAATCTTACAACTATTAATTATAAAATTTGTACTAAAAAACTAATTAAAAATTGCAAGCAATGCAAAAAGCATGAAAATATGCAGAACAAAGCAGAGGCAAAAAAACAAACAAACATGGATTTATTATTGACTATTGATTTATCTGATGTTTTCATTTAATGATAGATTAATCATGACTATCAAATTGACATATACAAGCATTTAAGAATTAACAAATACAAAAAAATTAGACATTCATTAAAAGGAAAAAAAATAGCAAATTGTCTATAATTAGTTTATTCTAAAAAATAAAAAAACTTACTAGAAAAAAAAAAAATTGAGATTAAAGGAGATCAAAAATTTTTCTGAATCAATATGGAAAATATTTTTAAAAATTCAACAATAAATATACTTTACATTTTAACAGTCTTAGTCCATCGAAAAATATTAAATGTAAACGGTTAATCACTGCAGAGTTTCAATATTTCGATTAAAAACAATGGCAATGTAAGTGCTCAATCAGAATTCAAGTCCTTTAAAAAATATTTTAACAATAGAATTTTATTTATTATAAAGGTCTCAAGTTGTTGTGGATGGAGCATCTACCTATCATATCTATAACCTGGCGAACAAATCTAGATGGAACAAAGAAAACATTTTTAAGCAAGCTTAATTTTTCAGGTAACTATTCAATAACTACCCAGCTAAATGTTCCAATTATTGTCAATGAATGTTCAAGTTCTAGATTAACCTGTGTTGGCAAAACAAGTATTGTTGATTTGACAATAAAACTGATCGTAATATGGCATAACCTTCATTACTGATGGAGTTGGTTTGTAAGAATGACACCTTTTTATATATTTAGTGAAAATATTTTGTTTATATTTACAGATTTAGAAAAGACCAATAATAATGTTAATTGGATTGGTATTAATGGTTATTCTAAGCATAAAATTATGGGAAAAAAAGATGAAATTTGTTTGCAAATTAAAGTTCATTTTGTAGATATATTGTTGACTGATTGAATTAGGTAAACCCAAAATGTGATTGTTTAACGAATCTTATTTGGAAAATAAAAAAAGTAAATAATGATGTAAAATGTAATCAATATATTTCTGATAACAAGACTAAAAAATGATATAAAAATCTATTTAAATGTGCGCAAACAATTTGAATGCTCAATAATTTAATTTAAAATATTATATTTAAACCACATTTTAATAAAACATATTGAAACATTCATTTTTTTTTTTTCAAAAATTCATTGTTACATACCAATCTAACCAGTTTTATTGGATGGTCAGTTGGTTGTAAGTATAATACTAAGTATCAAAGTGGTTCAGCAAGATTCATTCAATTGGCTAATCCTCCTTCTTTCATTGGAAATTGATCCAGGAATTTTTACTCTTAATCTATCATTATATCCAACTTGTTTCTGGTATGCAGCAATTTCTGAGATAACTATCATAATATCTCTAGAATAAAAAAATACAATGACTTGTTTATTTTCTTTACAGCAATTTGGTCTGTTATTCATAACTTTTCATATCTGCAGCATATATCATATCTAATTTTATGACAAATTTAACTACTGTATGAAATATTTCAGAAGAAATTCCAAAATGGGTGATCATGAATGAAAAAAATGGTATAACTTAACTAATCTTTATATATTTTGAAATAAAAACAAAGATTGTGAAAATAGATTAAAAGATGACCAATTGCCATTTTGTTTTGTTTTTTCCAGTAAAAAGACATTTTTTAAAGTTTTTGAATTATATTCAGTTACCATATATACAATTAATAATATCTACTTACAAAGTCAACATTTAAAACATATTGAGAAAATAAATTCCTTAAAATATGTAACAAAAAGAAGCAATATTGTAAAAAAACGAAGCCTTCTTATTAAAGCCCTATTCAGAAGTAGTTTTTTAAAAAAAATTCCACTAAAAATTCTTTTCTAAAACTACTTTGAAAGATAAAAAAAAAAAGGTTTGCTAGTGTAATAAAATTCACTTCAAAAAATGATCATGTTAATCAACTTCAAATTACCTATATTTATGTTCAATGTTAATGAATTTGTAGTTATTTACAACAATATCATGATTGATATTTCCACCAGTTTCTAGAAGCTTCAGTGCTTTTAGTATGTTGGTTAAATAGAAAATGAAAAAATTGATGACCAGAAGGCTAATAAAAAAAACTATCCTTACAAAACTATGACCCCAGGGACTTTTTTTGCCCTTGACAGCTATTGAAAATTTTATGAAATGTGGCTTGACACTAAACCTTAAAAATCATCTAAAAAATAAATGAAGGACTAATTATACCTTTAAAAATCAGATAAAATGGGTCAGACGTCTTTATCTTTCTCTGAACATTCTAATTACGTCATATTTATTCGATAGTAATTAAATTCTTTTGACAACAATTTTGCACCATTTCTACAGAAAAAATAAATAAGACATTGTCATATCAGCTAGTAGCAAAGGCAAGTTCACAATAAATAGTTACATCTATTTCATTTCATTAGCAATATCATAATATTGTTACTTCAAATTAAAAACATTTAAATTTTTAAAAAATAAAATGAGATAATTGATTTGGTGGATGGATATTTACATATATTTATATGTTTACATAATTTGTTCCTTGTCTTATTTTATATAATCAGTAATCCGGATTAATAGACTAATTTAATGTAAACTTATAATGTACAAGTTGCACATTGTTATTTTGAAACTCTTGGTTCTAGACTAGACCTTATGATTTTGAAATTTTATGAAAATAAACAACTATTCAAATATATATCTATAATAATAGTAGTAAAATAGAAAAAAATACTTAAAAATTAAATATAATGAGCATAATTTACTTTCAAAAGGGATTTTATTGATAAAAACTTAATAAGACACCCCCCCAAACACACACACACAATATAAAGAACTTGATATATTTGCAATTTTCTTAGAATTAGAAAAAAATAAAACATTACATATTGCTAAACATATAATATTGTAATAAATATATCAGATAAAAAAAAAAAATTGAACAATTATAGTTAGAACATCTCACAAGAGTTTAGAGTACTGATAAATAAAGGACTATGCAGCTGCAAATATATCTGAAGTAATTTTTTGTCTGTTGAATTGCATCTGGTTTGTTTTTAAATATGTTCAGGTGTCTAGATTACTATTGTAAAAAAAATAAGTATCTTGTGTACCACAAAGCATAAAGTATGAATGTGATGGTCCTTATTTCAGCAAAGTAAGCTTTTGAAAAAAAGCTAATTATTGATTGAATTGTACTATTATTTTCCCGAAGTATTTTTGTGATATATGACCAGACATCTTAGACTATTACACTTTTAAAAAAAGGTGTTTTTGATCTTTTTCTTCCATGAGAATGTAGTTTCTGTGGTCACAAGATTTCTCTTATACTTCAAAAAGTATAATGTAGACAAAGACCACGTTCATTTTCAGCATAAAATCAAAATATTTTGGCTCAAGAATCCAATACTTAAATCTTATCAATTGCCTATTATTAATGCCAAGCATCTTTGGATATAAAAGAGCATGAATTTAAATATTGCCATTTCTCTTGTGGAAATGTTATCTTAATATTTGTCATTAGTTTACTTGGTACTAGAATTGTTTGAATGAGCATAATTTAAATATAATTTATTAGAGACTATTATTATTAAAAAAAAAAAGTTACTTGTGCTTATTTGATTATGAAGAATCTTTGCACTGCTAAGTAGCAAAAATTCATCAATGTAATAAACGTAGCATTATTTTTATACATTGTAAAAGTGACTGGTAAAAAAGCAAAATGCTTAATAAGCATTATTTATTAATTAATATTATTTTTAAAAAATAATTAAAAATTTAAATTCATTACTTAAGTGACTGGTAAAAAGGCAAAATGCTTAATAACCATTTCTATGCTTACTATTTATTAGCAATCATGGCTTAAAAAAGTAAAATAAAAAAATTAGAATATGTGGCAGAAAATTCATGATAAAAACTGTAACTTTTTATAATGTTTCAAAACTATGACCAATATAGAAATAACCTTCAGTGATATTCTTTTGCTGTTGACAATTTGAGGCTACATTTAATATAAAATTGTATTTTCCTTTTATATTTTGTACACAGCTGAGAAAAAAGATAGCAAATAAATTGTAATGACTTTTTAATAATTTAATTTTCCACAAAAGAGGAACTATATTTTGAGCATAATCTAACATTAACTGTAACATTTTTTAGTATTAGAACATACATAGTTGCAAATCAATATGCATTATTCAACAGCTTACAAAATAAATAAAGCTTTATAAAAATGGATATTATGGCTTATAATCTTTGATCATGTTTTGCTACTGTGAGATATATGATATACTTGTGCTCAAACATTAAAACTGTCATTGTATTTTTTCTCTTTATATTTGTTTTGAAAGTAAACTTTTTGTATATAATCACAAATTTCCAGTTATCAGACATTATGTGTAGTTGCAAATCAAGATCTATTATTCAGTTTATGGAAAAATTAAACTTCATAAAAATGTGTTAAGATGTTACACATTTATGGTACACATCTTCGTAACCTTTTTTAAATTTAAACCAATAAGTCTTGATTTAAGAAATCACCATTATATTTGCTTTATTCTTATTTGTTTTGAGAATGAACATTAAACATAAAATTGCAAATTTTTTGGTTTTATATGTCATGCGCATTTGATAATAAATATGTATTACAGATAATCACATAGCAAGTAGATACAATGGAGCTGTGAACTATGCTCTATCTAATTACATGACTTCAATTATACACTATTCAATGAACAATGTTAAAAAACAAAAATATAAACAAACAAATAAAAAACATTAAAATTCACAAATTTTATATTCAGTCAGCCATTTTTCATTCTCAGAGCAACATATGTGATAAAAAAAAAAATTACCCAATGCATATTTAATAGAAAGCAAAGCCAGACATTTCACTATTTATTTTATTTTAAAATTAAAAATATGCTGAGTTAGTTTTTTTTCTTCTGATTCTTATTGCTTCAGTAAATTCATGAATGAACACAGTAAAATATATATATTCCCTCAATTTATCAACATTATTTTTTAAAATTTTATTTATAATAAATTAAATATATGTATACTGTACATATAAAAGAAGTGTCTGTGTTATATATATATATGTATGTGTTGAAACTTATATATTTTTGCAATTCAATAAACAATACATATTCATTCTAATCAATATTTATCAACAAAGTATGAGCTATTTATTATATGCTATATATGTTTAAATGTGAGAAGGGGCTTAGAACAAAATAAAGCATAGTCCATAGCCTTAGTGTAAATGTTTAACCTGATATTTTGCGTGGAAATATGCATTATGCAAATTTTAATTTTTATGCATATTTTTGTAGCACCATAGCTAATCTAAAAGTGCTGGAAAAATAGGTTTCAAATTTATGCAATTTGGAATAGTAATCTATTTGTATCATATTTTTATGTAATCAATATCAATAATAAATAAACATAACACATTAAATATTAATTCATTAATGATTTTTAAAAAAATTTGCATATTCAAAATAACTATTTATGATTTAAATAGATACAATTGAACAATGATGGTGATAATATGTGATAAAAAAACAACATAAATTTTCCAAAACTATTTTTTATTACAGCAATTCTGTATAACAACTTTAAATGAACTTAAAAATAAATAAAGATTTTAACTTTTAAGATAGAATTCATAATATCTGCAATATGTAAATAAAGATCACTGAAATCATAACTTTTGTGATTTTATTTTTAACTATCTACTTTGATATAATTTATTGTGTAAGAAAAAAAAATTCAAAGTATAAAGCTTCAAATGAAAAAAAGAATGGGATTTAATACTAATACTTGTGTATAATAATAAAAAAACTTAAACAAGTTTTTATAAATCTCCACTTTTTTCATAGTATATTTAATTATAATAAAATATAACTGTCAATCTTAAGGATAGTATAATTTTGAATTTATTTTTACAGTAAATCATGTTTCATCAACAAAATTATATACAACAGCACCTTGCAATAATGGCAGGTATCTTAGATGCTGAGCATTCCCAGTTAAGCAAATATCATCATTAAGTGAATTACGGATTTTTCCCTTCATGAATACATATAAATTTTAGATGGCTCTGTATCGTTTATGTACAACAGTGGACTCTGGAGCTCACAGTCACCAGATCATGACTACAGTTTTAAGATTAACCAGTTGATTATTATTAGTAGCAGTAATGAAATATGCAACAATACTAAAACTACAAAACTGATTCTAAAACAAATAATTTAATTACACTGCTTATTTTTAAATATTTTTTTCTTTACTTATAGTGATAGGTTGTTATAAATATAATACTTAAAAAAATTATTTTAAGTATTAATTACTGGAAAATGTTTTTATTTTCTAAAAATTATCCTAGCTTGTTATTGTACAAATGTGATTTATTATAATATTTAAAAATAAATCTATTTTATTACACGGATGATTTGGAACATTTTATGCACTGAATCAGATGTTGAGTGTATACATGGAAAAGTGATGCTATTATAAATAATCACTATTAAACAAGGTGCTGCAGTCTTTTGAATGCAGTAAAATTTTCACTGCTTGAAAAATTCAAATTCAAACCTTTTAAAAAGAAAATCATGTATACACATTTCATAATCTGTATATAACAGAAGTACACAACTGAAAGATTATCCACAAAAATATATTTATGTGAATAATATTTCTCATTACAAAATTCATGCAATAAACAAAAACATGAATGTTTCACATTACATAAAATCTTGTGTTTTTTTTTTTTGCTCAATTTGTACAATCTATTGTTTTAATTAAAACAATTTACTTTATAATGGGTATGTGAAACATCACAGGTAATACTGACTTAATTAATTGCATAATTATTATTTTAATAAAGAAAATCAAATATGACTACATTAATAAATTAAAGGTTTTATTTTCTGAAATATATATATAAATTAAATACATATTTTATTTATTAGTTTTAAAAATCATAATTTGCCATTTATACTTTTTATTTAAATCAGAAAAAGATTACCATCTAAAAATAAAACTAAAGAAAATCACATATTCATTCTAAAAGAGCACAAATAGTATTATGTCAATATCTATTATCAAAGGTGAATATATACACACTTGTTCATTAAAGATGTTATACAAAAACATTTTATTTATAGCCAGTATTTTTAAATTTTCATAGTTATACTTTTCAAAATTGTTGATTAAAAAATATTTTATTCAAAATATCACAATAATTGCATTTTTTAAAAAAAAAAACCAACAAAAAATAAAACAATATTAATACTAATAGTCAAAGTAAGAGTCATAGATCATATGACCCTATTCTCTTAAGCTTGTAAGTTATAAACAATGAGGATTGCCAATTCCTCAACAAGCTTTGTGTTAAATGCTTAGCCAAAGAAAGCATTTAAAATATCTCTGACAAAGCTTGTTGAGGAATTGACAATCCTCATTGTTTATAATATTAATACTAAGTCTCAATATATTTAAGTAAAAGTTAACTTGAAGATATTTTTGTAATATCATGTATTGAATATATGTATATATATACATATTTATCAAAATATCACAAAACTATTTCATACATAAATTATGTTAGGCACATTTAGGAACAATATGAATGAATTAGCACTGCTAAATTTGTTAGTATGTGATTAACTTTATTAGTTAAATAAACACAAATAAAAGAAATCACAATATTTCTATACTTAGATAAGAATATATCTAACTTAAATTATGATAGTAAAGTTTTTTTATTTATTGCTGGTAATCAAGATAATTATATGGGACATATTTTATTCCAATTTTAATTTTATGTATGCAGATGGGTATAAAAATTTAACTATATATCTATCCATAGATTAATCATGCATAATAAGATTAATGAGCATAATCATGAATACCAAAAATATATTTAAACAGAGATATAAAAAAAAAAGATGAAGCATAATTCAATTTAAATAAATATAACATTTGTCTGTTAATTGAAATCTTATGATATGCTCATGTTAAAAAGTATTACTGTAATAATATATACAGAGGGCATTATTAAAGCTTCTGTTTCAACGCAATAGCATTAAGGTTTATGTGAACATGTAAATATTATCTGACTGCTTTCTATCATATATTTTGTTTGCAATTATATATATATATGTATAAACATTATAAAAATGAATATAGGAGATGAAACAATATGACAACTTTGTATACTATTATGGTTTAAGTACATGTTCCATTACAAAATTGCTCCAGTTTTCTTAATTAGAATTTGCATATTTTTATACAGATATATCATATAGTCTATAAACAGATATATATTTAGATATACAGAAATATATACATTCACAAACTGTTAAAAGTTTGATTTGTACTAATATTAATTTCATTTTTAAATTAAATAGTCATAATTTGATTTCAATTGGTTAGTAAAAAAAAAAAAAACTGATTCTAGTAAGAGTTTAATTTAGATGTATCCAATTCTGGGTTACATCTATATATATATAAATTCATTTCAGTAGCATTTTGAGATTTAATATACTACTAATAAACTATCAAAAAATATTAGTAAACTTTTTATTAATATAACCATTTTTATTTTCATTTAAACAAAAAAAAAATAGTGCATGTGTGTGTGTAAGAGAACATTAGTGAAATATCTATTTTTGGAGTAATTAAGATTTTATAATATTTTTTTCAATGTGATATTCTAATTAATAAAAAAAAAAAAAGACAATATGTGAATATCTATCCACACACAGCAATGTGAGATGTACAATAAACTCCAGGATTGAAATATATCTGATTCATTTTATGTGTAAAAATAAAAATTTAACACAGGTTTAAGAATGAAATGAAATGGATCTGTGGTCAAAAGAATAGAAAAACTAATAAATCATAAATTATTAATTTATATGTATATAATACTTAATAATAATTGTTTTATTTTAATTCTTCTTCTTCTTTTTTTTTTTTTTAATTTAAAAAACTACGATTAAATAGTCAATATTATTAGCCCATATTTAGACAGAAATTTGTATTAAAGAACCAACTAATGTTTTAAGCTCTTTGAAGTGAATGGGAAAATAATACTGATCAGTTTAGTCAATTTGCAGATGGCAAGATTTTATCCTTTCTTGTTTTATATTAGTAATCATTAATTAAATTAGTGGTACATTAGTGGCAGTATGAAATAGAAGTTCCAAGCTTGCTTGGAAATCCTCAGCAATCTTAATTTTTTTTAACAGAATCTGCATGCATTATATCTGTACAAATATTAAATCTCAAAAGATCTGAACTGGATTTTTTTTTTTTTTAAATGTAAATTAGAATTGATTATATCTAAAACTAATTTTTTCTAAAAATTTTAAAAATCAATTTTTTCTCATGATGGTGAATAGAGAATTCTAGAGTTTGTAATTGAAAAGTAGTTTAATAAATTAAATTATCTAAACAAATTCATAACTATTCAGTTTATTTAAGATTGAAATAACTCCAGATATTATCTAATGTTAGTATATTTCTGTGTCAATAAAAATTACTTATGATAGACCAATGAATTCATTTACTTCCTACTGATTTAAATTTTTTTTTTTTTTAAATCAAATATAAATTTGCATACATTTTTTTCAATTACTTTTTCAGTCTATCTGCTATAAACTTAATTTCTTATTAGATAGGTTTTTCTGGAAAGCAACTCAATGATGCAAAAACCTTATAATAAGTACATAATATGATAAAGTAAATATGATTGACATTACTAAGATTTATAGCTTTAGCCATACTTTGGATGACAACATAAAACAATAAAGTTATTTATTATTAATACATATATATATAATTTGGCTATTCATAGATCCACCAAAGAATTGGTTAAAATAAAATTAGACTTTTGTTAAATAAAATAATTATGTAGCCATTTATTCAATAAGTCATATAATCTTAAACATTAAAATAATGATTAAGTAGAATATACCATTAAAAAAAAAAAAAAAAATTGAATTTTTTTTATCTCAATTAGAAATGGTTCGAGATCTTGAATCCATTTACTAATCTAAACTATTCAGGTTAGCATGAAGAGTTTATACTATGCCATTTTGTACATCGTTAATCTTAGATATAAATCTATTAAAAGCAAAAATTAATTTAAATATTTTGAGATAATATATATATATATACATATAAATGTTTTCTATCTATTGGACAATTTTTTTTAAAAAATAAATATACTAAAATTAAAAGAAATTGTACATGAATTTGGCTTTTATGACTCTAGAGAAACCTTAAAAATAAAAGCCCTTTTCCCACTTATTCACTACTTAGCAAAGAATATGTTACTATATATAAGTGTATACACACATATGTATATATTAATTAAATTGCCACACACACAACCCTTTTTTTCTCTCATCAAAATAATGTAAAATTTTGCTAAAAAAATATGAATAAAAAAATACAATCCATATGATAATTTTAGTGCTCAATTATATATACAAAATAATATGCTAATAGCATATTATACAAATGTACATATTTCTTTCTTAAAACATAACAAATATTTCAACTGAAAATTCATTGAAAAAATACAAATTTTTTAATAGTAGCTGTACTCTGACATGATTTCTAAAAATATTTAGCTTCTTTAGATTGCTAATAAAACTTGGAAAATCTTTTTTTCTTTTTTTTTTAAAATCAAAAATTCATAACAAAAAAAATATATATATATATTTACAGAATCAATTCATTAAAAAAAATATATTATTTAACAATATTATTAGAAATACAACAAAAAAAGTAATATATGGTAAAATAAATATATTTAACTGTTAATAACATTTTAATGTACAAGTAAGTGTATTCAGTTTTGGCTAATAGCACTTAAAAGGAAAATATATACAAACTAAATTTAAAAACTTCTCGAGAGTATTGAATGGTCTAGATAAAGCATTTGACAAATAAATGTCTTCAAAAAAAAAAAAAAAAAGATTGTTTTATAATTATATCGTTTATTAATATTGTAGTGCATTTCATTTTGGTAAATTCATTTAAATATAAATTAGAACTGTGAAAAGATATTTAATCAGAATGCTGCAAAAATTGCTGAACGAATGTATTTAGTTCACTATCCAGAAAACTGGCTTTATTCCTAAAAAAAAAAAAAAAAAACAATGAAAAAAAAAACAAACCTCCAGAATAAATTATATTTACAAATATGTGGTAATATAACTTAATAAATATATAACCAATACTATGTCAATTTCTTCCATAACTATATTAAATGTGAAAAATAGAATTCATTAACTTTTCTACAATGATTATTATAGTATTAATATAAATTTAAAAAAATATTAATACATTCTTCTAACTTGCAAAAATAGCCATCAGTTTTGATGTTCAGAAGTCTTCTTCAGAGCTGTAACATACAAATACATAGAAGTACTCTATTATAATAAAAAAACATATAAAACAAATTCATTATACATAATTTGTTTTATAAATTTAATTTTGTCAAGAGACTGTACTATTATATGTACTGTGAATATTAACTCTGAAGAAGACTGTAGCACAATGCAATCCAAATTACTAGCTTGTTCTGAATAATTTGGATATATTACATTTGCATTGTATAAAGTGCACAGAAAAATGCGTTAGTACTATCTGTTAAGAATATAATAAACTATCATTAAAATCTTTTAACCATAAACTTTTTATTATATAAGAAATGTTTCAACAATTATCTTAAGTCTTTGTAAAAAAAAATTGCATACATGATTTTAAAACTTGTTTTAAGTTAAGTATGCATATAAATTCACTAAAGTTTATAATTTATTATACACATTTGTATATGAATTTAACAAATGGATATAAAGTTTCTTATACAATTAAAAAAAAAAAAAATCATAAAAAAAACAACAAACCAAAATAACAAATTTTAATGTGAAAAGATTATTTTTGAATATACCTCAATCTTAATCTAGTTATTAATTTTAATGTTTACATTATTACTCTTTATATTTTCAGTACTTAGCATCAATTTAGAATTTTATTATCCCAGAAAAAATATTTTAACAGGCTTCCAAAATGAGTAATGTCTGTGTGACTATGATCTGGAGTTCAAGCTATTTAAGGTTTGAACAAGCTTAGGAATTTTGTTCAGGTAGATGCCATTCAGATAGCCAATCAATACTAGTCCTTAATATCTACTATTCTTAATATGGAAAGAAAACACTAAAACCCTAATTGCCTAGCAGATAAAAAATTCTGGTGAATGATTATTTATTAATCAACCTTCAAAAAATTTATCCTTGCCTCTTGATTGGAATTTTTTTAAAACTTCTAAGAAAAATTATTCTCAATCTGTTTCACTCATTGACTATATAAGATCTTAAACAAACTCAATAAGGTTTCATTTATTATATCAAAATTAATGCTACTTTGACAACACAGCTGTTTGTAATCTATTGGTTTAGTTAAGCATTGGCTGTAGTAATGTGATTTACAGATGATAATCAGTTGCACTTTGCAAATCAAATTTTATGTATCTCATAAAATCATAAGATTATTTCGTGCAGAAATATGTCTATTTTTTTCAGATAAAGTTTTTACTTAAAATTACATTCTCTTTTATTTTATTACAGACATCAAAATGATGATAATATCAGAGAATATGCTTGTAAAATCTATTCAGTTTTTTTAAACATCATTTCATATACATATGCACATATATCCATGTATAAATAAAACGTTTCTTTTAAGTTTCTGTATTGATTCTTCTGAATCAAAATATAAATAGATACATCTTTTTATTATATTATTCTAATACAATAAATAGAAACAAAACATTATCATTACAATATTAATATAATTGAGGATATAAAATCTTTCAATGAAAGAAAAAGTAAAAAAATTCTGAATATGGAAAATACTAAACTCATCTTTAATAAGAAATAATAAAAAGAAATTAATTTTTTTTTTGTGTAATTAATTAATTAGAATTTTTAAAACCGGATTAAGGATTGAAAATTAAAATTATAAATAGATAAGAGAATAGAAATTTTTTTTATGTATAATTAACTTATTAATATTTATATTTTTAAATGAATATATAATATTAATTTTTTCTAATTTCAACATATATAAGTACATTAGTACAAAATATATTAAAAAGGATAGATAATACAACTTTGAGAATAACTAGAAAAAATGATCAAGATAATATAATAAAACAATATGTACATTTTTATAAATGATTCAGAAAGATACACAACAGGATTTTAGGTTTTCAAAAGGAATGTTTACTTAGATCACTCCATATACACATTTACATTGAAAGACAGGAGGTCTATGGGTGCGAATCCAGTATATATACATATAGAAAATGGGGAGGGGAGTAGTTAGTATTGCATATGGTGCCACTGGGAAAGATTGCTTGATGGATTTTTACAGTATTATAATAAGAGGGGTTGTAGGTTACAATGATTATGGACTGGCTTACAATTGGGTGTAGCTTTGTACAAATATCTTTGACTGCAATGGGGGGTGTGTGGATCCATATGTATACATTGCATAGCTACTTCAATTTTCTTTTAATAATTTACTCACCAGATCATTGTTAACTCAAGACTTTTTAAATCTCTTCTTTTTTTCTCAAAATGCTCTCTTTAAGGAATACAGTATCTTAAATTTTCTTCAAATATTTTCCTTATTTTGTCTGAATTTACTTTATTGATCAATTTCCTACTATTTCATTTATTTTCTTATCACACATAAGTTAAACCATTTCCTAATATTCTTTCATTTCTTTCTAGTCTCAGATATTATCTTTTTATAAATTTTTTTTAATTCTATCCCTATTAAATTATGACCTGAATTGGTATTAGCTCCAGGATATTCAATTTATAATCAAATTCTGTATCAAAATACAATCTAATTAAAATTTATTTTTGTCATCTAGAAATTTTTATAAGTAAATCTTATTATATGATTTTGTGAAAGCTTTTTTCACTATTATAAGGCTATTTTCTTTACAACCCATTATCAGTCTTTCATGCTATCATTTCTAATCTGTACTCTTATAACTTTACGATCCTTTCGATTCCATTACATTACAATCTTTTATTATCATTCATTTTTTTATTGATTAGTTTAGCTTTATGCTTGTAATGTTTATTAGGTTGTATTCTCATCCTTGGTGTTCGCCTTAAGATGGCGTTGATGCTAATCAAAAACATATACATATAACGATTCCGGGCCGGACCTAAATGATCGATTTGATCTAAAAAGATCTGATTTCTTAGATTTGTAATAAAATATTCTACTAACTAATACTATTATATGATGTTAGTTTTTTTCATTTTTGTAAATGTTTATTAATCTTATCTTGTTTTTGAGTTTGTGTGTGTGTGTCTTTAAAGTTACGGTGTTTTTCTAATTTTTTTTTTTTTTTTTGACTTTATGTGTGTCTTTTTAAAGTTACGGTCTTTTTTTTTTTTTTTTGCAAGAGTAAATCAATAATTTTATTCAAAAGCAAGACGTAATAAGTAAATGTTTATTAATCTTATCTTGTTTTTGAGTTTGTGTGTGTGTCTTTAAAGTTACGGGGCTTTTTCGAATTTTTTTTTTTTGGACTTTAGGTGTGTCTTTTTAAAGTTACGGTATTTTTTTTGCAAGAGTAAATCAATAATTTGATTCAAAAGCAAGACGTAATAAGTCAATGTTTATTAATCTTAGATTGTTTTTGAGTTTGTGTGTGTCTTTAAAGTTACGGGGCTTTTTCTCATTTTTTTTTTGGACTTTATGTGTGTCTTTTTTTTTAAAGTTACGGTATTTTTGGTCAAGAGTAAATCAATCATTTTATTAAAAAAGCAAGACGTAATTCTAAATCTATCAAAAGTAACGTAATTTATATACTACAATTTAGAATTGATACCCGACTACTATTAGTAAGGACCGTCATTAAAAGACTCGATTGAAAAATGATACCCGACTAATTTCCGTTTTCTTTTTTGGGGGACAGTAATGAATCAGAAAGTGGGTTGTTTTTGTTAAGTCTGTCTATATAAAAAGGGTACCGTTATTGAAATACTAAATTTAAAAATGATAGCCGACTAATTTGCGTTTCTTTTGACAGTAATTAATCAGAAAGTGGGTTTCTTTTTTTTTTTGGTAAATCTTGTGTATATATAAAAACAAACAAACCGTAATTCAAAGACTCCATTGAAAAAAATCAAACCCCGTTGAATTTGCTTTTTTTTTTTAAAGACAGTAATTAATCAGGAACTGGGTTGTTTTTGTTAGTGTGTAGATATAAAAACTAATCTTATTTTGAAATAATAAATGTAACAAAACAAAAAAAAAAATAATACCCGACTAATTTTATTTTTCGGACAAGTAATTCCTAATAATTAGACAGTGGGTTGTTTTTGTTTGTGCGTATATATATAGCGAAAGTAACTGGTCATGGACGAATTCTCGCGAAAACGGTACTTTTCGCGTGATCCTTTAATTTTTTTTTCCTTTCGCACCCTTAAAAGCAATTTTTGAGGGTTACCCCTTCGTAATGGAATCTTCAGGACATTATTACTAAACTTACAACAGTAAAGTAAGTTACAACACATTAAAAAAATAGACGTCTTATCAAATTTTAAAAAACTACGACTGCTTCAAATACACACACTCTCACCCGAAACTAGAGAGAATAGATATTCTACTATTACGAGAAAATGATGAACAAAATCGACTACTACGGCAGCCGATCAAGGCATTTCTTTCTCTTTGCTTTTAGCATAGAAAAAAAAGCCATAACCGGCAGCCGTCGGGAACTCTTTCTGTGTTTTATCATAGAAAGAAGTCTCTTTGTGTTGGCTTCTGTCGCCGCCTCCTCCGTCCAACATAACGTGAGGACTTTTCTGCGTTTATAACGTAGAAAAATTCCTCTTTGGTTGGGTGAAGACCGGTGAAATGGTATATTTCTAGGAATTTACCTAGAAGTAGCGACATCTTAAGCGAACACTAAGGATGAGAAAACAACAGTTTATTATCTTCAAGAAGTATAATAACTACTTTTTCTTATTGCATTGCTAAATGTATACCATATAATACTAAATCATCTATGCACTTTACTACTAATACACAATGCTTTATTTACCACTCTCTTTTACAGTTTAGTTTAGATTGTCCCAGAAATCTTCTTCAGAACTTTTATATCTCCTAACTGCAGTTGAAGTTAGGAGATATAAAAAGTTCTGAAGAAGATTTCTGGGACAATCAAAGCTGTAAAAGAGGGTGGTAAATAAAGCATTGTGTATTAGTAGTAAAGTGCATGGATGATTTAGTATTATATGGTAATGTTTATTATCATTATATTACTATTTTGGGATTTTTTTTTTTAATTGTTATGTATATTTGAATAAGCGCCAGATCTAATAAAACAGTTTTATGTAGAAGCATCATAAATACATCATTTACAGGAGAGCTATTTACAAAATCAAAACAATTGGTTTCACAGAATGCTACAATACTTAATTTTCATATCTTTGACAATAAATGTATCATTTCTCTGGTTTATTTATAGGTTTAACATTCCAGGTATCTATTTTTACAAAATTTTACATTTCCATTAACTTTACAGCATCATCATCATTTTCAACGTTTACTGATCCACTGCAAGATGAAAGCCTCTCCAAGTTCAATCCATCTTCTCCACATTACTCCAGCACATTTCAGTATTTCATTCAACCATTTCACATGTGGCTTCTTTCTGAAGTCTTTTATAACCATTCTGAATCCAGTTAAGATTTCAATTGTACACTTATTATCTCTTTTAGCAATATATCTATTCCAACTCCACTTCAGTCTCTTAATTCTTCCAATGCTGTCAGTAACACTTGTTAGTTCTCTCACTCATAATATTTCATTTTAGATCTTTTCTTATTACTTCTAACACACATTTATAGTCTGAAGATTTTGTATTTCTCTTCAATTAAGTATTCATATCTCAAATCCATAAAAAAGAATTAATAAAACACATTTATTAAAAACCTTCCTTTTCAAACAAATAGACATATTTTCTTTTAATATTATTTGTACCAAAAGCATTCCAACCAAATTTAAGTCTATGATTAATTTCACCCATTTTGTGTTCACCTATATTAATAATCTGACTTTGTTATTTGTGTTAACTCTTTCCAAATCATCCTTATCGATCTTTATTTTTTCTTTTGAGAAAATCTATTGAACTGTAGACATTTTACCTTTACTCCTACTTTTTTACTCTTGCAACATTTCCTGAAGCTCTTAGAGCATTATTTGCAAAAACAATTATATCATCTGCAAAATCTAGATGACTTAAATAATCTCCATTTACTTTTATCCCTTAGCTCCCGATTTTAATCCACAAAATATTTACTGTAAAACTGTTACAAAAAATTTTGGAGATATGGAATGAAGTCACTCTGTCATACCTTTCTTAATGTTAATCTTCCTAGTATCATTACATAATCTAATTGTTGCTAGTGCATTTTTATAAATATTCTTCAAAATATGACAATATTCTAGATCTTTATTGGGATGATCTAATACTTTAATCAAATGCCTTTTTGTAATCTACAAATCCAAAGCATGACAGCTAATATTATTGACCCTTTCTATAACCTTTCAATACTTGGATTTGATCCACAGCACTAATAACATTTTAAAATCCAGCTTGGTTCTTTTGATTGATTAAAATTTTATAAGTTCGCTGTAGACGAGTTGTAATTATCTTAGTAAAATTTTTTTACAGGATCTGATAAAAGACTCATGGGTCTGTAATTTCTAATATCTTCTTTATCTTTTTTTAAATATTAATATTAATACTGCATTCTTCCAATCATCTGGTACATCTTTATCATTTAGACATTTGAGATATATAACTTTGCCAAAAATTTTTCTATTTCTTTACCTGCTTTTTTTAAAATGTCGATGATAATTCTATCATAACCTGGAGTTTTCCCCTTCATCATAAATTTAATTGCATGTCTCACTTCATTTAAAACTCTGGGTAATTCAGAAGATGTAGAGAAGTTTACTTTTCCTTGTTCTTTATTGCTATATAATTCTTGATAGAACTCACACTCTTTTAACAATAGTTCCATCTTTTTTTTTTCTTATTGCAGAAATAAGTTTCCTATCAGGATGTTGTTTTGAGACTTTTATTCACTTCTATAGCTTTTAATGTTAGTTCACAATTATACTTTCTTATGTCATTATCAATTCTTTTACACATCAATCATTTTATAAAATTCAAGATATTCAATCCTTCTTAATGCATCATTTTAATTTATTTTCATGTTTCTTCTTTTCTTCATAAATTGACTTGATTCATCAATTGCTGTTTTTTTGTATTAACTATCTTTGTTGGAGTTTGTATCAGTTATCTTCTTATTCATTTCATTAAAATCTGAATCATGTTCAAAATCTGATAATATTTGAAAACTATATGAAAGTTCTAATTTAAATTCATTGGAATGTTTCTAAAAATTAGAAATATCAACTGTGAATATTGATTTTCTTAATAATTTTTGTCTCTCTAATTTTGCATTAACATGACTCTTACATCTCACAAATCAATGATACTTTCTGTGTTGAATTTATCTAGAATAATACAATCTTGAAATATATACTTTCTTTTAGTCGAAATATAATCCAATTCTATTGTGCTTTCAGTTGGATGCTTCCGTAATAATTTCTGTTTAACATTTTTCTCAAAAAAAAAATTCATAATATAAAGTTTTTCTTTTTCTGCAATCTCCACAAGTTTATGCCCTCTTTCATTTCTAGCATCATAGACCAAATTTATCTACAGCACTTTCATCTTTCAATTGTTTACCAAAACTAGTGTTAAAGTCCCTCATGATAATCTTAAAATGTTGTTCGGTCTAATCAAAACTCTTTTCGTACATCTCCATAAAAATCCTTTACTTCTTCATCATAATGAGAACTTGGAGCATTATAATGGTAAAATTTCCACAATAGTTTTTATAACAGTTACATGGATTTGAATCTGGAATATATATAATCAAATATATTCACATATATATATATATAATGAGATTTTCAAGATGTGTACCGTAAACTTTGGTTCAAATAAATAATATTGTTAATAAAATTGAAATAAAATTTTAAATTCAAATATATAATAATATTAACCAATGTGATGATGATGATTTATAATTTAAAAATACAAGAACTCATTAAAGTATTTTATTTGTTTTTCAGTTTCAATAAAAAGAAACTCAAAGGCACCAAACCTCCTAAAATAAGTTTACTTTTGGAAAAGTTTTTAAAAGAAACAATCATCATCAATTATTATTGCTATCCCAGCATGTCCCCCAATGGATTGTATGATTCCTCAGAGCTGTGGATATTAACTAGCATAAGTACTTAAAAATCATATATAATAACTGTTGAATATATACTTGCAACTATCAACACATACACAAAAATATTATAGTAACCAAAGATATTTTAAGTTTAAGCTCAGTTTAAGGCCTTATAGTATTTCTAATAAGAAGATTTTAGCATGTTAAATATTTAAAGCCACTAACCATGTTTTTTTTCAGGTATTGTTCTTTCAATATTTTACTGTTGTCTTCCTTAGTTTTCTGATGATGATCTCTTTGAACACTGGTGATCTTAGAGAATAAATACAGCACCATTGGTAATGTTAAATGAGATATACACTTGGGTCTCGTTTTACACGGATTTTTTTAATGCGATTTTGACGTTATGCGATTCATGTTTCTTCTTAATATCTTTTTATGCAGTTTTCTTTTATGCGATAAAAAAGTTCAGATTTCATTTAAAATCAAGATTTCCCGTTTTATATACACACATTATATTTTACATACTTTAAATGCTTGTTGAAAAAGGTTTGGCAATAAATTAGATACTATAGAAGATTTAGAAAAAGATAATGAAACAAAATTGGAACCTGTTTGTTACACAACAAAAATGATCCGAGAAAGTCTTCACCTTTCTAATCAATTGGACCATCATTTTCTTGTTAAAGACACGAATTATGAATGAGCTCTTAAATTTCAACGAAATTAAATAGTTGTATATCTGGATATCGCAAACTTCATAAAACAATTAGTAAAATCATCGTCTCAAAGCTTAATCACCAATTACATTGTCGACAGAAAACCATTAACTTTTAGATTGAAAAACTTTTTATTGGCTGAGTGAATTAAAGTTTTAAACTTTTGATTGGTTCAATTACAGAATCAGTAGTAAAAATATATTCGTCTTTTAATATTAGATTCGTTTGTAAAAAACAAATTAATAATTTGTCAGATTATGAAAGTGAACGAAAGTTTTTCCAAAAACAATTTTCTATTTATAATTATAAAAATATTATTTAGCAGAGAATCTAAAAAGAACGTTCGTAATCTATTAGAAAATGCTATGTATGTCACTGATTTCTTTGTCAATTTACGTTTGTATAAAAGTAAAGAATTTTTACTAAAATCTTAACTATTTTTCTAAAATAATTATATTTTCAGCAGATTTTATCAAAATAATTTATAATATGTAAAAAAAATACGGAAAAATATTCTACCAATATACATTTTCATTTTGAATGTCAAGCGCTCCCTTTGGTTCAAAATGAACAGCAACAACAGTGCCTTACGATATGTTTTAAGCTTTAAAAAGACTGTAAATTCGCTATGATTGATGCTCTTATTAAACATAGCATGAGGCTGAAGTTGACATTAATTGTATTTCCTCTTGTGACGAATCTGATCTCTTATCATTTCTAAAACATATCCGCATATTGTCAAATAGCGATAATGATTAAAATATGTTTGAAAAATGTAAAATAAATTACACATAAAAACATATTGTTTTGAATAAAATTAAATAGTTAATAAAAAAAGTAAAAAAAGTTTGTCTTGTATTAATTTTTTATTAGTCATACTTTCTTTCCTTATTTTTTTTTTATGCAAATTTTAAAGTAATTTTACACTGTTGCTTTGCTTTTTATGCGATTTTCGAAAATAATGGAACATTTTCCACATTTTTCAATGTAAGTTAAGTCTATTTTTGTGTGATTTCTTTTATGCGTGTTTTTTTGGGAACCTATCTACCACATAAAATGAGACCCAGGTGTATTATCTGTAGGTCTTGAGTAATTTATATGGTATTAACCATTTCTTCTTTCATGGGATAATAGAGGCATTGCATTAAAAGGCTTTTCTAACTTCAGCACTAATTTCTGAATCTGATTCCATTTTCCAGGTTATTTTGACCGGTGTGGTTTTTGGTTATCTAGTCACACATGGTAGATAGATTTCTTCTAATTAAAATCATCATATGACTGTTATAACTGAATTATTTAAAAATATTTTAATAACAGTTAGTAAACCACTGCTATACAAATTACAGTTGAAAACACTTTTAACCAGCAGTTGCTTCTTTCTTCTGTATGGATCACAGCAATATGGCTTCAATAGTAGACTGCACTCTAATGCAAAGCAATATGAAATGAATTGCTGGGTGCCTAGTTTTTTGTTTCAGATGTATTTATATCTGTTTAATGTTGTTCAAGGTTTTCAAACAACATAATTATTAATTTACATTTTTTTTTTTCCAATGTCAATCAATAACGCCACTCTTGCTTTCAAATAAGCTCGTAATTTCTCTTTTTGGTAATTTTAATGTCACTTTCAGGATTATCATATATTTTATCTTTTAACTCATATACTTTTCTTTCTCCTTAAAACATTTCCCTTTTAACAGATCCAGGATTGACAGGGAATGAGCCAGCCTTTATTTTCTAACAACAAGTTTTACACCTGTCAAGATATTTTTGCAATGGAGATGAAATTGTCATCCTAGTTGATTTGAGATATGTTCTGCCACCTTCTGGGTCACTGCTGATTTTTTCATGCTCGTTTGGATCCACCCTCTTTGTTTTCTGGTCTTTCTATTCCCGTACTTGTTCATGGACATAGTGAATTTCTCTGCAGATTTTTCTTGTCTTGTTTTTTTTGGACTAAGAAAGCTTGTAGAATGTATATTCTCATGATCTATCTTTGTTACCAGAGCTTCGTCTCTTTTGCCACCATATATAGGGTTGAAATTTTTAGTCATCCTTTTGTTGGACTGCTGGTTTTATGTGATAAACTTGCCTTCTCCATCCTGATTCTGGTGGCTTATGTCAATGGCACTTAAAAACTCAGCCACTTGTTCTATGGTTTTTTGGTCAATGCTGATTATCATCTGTTCAACATGAAAGGATAAGTTACATCGAATAATTTTGATGATCTGGCTTTCTACCATACTACATTCATTCAATCTCCTTAATTTTGACACTTGCCTTCTAAAGAATTGCTATAACTTTCACCACATTTTATAAAAAAAAATTCCTGCATTATTTGATATATGATCACTTTTTGGCACTTTTCAGACCAAAAATTATTCAAAATTTGTTCTCTATATCCAGAATAGGTGATTGGTTTCTTTATTAGCGAGTTCCACCAAACTTTAGTAGGTTCTTGTAAATGATTATAGGTAATGGCCATTTGCTTTCTTACTATTTGCTGGTTCAATTGGAAAAATTATCAAGACTGTCAAGGTGTTCCATGGTCTTCTCTCCTGCTTCACCTCTGAACACTTGAACTTTTGATTTATATAGCTAAAAGTCTCATAACTTCTCTACTGTCCTGTAACTATTGTTTAAAGCAGGCAAAACTCTCCATACAATAGTAATGTTTAGTGGTTTAACTATTGTGTTTTCATGGGCTTCTTTTGGTTTTGTATCTTGTGTTGCTTTTTCTATCTTCTTTAAATTTTTTTACAATTTCAGTAAACCAATTTCATGTGTTCTTTTTCACCTTTGCATAATCCATTTTTATGCCATTCATGATGCCAATTATTTCTTTCTGAGTTTTCTGCAACTTCTCTTGTGTGCCTATGAGTTTTTCATGAATTTTGCATTTGATCTTCATCTTTCTTCACTCACTTCCAATTTTTCTAATCTTTCTGCTATACTTTGTACACTTTCCTGCAATTTATTTTCACTAGATTCAATAGATTTTTGTACCATTTCTTCTAAATCACTACACAATTTTCTTTCCACACCATTTTTTGATGTACTTGCTCTTATATTTGACCTGCTATTTCCAGCTTCAGGCTACTTATAATCTCTTGTACTACTTCAAACTTTTCTTTTATTTCTTGATGTATTTCTTATCTCTGCTCTCATTTTTCTTCAAATTTTTAAGCATCACATGATCACTAGCTCTTATACTAGCACATATTTGTTTATAAACAAAGCAAAACTCTCCATACAGTATTGCCACTCTGCGCCAACCAGAGTAATCAATGAATGCCAGAAGGTTTGTGCATAAAATCCCTATCTAATGCCTACTCATCCAATATCCCCAGACTGGTTTCTATTGAGTTTAGATTAAAAACATTTTTGTGTTTTTCAATTTCATTCTCATAGTTTTGTAGTTAAGTAGAAATAAAAGGTGGGTGCTGGAGGGTTGCATTAGATCCTAAGATCTAGGTGCAGTGCTCTCAAATCCAAAGCTCCTCACTGACGATGGCCACAAGCCAGAAACTAGTCTGGAGATACTGGATGAGTAGGCATTAGATAGGGATTTTATGCACATGCCTTCTGGCATTCACTGATTACTCTAGTTGGCACAGAGTGGCAATACTGTATGGAGAGTTTTGCTTTGTTCAAATTTTTGTTGAAGCATTTCTTGATTTCTTTATTGAGCTTTTTTTTATAAATTCATTTTTAAATTCTTTCAGAAATGCATGAAGAATTTCAATATTAACTGTATCTGTTTTTTTGTTATAAAGGCTTTTGTACTGTCAGAATAACTTCTTGCACAATTGGCATTGATTCCATTGGCTATATTAGCTGCAGTGATACTGATGGATCCATATTTAATTGAGCTTCCATACTTTTTGTTTTTGACCATGTCATTTATATATATATAAAACAGTGATCTATAATTTTCTTCTCTCTTGCTGATTTCTTTTTGCAGATTTACAAGCTAAATACTTCTTTTATATTCGTTCTATCATTAATTAAACACACACCAGTCTCAACCCTTTGCATACAATCTTCTACAGAAAAACGTTGTCTTAATGATTATTTATATATATACTGTATATATTTTTTCTCAATCCAAACATTTATTGCATTTTACTTATTTATTATACACTACAATATGCTAAATTTTTATGCTTTAATATTCAGTACATTATGTGACTATACCTAAGTAAAGTTAAGCACAAGAAAAGAAATGTCCAAGCCACAAAATTGGTTGCGCAAATATGTATCATACAAAACTGAAATTAAATAGAATAAAGGGATGTTCAGGCCCTAAAAGATTGGTCATGCCAATTATATAACAGTAAAATTTGCATAAGACACGTTTTTATAAGTTACATGGGTTTGAACCTGGAATATATACAATCAAAAATATACACATATATATAATGAGATCTTCAAAATGTGTACTATAAACTTTGGTTCAAATAAATAATAAGTTGAACGATTAATAAAATTCAAATAAGAATTTATTATTAACCAATATGAGGATGATAATTTATAATTTAAAAATACAAGTACTCCCAAAAGTATTTTATTGATTTTTCAGTTTCAATAAAAAAAACCAATGGTGCCAAACTTCTTAAAAAGAAAGTTTACTTTTAGGAAAAGTTTTTAGCACGATCATCATAAATTATTACCATTATCCCAGTATATCTCCTCAGGGCTGTGGATATTAACTAGCATAAGCGTGAAAAAAGCATATATTTGAATTGAATTATAAACACAAACTAAATGGATTAATGAAAAAAAAAGTGTAAGAATTTATTAATAATAAATAATAACTGTTGCATATATATACTTGCAACTATTAACATATAGAAAGATATTAAATATTGTAGTAAAAAAAGATATTTTAAGTTTAAGCTAAGTTTAAGGCCTTATAGTATTTCTATTGATAAGATTTTACCATGTTAAATATTGAAACAGTCACTAACAATAGTTTTTCAGATACTACTTTTTTAACATTTTACTTTGCTTTCCTTAGTTTTCCTGATAATGGTCTACTTCTTCAACCTGGTGATGCTATAGAGAGTAAATACATTAGCTCAATGACATTAAATAAGATATACTATATGAAGGGCTTGAGTAATTTATACAACACTATTCATTTCATTGGAATATTTCTGAAGATTAAGAATATCAACTGTGAATATTATTTTTCTTAATAAATTTTGTCTCTTTAATTTTGCATTAACATGTATCTTACATTTCAGTAATCGATAATTACTTCCTGTATTGAATTTATCAAAAATATTACAATCTTGAAATATATATTTTATGTCAGTCAAAATATAATTCAATTCTGCTGTACCTTTATTTGGATGCTTTCATGTTCATTTAACATTTTTCTCACAAAAAGAATTCATAATATAAAGTTTTTCTTTTTCTGCAAACTCCACAAGTCTGTCCTATCTCATTTCTATCACCATAACCAAATTTGCCTACAGCACTTTCGTATTTCAATTGCTTACCAATTCTACCATTAAAGTCTCCCATGGCAATTTTAAAATGTTGTTTGATCTGATCAAAAGCCAAAAAGTACATCCATATAAAAATTCTCTACTTCTTCATCTCAAGGAGTACTTGTTGGGGCATAAACTTGAATTATCTGCAATTGGTATCTGCTATTAAGCTGAATAACTAATTTTGTTCTAGATAAGCAATTGTAAATGAAATAACATTATCAATGCTAGTATTCCCTTCCTATATTAGAGTAGATGTGTATTTTTTTTGTTTACCCACTTTAGTTATATATCAAATCCAACTCCATTGCAAAACCAGCTATTTTTTATTTTATTTTAAAGTCAACTGCTCATAGACTTAAAAGTTCTTTAAATTTATTACTATTTATATATTGTTAATTACCCTAAATCTAAAACTCATCAATTCTTAAATGCTTAATATATATAAAAAGTTATATTGTATTATAATAAAATAAATAAATAAAAATATTAACAAAAATAAATAAAATAGAATTGAATAAAAAGCTTTTCTGAAGTGTTTGCATAAGGAGCTAAAACTTCGACAATTGTAAAGAAGGAATGAAGTGACTGTAGAATTCTAAGATGTAGCAAAAAGAAAAAAAAAGATTATGACGCATATGAGAAACAGGACAGTTATGAATGAAAATAAAATAGATAAAAATATATATGACTTTTAAAATGACTTCAAAAAAATGATAATTATGATTATTTAAAAAATAAATAGAATACAGGGAAATCTAAAACTAAGGTCTAGGATGGTTCAGATAAAGCAATTGATGATAATGATAAAATATCTTAAATGTTAAATTTTCTGATCTAATTGTAAATTCACAATGGTTTTTAATGTTAAATTTAAAAATATTACTAAAGTTGCTTACTTGAGAACTTTTGATTGGGTAGCGATTTCTTCTAATTTGGAAAGTTGACCCTCTAATTGGCTAATATCTTCCTCAAGCTCATTTTTAGAAAGATCTACTAAATGACAAAGTCTTGCAAAAGTGGAAGACAACTCTCTAAAAAACAAAACAAATAATAATAATTTTATTTGCAATATATCTTTTCTTTATTAATATATATGTAATCTACATCCCCTGCCAACATTGTTCCCTGAAGTCTTAATTGGAACAATTTAATTATAAATAATAACTGACAGGTTTTTTAAGTTATTATTATTTTGTACAACATATATATAATTGTACACTTATTCTGATACTATTTCTTTTTCAAAAATACTGTAAATCAACTAATTATTAATATTTTTACATACATTTCATTTATACTACTAGTTTGAGCATATTAATAACAATTTTAGTTGAACAAAATATTTTGATTTTAAACATGATATAGAACTTTTCCAGCAATATATTTAAAATTAACTTTATTTCTGTGGATTGTTCATTCTGTTTACATAATTCAAATCATAGACTAAATAAGTAGAATTTATCTTTCAGATAGTTCTTAATCACTTTAACAGCAATCCATATCTCCAATTTTATTGTGAAAACACCAATCACTTTCAGAATTGCATTGAAGTGCAAAAATTTTCTAGGTCTAGACAAAACTAAAATAACATTAATTTATTTCCTAATTCTTAGTGTTAGCTGATATTATAAGATTATTTGTTATCGTGTGATTACAGTTATTTATTTATTCTATATGGATATTATCTGTTATCATGCAAGTAAAATGATTTTATAGAGCTTTGACACATTTAAACTAGTCTCTCTCTTTTTTTAAAAAATATTCATCTGTTTGCACTTTAAATATAAATATGTCATACGAATTTTTTTTATTAGATAATAGAGAGTTTATTGTATGATAACAAAGTTCACAGTTAAAAAAACTTTTTGGAATCATAAAAACTCTTTTCAGATAACTTAAAATAAATATCATCACGAATGTAATGTAGATCAGAATATAGTTGTATAGACAATGTTGCATTTTAAAGTTAACTATTAACATAAAATGAGATAATTACATTAAATATATTAACTGATTAAAAGTCTGTTATTAGAAAGATCTCATTGTATAATTAGTTATTACTTTACTATATTAAAAACTGTTGTTAAATTAAATCTGGGCAGAACTTGAAAATTAAGTAGCCGACCAAAATATTCTATCATAATTTATATTGGTCAGATGAGTATTTATAATACAATGTAATTTGCATCATTGCTGAGGGAAATGATATAATCTTATGGATGCTGAGTCCATGGTATATCTACTATCTAATATTTAAGATATTTTACAAATTACCAAATGTAAAGTGATTCAATGCTAAGTTTATATAAATATCAGGACAATGAAGTCATTAAAAACTGTGATAGATCTAACTGAAGAAAGTTTAAAATTAAAAAATAAATAAATATTAAGTTAAAAAAGATATTTTTTTGTTTCTAAAGATATTACATTTTTTTTTATATAAAATTTATATAAAATAACAGGAACAATATAGATATATATACAAAAGCATACATATATATATGAAATTTACAAATGATAAAATTCTAAAATATTCACACATCACACCATCTATCATTGCTGGAAAATTCTATAGTAGATAATGTAATATTTTTCTATATTAAATTCTAATATAGCTTTATGCATTCCCTAATTTCATATATAAAATACAATTAGACAACAGAAAATTACACTTACTGCTGGACTTGGTGACTACAATTAGAACTTGTTAAATCAACAATTAATTTAAGTTTGCGTGTAGCATAGTTAACATACTGTTTTTTGAATGTACGTTCTTTTGCCTTATTTGTCCAAGTGAGTCTTTCATAAAGATAAAGCAGGCCATAAAGGCCTCCACTCAGGGCAATTATTCTCCAACCAACAGCTCTCCAAACCTGCAAATAATTTTTAATGCCATACATATTGGCATAAAATTGAGTATATTGAAATTCATCATAAAACTTTTAATAATCAATGAAATCATAGCTAATCAAAAAAGCATCTGGCCAAAAATATTTAGATAAAAACTTTCATTAAATATAAAAACTAACATAAGTAAAAAAAACAATTCAAAAGATTTACGAAACAAAAAGTAAGCATAAAATCCCCCCCCCCCATGGTAAAATTAAATCACTAGGAGGAAAGATGGACACAGTTTTAAATATATCAAAAAAAAAAAAAGATAAAATTAAGTCATTAGTCTCATTATTTACTATTGTCAAACAATTATTGAAACTATTTAGATAAATTAAATTTATTAATTGTCAAATATATAGTATATATTATTAAATAGATTCAACATGGAAACATATTCAATCTATTTTAATCTATATACTCTTGCAACAAATATGTATATTTTCAAGCTTGGATCAAAATATTTCAGAAATTCAGGTAGAAAACTATTTTCATTGCCCTTTATTAAAACATATACTCTCATTTTAATATACTAATATCACAGACAATTGCATATGGACTTGAGTATTTTTTTTAAAAGTATTTTTCTTTATTTTACAATTTTTAAAAATCTAAGTGAATGTCCTGATAACTTTTGTTTTGTATATTGTACCCGGATTGGGACCCCACCTACTCTGATGGTTGGTTTATTTTCTGATGAGCATATTGCAGGAAGGAAAGCATGATTCGCATTACTCAAGGCTGATGTTACTCTCCTTTTCTAGAATAATATTTCCTGCTCATCAGAGGATGTAGCATTAACGAGACTGCCAACAACTAGAAATTTGTCTGTTTGGTTTCCCAAACGGCGCCATTAGAGTTCCAGCTCACTACAACCTTACTCACCCAGATCAAGTTATGCTGGACATAGCTCAGGAAATATGAGATTCATGTGAACAAGTACAATGATTGATGAATGATGCGAAATGAAACTGACAAGATATATTAATTTTATATATGACTATATAAGCTATTGAGTTTTAGATTGAAAATATTGTGTTTTCAATTTTATTCTCATAGTTTTGTAGTTAAGTAAAGATAAAAGATGGCTGCTAGAGGATTGCATTAGATCCTAAGATCTAGGTGCAATGTTTTCAGAGTCAAGGCTCCTCACTAATGAAGGCCACAAGCCAGAAACTAGTGTGGGGATATTGGATGAGTAGGCACTAGATAGGGATTTTATTTACAAACCTGGAATCCATTGATTAACTCTGGCTTGCACTGAGTGGCACTACTGTATGGAAAGTTTTGCCTGTTTTTATAACCAATTTATTTAAATAACAGTACTTTGGATAATAAATCCTTCAAAAAAGTTTACTGACAGTTCAACTGCTTTGGATCAATTAGTCTATTCCATTGGTAACTTTTCTGATGGTTAATTCCTTTGCTGATACTCATACAGTATCCCTCATTTATATAATAGGTGTCTCTATATGCTTATACATCTTTGCAAAGGCTACATTCATATTTTAGATAGCATTTTTCCAATAATCCCTGTCGACCAGCATTCATATAACAGGGACTTACATATCCGTGTCTACATCATGGATACTTCCCTTAACATTCCATAAATTAAAATTATCATTCTATGAATTTACATTCTACTCTTATGCACATATATATATAGTTCGTAAATATGTCAGTTAATTCCCTATGACAGTATACTCCTACGCCAGCTTGATTTATATTTGAATCAATCCTTTTCATTCATCATTTAAGTCAATAATTATAGTTGAATATATTCATGTGTTCGATTCAGGTATATAGATATACATCCCTTTTGATAAACAACCCACATATATAAAATGTTAATCCTTTCTCAGTTAAACATTAAGCATTTACAATGTATACATATATCAGGATATGTCTATTTTAAATTAATCTTTATAATTTCCGAACTCACATATATAAAATATTAATTCTTTCTCAGTTAAACATTAAGCATTTATAATGTGTACATTTATTGGGGTATGTCTATTTTAAATTAATCCTGACATTATAATTTCTATATTTCTTTAGCAAGTTGCAATTTAATAATTTTATGCATATTACTTTATCTTATTATTCTAATAACACTTGTTGCAATTGCATTATTCTCTCAATAAGAAATTAACTCGGTTCATAACTGTTTTCATATAAATACTGGGTTTTATCCATTACAATATCTGTTTTTAAATTTGATTCGAATATTTCATTATTTTGTCGTATTAATTATTTTAAATAACTTTATAATTGCGTTTCATTCTATCCCTTTCCAAAATGCTTTCTTATCACATTTGTGTAAATATTATTAAATACTTCAAATGTCAAAATAATTCTTTCATGTAATAATGGATATAGGTAATATCTTTATATCATAGCACACTTACATCAATCTTAATTAAACATGTTTTAACAACTATCTAGAGTTTTATTACCTTTTTAAAATCTCTGTGATAGTCTTTATGTTTAAATGAATGGTTCAATCTTCACATTAAAAGGGGAATGGTCTTTAGAGCTGAATGGTTTACGTATAGTCACTTAGGCATATTTCTTCATCTTTATGTCCTCTTCCATGGTGTGGGAAGGAGAGCGAGCTATTCCTTACTAGGCAGATATTTTAACGTTTATCGTATAAATAAGCTGTTTCTTCATATTGCAGTTTTATGATAATGTCGGGTTTCTCTTTAACTGCAGGATTTCTTTAATTACTAGCTACTGCGGTTCCAAACTTAGTTGGTCCAATTATTTAAACTCTTCATTGTAGAATGACTAAATACAGAACTGCGATTTACTGCAAAGTAACTATTACCATCAATCAATTGCAACTGCCTGGAATTGATCGACTGCTCTCGTTATATACTCTTACTTTCCATGGTGTTTTTCAATATCCTCTTTGATCTCACCCATGCTGACCAACATGTTTATAAAAACTTGTTTACTTCCTTTGTTGATGGCAAGAAAGTAACGCTATCATTCTTGAATAACTAATTACATTTCTTTTCTTTAATTTGGAAAACATTCAGCTCTAACAAATAAACATATTATATAGGTCACATTTTAATTTGAAAACGCAAATTTTTCAAAGTTTAAAGATTTGTTAAATAAATATGTAATTTAATTTTTAATTGTAGATTTTAAATATTAATTTTTCCCTTTTTTTTGTTAAAGAATTTGACTTCTCACATCTTGTTTTATAAATGAGTGGAACAAAAAATGATTCTAAATCACCATCAATTATTTATCATTTCTAAATTTCATTCACTGAAACAGCTTCAGCTTTTATTTTAATTTAAATCATTTTAAAATGGGGGGACGGGGACGGACTTCAATATATATATAAAACAACGTGTCTGTTTCAATATATAAACTTAATCAATAAGAATGGCTGGCTCAAAAACTAGAAGTTTCTTAGAAAATTATAAAAAAAAATCTTAATAACTTCTGATTTCCCAAAAGATTGACTATACTATTAATAAAATTATCCATTAATAATACAGTATGAGGTATTCCTTAATACTTTAAAAATCTGTAGGTGTTTGTACAGTATAACTTCATTTGACAGCCACAATTAATCTTGTGTCACTCTACTACAGAGATATGTATATGAGTACACTATTGCTATCAAAAGCAGATTAAATGTAAATAGAGGCAACATGTGCTACATGTAAATGATATGGTAACTATCAACATTTAAACCAGCATTTAATTCAGAATCACTATTGAAAAAAAAGTTCCATATGTTATATTAGATCATTTGGTCAAAGTCTCTCTATTTCTAACATTATTACCATCTTTAAAATCATTTAATATTGTTTCTCTTCATAATTTTTTTTTACTTTTGATCTTTAGTTTCTTCGATATATCCTTTATTAATTTGCTATCTAAAAATAAGATAAGTGTGACTGCTATTTTTTAAATAAAGTTTATTTCCTCCTATCTATTTTTCAGCATATTAATATTTATAATATTAACAAGCCAATTTAGTACTTAGACAGCTGGATGATTGCCTTAAATGATGCAATAAATACATTTTCCTTATATTTTAAACTTTAATTTCTCTAACTTTATGATAATTTAATAAATTATGAATCCAAATTTTTAAAAAAAATCAAACAAAAAAAGAACTCTGAAATTTATATTAGTCAAACTGAAATAATAAATATATGGCAGTTATCTAAAATAAACTGTTTTATAAATAGATCATAAAATATGCTGAAAGAAAATACTGATATCTCTAAAATTCCATCTCTATTATATAATGTCAGCTATAGTGCTTGGATACCTCATAAAAACATGAAACAATTTCTTCAAGTACAACATTAAGATTGCCCACAATTATTGACCGAACTTACCATATTCATCTTTAATAATGAATAATTTAATTACTTTCAATTTACTGAATCTAAAAACTTTTGATATAAAATTGTCAGTCACTTTTTTTTTAGTTTGAGAATTTAAACTTACTTTAGAAAATGCTTATAAAGTGAACTGTTAGAACTATTAATGAACATTATGTTGGTATAAAAATCACTTTATCTTGCAAATACTTTTTTGTAAGCAAAGTCTCAATTTCACAATCATGCAGAAAAATATCTTAATTTACTAGTTTGATTAAAGTATGAATTGAGAGAGTGTGAAGGAACAATTAAATCTTTTTGAAGCAATAAAAAAGCAGTTTCATTAATATTTTTAATAGTGGTACAAATATTGTTTTTTTTTTTCTGAATAATTGCAAATTTCTTAATTCTTTGTAACTCAAATGACTTTCATGATTTGCTAAACTTCATTTTCAATAAATATGTATTGAAATGATAAATTGGTAACCTTAATATAATCTCTAAAATGATGACATCACAAGAGGTTCAACAAGGTACTAAGTTGTAATTATCTTTGATTTTGAAATGTACTTTTTTTTAAAATACTACAATTTATTCTAAAATTTTCTTTTAAAAGAAATATAAGATAACATTGTTTTAATACTACATCAATTATATATGTTATCATCACATACATTCATTCAAACTTAAATTTAGTTTCTCTAAATTTATTTAAATTAAAAATAACTTCAATCTAAATAAAAATAGATACTTGTTTAAAACTACCTTTCAAATTTTTAATTTTTATTGCACTGAAGTTAATCACAAATCAAATTAGACCTAAAAATATTTTGAATTGTTTTATACATTTTTTATTTTTATTTTGCAAGTGTAGGTAGAATTGAAATTTTATTGAATAACACAATTAACTGCGGATTTTGTTTTTGAAAAATTGATTAAATCAAAAACAAAAATTCTTGTGTAGAGTTTGTAATAATTTTACATCATATGCAGTTTTATTGAGACTGCATACTATTTTGGTCTAACATACAACAAAACTATTTTTTTAAAAATAAAACAAATGAAGATGCCTGTAATAAATGATTAAATTTCATTGTAATTATATTTCATAATAATAATATAAAGCACTACATTTTAATTATAAAACATTTCTTTTTTCCTAAAGTTATTGCCTAAAAACAAAACTGCCTTTAGGCAGATATGTTATTGAAAAATTAATCAACTTTATACAAATATAAATATAAATTATATATATAAATAAACAAAAAATAATACAACCATTGAACATACCAGTACAGTAACGATCATTACACCTAAAGTGGTCCTAGAAGTGAGAGATGCCATACCAGTAATCACAGCCACCATTTCATCTTGTTTTATAGGAGAGTATAATTCA